>VWZT01003939.1:880462-941606 GCA_013397055.1 Pachycephala philippinensis | reverse complement strand
AGGGATAGGGACAGGGACAGGGATATTGATAGGGATAGGGATAGGGATAGGGATAGGGATAGGGATAGGGATAGGGATAGGGATAGGGATAGGGATAGGGATAGGGATAGGGATAGGGATAAGGACAGGGATAGGGACCAGCGCCCAGCCGGCCCCGCGGGCTCTGGGAGCGGGTGGACACGCGGTGCGGGAGGAGTGCTGGAAGTGGGGCTGTGAACGCGGCCATCGCGGCCGCTGCTCACCCACGCTCTCCAGGGGACATTCCCCAGAGTGCCACCCCTGCCCTGAAACAAGGCAGAGCCGNAAGGCAGAGCCGCGGGGCCTGGGGGAAGCCTCTGAATAAATGCAAAGCGCTGCGGGAGCAGGGGCTGCCCACAGCCTCAGGTCTGTTCCATGGGTTTGTTGTAGGGCTTGGCCTCGCGGCAGCGCTGCTGGAATCCCTCTGCTGGGCTCCTGCGCCCGCTGCCTTTCCAGGGGACTACAGGAGAAAAGTGACTGGATGGCATTCATCGGGCAGCTCAGATGTACAAAGAGAACGGGACATATATTTTGATGCCATCGGGGACCACAGAAGCTGCTCTGTTACTTGTCTCGTCCTACAGCCCCCACTATGGTGAACTGGCCAGGCTGGTGAACATCTGGCGGGAACTGTTTTGTGTCGTTGTCCAAAGTACAATTTCCAGCAAAAGTCCACAGCACATGAAGAAACAGGATAAAGACGCACGAAATATCAGTGTGCAGAAAATAAAATATGGGTGCAGGCTTAAAGAACTAGCGTGTCGGGGAGGAAATGTAGGAAGGAAATTTTTCTCTGTACAGATGGCGCGTGGGAGCAGAGGTGGTCAGGTGTCTGGGTAGGATTTCTGGACTCCCTGCTCCTGGTGGACATACCATGCAATACAAATACAACGTTGTTACAGCTTTTCAAATGATGGCGACTCAGTTGGCTAATTTGTAAGGATCATTACAGGGTGGGTAAAAGACTATAAGCTGTACATCAGATTAATGCCAGCATTAGTCACAAACTGCACAAAATCCGAGTAAGCAGATAGCCAGTCAAGGAGCATCCTCAGAGCCAAGGCTTCAGGAGCTCTCAGTGCCTAGGGAATCTTGCTAACCACATGCACAGCATAGTCATCCCCACCTCGTGCCTCTTTGGCACGTTTGCTTTGTATTATTTTTGTTACGAGAAAGAACATTCTGCAGGGCAGATTTTGGTTGCAACTGTACTATTTTTCCACATAGGTTTGGAAGCAGTTTAGAGTGGTTTGGGCTGGTTTGCAGTTTTTTTGAGGCTGTTCTCATTTGGAATACACGTATCAGTTTTAATTCCTAATCCTTTGTTCAGAACAGCAGCCTGAGCAAAGGCAGAATGCTCAAGAGGATGTGATGGAAAGCTGTGGCCACACACATCCCTGTCAGGTGCCATGTCACTGTAGAGGGGCAAGAAAATGTGGGCAAATTGCTTGAAACATACAACAGATTTGTTTTTATTTGACTCCACTATTCTCATACAGCAGTGATTGGCAATCTCGCAAAGAGCTGTTTTTTCTTCCTAGTTTAGAGTGTGCATTTGCACCTAGAAAACAGGAACCAGGAACTCCTACGTCTCCAGCACACAAATATTGCTGTTCTGTGGATTGACAGTCTCTTGCCTCTACACAACTACCACTAAACTGAGTGCCAGTCGTGTCAGGAGACAAGAGATGTTTCATCTTGGAGAAATGATGCTTCAGGTCACCACTCATCTACCACAATACCTCGTGTAGGCAAGGCAGTGCTTTTTGCCACCACTGAAGTGGCTTTCGTGACCCACACAGCCCAGCTTGCAGCTGATCCCACTGTCTCAGTCCCTGGCACCCATCTATGCTTCCAAACCCTGGGCTTTCTCCCTGATGACTCGCAGAGCTGTTGAGTATCAGCAGTTTCATTGCCATCTAGTGGCTTTTGCGCATAAAAGGGAAGCGGAGTCAGAAAAGATTAAAGTGAGAACACAGGTGGAGGAGAATAAGAACCCAACAAAACAAACAAACAAAAAAAACCCCCAAACCCTAGAATGGAAGGGTTGTGAATCTCACCCATCTCTTTATTTCATAGGCACTATCAAGTTATTAACAAATTAAAATTGCTAATATTGAATATTAACAAACATGTATGAATTTGGTTTTAGTATGGGGGAAGCTGCTACTAAAAAAGGAACCTATGCACAACCCCACTAGATTGGTCTATCATGGATTTTAAAAAGTTGTAAATTGTACGTATAATGACAATTCTAATACTTCTTTGTTATTTGGTTTAAGATTGGTTTTTCAGGAAAAAAAGTACAGAAAAGAGAGGTCTTCCAATACTCATGTACATTTTTATTAATTCTTAAATTACCTTTTTTTCTAAGATCAAGAAAAAGCAATCCACGGCAAATCAGAGCAAGACACTACAAGTAATGTTCTTGCTTCCAGCTTTGGTTTTAAAGTCTGAAAAATAAGGACAATTGGTAGCATGTTGTGAAATGCAGAATCTGAGCACATTCTTGGCAGTCCCACATTGGTGGGATCCGGTAAAGCGCTTGAAAATAACTTTAGTACATTAATAGGGCTGCAATCCTACAGGTGCTTAGACGTGTATAATCCCAATTCAGTCAACAAAACAGCAACTTTGCACAGAAATTTTTGCAGAAATTTTATGTGGGTTGGCAGGAGCAGAGCATTACAAGCATAAGAGGTTATTCATGGCCAGGCACACCAGGAACGCTGCAGCTGGTTTTTCTTGGTTGTGGGGAAAGGCTGTGTGTGTTTGCCTGTAGGCCCAGGCCCAGGCTTCTCTTACCTGCCAATCTGCTGGGATTATAGTTTATTTAAAGAACATCTCTGGCTGGCTCCTTAGGATGGCAGGAAATAGCAGTTAAGTCTGCTTCAGCTAGTCCTTGTATTAAACAGGGAATTGAGTCTATCAGATTTAGCACTAATCCACACTAAGAGTTTTGCAACGACAGATGTCTTGATAAAGCCTCCAGATGCTGGCATGAACTGCCTTGTAGAAATTGTTTTCTCCCATCATGTTGTCATTTTTGATATAGAAACACACCTTCTCACCACTACTGGTCCAGCAGTCAGTATTATTGTCACTAGTATGAATTACAGTTCAAGGTTACAATGCTTCCCAGAAAACAAGCTTAAGGAAAGATGCATTTGAAATATTGCCTCCCAGAAACACCTGTAAACCAGTTCTCTATTAATATATTTCAGTGCCAGTTTCCTGAGTTGTCACTTTTCCTGTTCTGCTGCCACTAATAAGAAAAAAAAAAGAGCCATCAGTAGTTCATTTGTCATAATGAATCAAAAAACTTTCTGCTGGCATAGCTGCTGCAGCTGCTGTCACAGCAGAAGAGAGAACTCCAGCTTCATTTACTGGACTTGCTGTCTCACCAAAGAAGTCACTTCATGTATGGCACGCTGGTACTTTTCTGAAGCTGCTTTAAACTCAGCCAGGTGCTTCTCATAACTTCTCACAGCTGTCAGAAGCTGACTCCTCTCCACGGCTCCCAGGATGGCATGGAGGATCATTTCAAGGCCAAGCCCAATAATGGTAATGCTAACTCCCCCAAGAACAGATGCCCCAATAGCCGCAAGGAGACCGATGAGCTTGCTTACAGTGAGAGTTAGAAAATTGGAGCCAAGAAGTTTGATAGCTACCATTGCAGCTGTTGAAGTTGCTTCTCCAAGAATAATGGAAAAAACTCTCTGGGCTATTGCAATTTTCTCCAACTCAGGCTCTTTGATATCATATAGCTTCTGGTACAGCACTGGCTCGAGCTTTTCCTTCATGTCGCTATCAATCTTCTGCACCTGATGCTGAATCTCAGTCATCACTTGAATGATAATCTCACAGTTTTCCTTGACTGTGCTGCTCTCTCTCATCTCGATGGGGGTAATGGTACAGCCCAGGTGTTTATTCAGCACTCCAACCAGCTCATTTGTTGCATGGAAATTTGTGGACATACAGTCAAGCAATTCCTGATGCAGATTGATCAGTTCTTGCTTTCTCTTGGGATTATCTGGGTAAAGGAGGTCGCTCAATGCCATTCTTCAGAAACAGGCTGCTTCAAGAGAGAAAAAAAATTTCTTACTCTGTTCAATACCCATAACCGTAGCCCTTCAGGAGCAGTGAAATGTGCTTTGTCTCTACCCCGTTGGTTCTTTTCATACTGAGCAGGTCAAATCCCAAGGCATAGCTTGTAAATGTGGGAATCTTAATTCTTGTTTTGCATCTTTAGCCAAATGATTGGAAAAGGACCTCATAAGACATTGGGTATACTCAGAGTAACAAAATAGCAACTCAATAGCTAATAAATATGTAATGAGCAGATTGGTAAAATGGATGTGGGTCACTGGCAACTGAAGATTGAAACTGAAATTGAACCTTGGAAACTGAAGATGGTAGCAGTTAAACTACTTCTCTAAAAAATGGAACAATCTCATCTAATCAGCAAAATTAAAGATGTGGTCTAAAGATTAAAGGCCTGTTCTAGGCACTCTTTTGTATCAGCGTAATTTTTCCATTTACTGGCATCCAATTTTTCAGCAACCATGGTGACTGGTGGAGTGGACATGGTCTGTGTTACAATAAGGGTATTTTATGCCGGTATAGCTTTTTTCTTCCAACGTTCAAGAGGAAATATTATTAAATAAGCATTCTCTGCTTATAGTAAGAAGCTTCCCCTTGGGAATTCATGGTGAATAGTAAAATTGTCTATAAGAACCCCATCCTCCCCTATGTCACCTTAAACACATCTCTCACTGTATTTCCTTCCCTGATATTTAGCCCCTGTTCCCTCATGATTTATTTGCCTCCCTAATGCTGTAATCGATTCCCCATTGTTTTTTCACTCTGCAGTCATCCCGTGATGTTGAGCACTCCACGTAAGCCCTGCGAGGTTCATCTAGGCCTGCAGGCTGTCTGTGGTGTCAGATTGCCTTGGAGCAGCACACACCAGCTTGCCCAGCTTGCACAGCCTAACTCCCTCCATTCCAATGGAGCCAATATCTGCAGGTGCTCACAAAGCACCCAGGATTTAGCTGAGCAGAATCTGGCCCTCCCTCATCGCTGTACAGACCAGAGCACAAAATTCAACTCCCCTCAAACCCTTGGGTCTAATCCTTATGGCCACCACTCTTCTCTGAGCTGTTACAAGTTTGCCAGCAAAAGGGCATATTTAATATGTTTTTCTTCATCAACTGCATTCTGACGTAGAGTCCAAAGAGACTGAGTTACCAGTGATCACAGAGTTACTCCTCATCATTAAGATTCCATAACCAACACAGTGTCACTTCCCTTTAACCTGTCACCAGCTGCAAAGTGAAAATGCTTTAGCATAATTTCAGCTTAAATACAAATGTCTTTGCTATGGGGGCAAACTATGAATGAGTAGGATGACTCATTTCTTTGTTGGTACTTTTTATATTCTCAGCCCTCTTATTGCAAATCTGGGCCACTTCTGTGCAGTGCTTCGTATTTTTCTAAGATAAACCTCTTCTTGCTGTTGGTGCCTACATTTCACAGTTAGAACTACAAATAGTTATGTGTAGGGGACTACCCAGATTTTTCTTCTTAAAAAGATACCTTTGTGCCATTTTGGTCCTTTGTAGTTCTTGCACTATCTGTTAGCTGCAAATCATCTGACTCTGACCCAGCTGTATTTTACTAAACACACCCTCCCCCACAAGGTCACAGTAGAAAACGAGAATGATTTCCACAATCCCTTGCCAACTTTTAATCTCAGTGTGGAAATACAAACCAGTCTGAAAAGAGCTTTTTTTTTCCCAATATTTTGCACAGCACTGTGTATTTCTTTCAGCCACTTACCTTGTATCTCTGCCAAGAGAATAAACTCTTTAACACATCTTCTTCTCCAAGCTGTAGGGAGCAAAATACATATACAATAAAGATTTGTGATTTTCAGGAACCATAAAGCCGTGTTAATGCAAGCTATGATTTCATATCAATCCTGCCTCAGGGATGTTGCTAGCTTGCTCTCTGACTCAGTGTGATACTAAAACATTTCTACTCCACTGGTGTTTTGTTCTAAGGTCATTTTTTTTCCCTTATCAGTAGAAACTGAGAAGACAGAATGTTTTAGAAGGAATAGCACTTCAACAAACATTTTGCATACTAGACAGGTGTGGAGAAAACTTTTAGAATCTGTTCTTTACATATGATTATTTCATCTCCTTATAGCTGCTTTAGATTTTATGTCTCCTAATGCTAAAATTGCTTCTTACTCTTCACATTAACACTTTTGCTAGTTTTTACATTTTCCTTCTAGAATTAGGCAGCCCACATATATTTCTGTATTTCTATTTCTCCAGCTCCAGGGAGATTTACTGCAGAAGCTTTTCTAATTAAACATTTAGACTGCCTACCTGATTTTGTCTGAATGCTCCTGCTGAAATGTGTATGGGATGGTAACTTCAGCCTCTTTCCCCTCTGCTCGTCTGGTGCTTTCCAGCAGCATGTGATGAGTTAGGGATCCAGAGGCTGGGCCTGTTGCCTGCCTGCTTGTCATTAATTCTATTGTGTGATGTTTACCCAGATTAGTCTCATTTTCTTCCTCCTCTCCCCTTCCTTCCAATTTTAAGAGAATTCAGTTTACTTAATGCTAGTTCCCAACTGGTAGATACTCCAAAGACCTTCTGTTCCTGGAGAGAATGGGTACAGCACAAGTTCCCTCCTGCCTGCAGCAGAGGTGCCATCACAGGTACCTACAGCCATGGCTGAAAGGGGATGGTGTTACTTGCTGTCCTCAGAACATAAAAGGCACAGGACAGCACTTTTAATTCAAATAGATACAAGATTAGGTTTTTTAATGGGATTAATACATTTCTATCATTTATAAATATAAACATTAATGCTTGCAGCTGTGCCTTGAAATAATGAATTTTTGCAATGACTGCTTTTCTACACCTGCAAATTACAGAAGAAAAATTGAACAGTCCCACATAAACAGAAAAATAGATACCACAGGCAGTGGAAACAGGCTTTGCCTGTTCCAGTAAGACAAGCTTGTACATATGCCTTCAACCAAGCTAGACATCTTTTGTACCTTAGAAAGGTGGACCTGCAGCCCACAAGGGTCTCACCAGGAATACTGCTTCCACTATAGAGGATGGTTGAGTTCTCAGATGAGAATATAAGCATAAAATGAGTACTCTGCAACTGATTACTTCTTTTCACCTGAGAAAGCTGAGCTGCTGTATTCAGTCCCAATTAATGCAATCAGAGTGCCAAACTCTCTTGTTGTCAGAGCTGTGGGCATGAGAACATAAGCTGAAAGAGAACACTAAATGATTTTACTGCTATATTTCTGGAACTGTCAGTTAGTTGTGACTCCTGAGTGTTTTCCACTGAGAATGCCATGTAGTCCTGAAATACTTCTTCCAGTATTGAACCAAATTGAATTGATCAGGCTGGCAACTGCCTGTGTGTCACATTCTGGAAACTGATGTCAGGTCTTCAGTGTTTGCAGTGGATGCAAATTCTTTTCTTCTAGAGCCCCTATCATTTGAAACATGACAGAAAATAATTGGAACAATATGCAGGCAGTTTTGTTCCTGCTGTACTTTGGATCTTTTGGGAAGTTTAATAGCTATTGTTTCAGGCCTATTAAGTTTGAGGAAAAGACTTAATCTGGAGTGTCTGTCGTCCTTCCTTGATGCCATTTGCTAGGTCTCTGATGCCATGAGAGTAGAAGAAGTAGTGTGGAAGCCCAGACTCAGCTCTGAACAGCAGTGAAGGCTAAAATCAATTTTTCCATTTCACACAATTTCAGACCCTTTTTGCCTAGGGAAAGGAATGGAGGAAAAGGCAGATAGTTGAACTGAGTTCTGAAAGAAAAGTCTTTAAAAGTATACAGTGGGACAGGAAGTTGCAAATGCTTGAACACTTCTAACTGCACATCTAACCACAGCAATAACTGATAAAACCTGTCTGCTGCAACCAGTCTAGCTTTATAGGGCTCTGGCACAAGCAAAGACAACATCAGGAGCAGTGTCTGAGCCCCACGCTATCCCAGGACTGTATCTCTATTTGGCCTTGGGAGAACCGTAGGTGCAAGCAGAAGGACATAATTTTCTTAGCAGTCAAAACAGTATCATGATGGGCACCCAAGCAAGGAGAATGTTTCGTGCTTCCACCTATCAAGGGATGTTTGTGCCATCTAGTCAGTGGATGAACTGACTGATATAGATCACTTCTCAGGGAACTGTAGCCTGACAAAACATTGCATTACTCAGTCTTCAGTTGCTTTGTCCCTTGAACGTAGATGTCATGCATTTGACTTTGCTGTGTTTATTTCCCCCTCCCAAAAATGAGAGTTTAATTCTGTGTATACCCACCAGTATATACAAACTGAAGGATTATAGTTCTAAAGACGAAGTAAAGTAGTTGTTTTCTAGGACTCACGTGAATTTACCAAAAAACACTGAAACATAAGAATAATTAATTTGCAGCACTTACCTTACTTTGAAGATTGCAGATCGAAGTCATACTTCCTGCAGCCACCAGAGTAACAATACTTGCAGTTGTTTATTTTGCTGGCCTGCTTGGTAAAACTTCAGAAAAGGCTGTCAAGAACTTTTTCTGTGTTTTCTTCTAACTAATGTCTTGGGGAAGAATGGGTCAGGTGGGTTGGCAATTTGTATAATTGATTTCAGAAATGTAACAATCTAGCCAAAAATATATCCACCTTTATTGCCCTGTAATTCTCCTGTAATAACCTCTTCTGGATTTCCTCTGTTTGCTTTTCAGAGTCAGTCACCACTCCAGAAATGTTAGTCCATCTTGGTTTTAAGAGTGGTAAAGAAAGGCTGTTCAGGGTCTGCCAGAATCTGCATGACTTAATGTGCTTCTCTGTCTCTTCAACAAACACAATAATCCAACTCCTTGATGTACATCTTGGCACCAACTTTCCCTGAACTCAAAGGATATATGCACAGCTGCCCAGTTACCCACTTGACTTTACTGCCATGGTGCCTTCCACATCCCACAGACAGAGTCTTTCTCACTAAAAATAAAGGTATTAAGACATCTGTAAGGAGTCTAGAGTCCCTGTGTGTCTTTCCTGAATGCCTAGGGGAAAAGCTACCTACAGTGAAGGTTATCCCTGCTCTAGTCTTCAGAAAGGCCATAGATAACTTTCCTCCTGCCTGAATCTGTCCAGGGAATGTCTGTTTTGATGAACCAGGCTGAATGTTCCGGTCTCAGCTGGAGAGTTGCAGCTGAAAGCAAAGGGAAGATTGAAACTTCTGTAGCAGCAGGAACTCCAGAGACTTCTTGCCTGCTATTCAAGGGCACGTATCTGGATGCAGCCAGACAATCAGAGATTGTGGGCCAAGCACAGGGAAACTCCAAGCACACTAGGAAGAATGGCAGAGGCGAGTGGAGTATAACCACTGTTCTTTCTTCTTGAAGCTGAAAGAAAGTCAAGAGAGCAGTCATTTAGACCTCTTCTCCCTGCCTAATGATTTTTGCATTTGCTACCACAACCTTTGCCCACGAAAGCCATTTTCTCAACTCTATCTACTACTTTGGCGTGGGAGGCACAAACCCTCAATCCTAAATTATTGTTTTGAGCTCAAAGATTGCATTGACACACTACTGTACAAAGAGACAAAAGCAACAGTCCTGGGCTGGTGGTAGACTCACAGAAAGGCAGGGATGTGAAACAGGCCCCATGAGGTATTTCAACATAGAGTTCTCTCTATAACTAGGAAACTCAGTGTGTTCTTTGTCAAAGGATACCTTTTCTCCCTTCTGTCTCAGGAGAGAGGTCACTGATAAAGCGACAGTAGCTTTGTTTACACTTATCTCAGCTTGCCAGAGGTAAGTGTAGAAGTAGTAGCTTGCCAGAGTAGTAGTGGAGCAAACCTACAATAGTCCTGAGGGTTGAAGTGTAGCAGCATTGCAAGATACCAGCATAGATTACTAAGTTCAAGCAAATCTCACCCACTCTTGCAATAAGAACACTGAGGACCCAAAGGCAGGAGTCCTACAACATCCTTGTGATGGCACATGAGATGAATGGGGGCTGCAAAGAACCCTGAGACCTGCTGTGTTACAGGGGGATTCATCTTTAGTGAGCTGTGGGGTTGTCCCAAGTTTCACAGCAAACAGGTAAAACCTGTGTCTCGTGGTTCTCATAGCTGAACATGATAGGCAAGGCACAGGTTTGGGCTTGAATGTGGCCCCGTGCAGGTGCAGCTGGTGGGGGCTGCTTGGGGCAGTGGAGACCGGACTGTCCTGCACCCCCTCCTTGCATGAGAGGCTGTACACAATACCTTCCACCAGCTGGCACTGGTACTTGCTGTAGTTCCCCACAGAATGCAGATGCAGCTGGTTACCCTGCTGGGTCTGCAAGAAGCTTTTGACAAGAAATATCTCGTAAGGGGGAATGAGGACTTCCTTCTCATACGTGTGGTAAGAAAAGCCTTGCATAGCTGCTCCCAGGCAAGTGGTCACTGTGAACAAAGTTTCATTCCCAAACTTCTGGGCTTCATTCCTGAGGCGGGAGGTAGAAGTGAAACGGCCAAATCGCACCCTGCTGCCTACCTCAGCCTCGATATATAAGTCTTTTACACCCCTGTGCACCTGGTGGCACTTATGTTCCCCCATGCTGCTCTGCCATTCCTTCAGTATCTGGATAGCAGTTGTGAGGTAGAAATGAATATATTTAAAATGGAAATTGTGTCTGTAGTGTTCTGGAGAGATTCCTGCTGTAGATGTAGCCCAGTTCAGCTGTGAGTGCAGGGAGGAGTTCATGGTGTAAGCCATGAGGACTATGGCATGGCTGTCACGCATCTCCCTCAGGAGACCCACGGGGCTCTTTAGAAAAGCCTCTCGAGCCTTCTTCCAGAGACTCAAATAGTCCTTGTTAGCAGCTATTTCCTTTTGAAAATAGTCTCCTTGCTCCAGTTCTTCCATCATCTCCTCTCTGCACCCCAGATACTGGTCATCAAAGGAGTGCAGAGCCATATCCATCAGGGTGTGGGACATAGCCTGTAACACAAAAGCAAATGAAGATTAGCATCAGAAGTGTGAATGTCTTGTGTATCTCTGGATGCAAGCCAAGTTTTTCTCTACCCTTTTCTTGCTTCTTTGTCATTACTGGCAGAGCAAGCAAGGCAGGTAGCTAATCTTTAGCAAGACCTTCCTGAGCAACCTTAGGTTGTTGTGTATACACCACCACAGGCAAATACTAGTCAGGATGCCAGAGTTCTTATTTGATGTGGATCTGCTACATTAAAATCTCTAGGAGCATTGGTGCTGCAGAGGGTAATGATATTGAGCCTGCAGGACAGACCCATGGTCCATTTATTTCAATATTCTGCTCAGGATTGTTAAGTGGTGATAGAATAAGCAAAACCATGTACTAGGGGCAGTGCAGCCTGGACTATCAGAGGTGAACTTTTTCTTCCTGTCCTTACAAACCTCTTGGACAGGTTTTGGCTCCAGGGAAAGGTGTTCAGTAAAGGACAATATAGTAGCAGTGTGCCAAAACTATTGTTCATCCAGTTTGTCCCAGTGAGACCAGCTGGACTTGTCATGTAAATAAACGTTAAACACGTGAGTAAGGATTTACACAACTGGGTGCCATAACAGGAAAATAACTCCTAATATATTCTGCCTATGAAACGACATGCTAATTGTGTTTCTAGCATTTCTAATTAATAAAAACCTTGTGTAATCAGATCTAAGAAATGGTGTGAGTTATGGCATTGTTCTTTTTGCTTTATGATCATCTAGTAGAGTAGTCAAGTACTGTAATCAGTTGACTCCTACAAGTAGATAGATATTCACTTTAATCTCAAATATTCATCCGAGACACATAACCCAATTGGCACCTTTCTTATCATACAGGGATTCAGTTTATTTATCCATGATATCATAATTGCTTTGAGGAAAAGCTAAAAGGCAGTCACAAGAAATAGAGCAATATTGTCACTGTCCTGTCCAACAACACATTGATTTTGTCAGAGCCTCAGCTGAGACAGACTGGAAAAGGAGAGGAAAGATTCCATGAGATCTATCCACAAACATACACTAGGAAACCATTTGGCTGTAAACAAAAGGAAAGTTCCAACCAAATAGTTAAAACAAATTAGGACAGGTAAGAAAGGGAACAGAGGAACTGAAAGCAGAAAAGTAAAATTGAACCCAAATCTCCTTAAAGAACCTCTTTCGAATGGGAAAAAAAATTTAAATTTTATTTCTGTGCTATAAGGAATTTCACCATTTCAAATAAAGGCAATATTTACCTCTTTTGCCAGTATTTGTGAGAAGATCAGCAACAGGAGGCTGCTCAGTGGCACCGGCTTCCTAGAGTCCACCCAAGACACTGTAAAGAACATTTTTTTTCAAGGAAAAGTAATTTACATCTGTTTCTTTCTGTTTTTCTTTGAACCGGAAAATTCTGCAGTTTGTAATTTGCACTCAGGTTTTGGTGGCTGTTCTTCAACCAAAGATCATTCGCCAAATTCTCGCTGCAATTCAGAAGTCATTAATCAATCCAAGGAGACAATTTACTGGTAGAAGTGTGCCCAAAATCCATAAGGAAATGTCTGGTTGCACCAACTCCAGCTGGAGTGAGTGTCCATCACCTTGATAGTTCTTTTAATTCCAAGTTCTTGCAAAAAGGAAGAAAACTGTGGCTTGGAGAAGTCTAAGGCACTTCTCTTGAGGAGTGATGTGTCAGGGCGACTACTCCCTGGTTAAGAGTTTAAAAAGCCCTTTTAATTACGTTGACTCTGATAAAGCCAACACAGAAATGCAGGGTAGGTTGGGATCCCGTCTGGAAGCAGAGATAACCTAACTGTCCTTCTTCTCCCTATCACCCCCTGGTTTCTACTCGTGTGCTGCCAATCCTGCTCTTACACCACTGCAGAGTGGCACCTTGTTGGGCTGTTTACATTGGGCACAGGCAAAACGAGTGTGTAATTGCAGGTTCTGTACTGAGACAAACCTTTCTCTAGCAGCTGCTTTCCAGACAGCCTTCCAAATACCGGCAGTGAGTTATTCACCTGTGGAGCCCCATGGCCTCTGATAACTCTTCTGTATGGAAAAAGAGCCAAGAGCTGTCAAGGCCTTGGTTCTGACTACAGAAAAGTGAAGCCCGTTTGCCATGGCCTGATAACGATAGGTTGGTTGGGGGGGGGGGCTCCTCCAGACATGGAGAAATTCCCCGAGATAAGAGATGTTTGTGAAGCTGCTTGGACTCTGTGGACAGAGCATTTGCAAAATATTGCTGAGATAGGTGGAAAGTGACATAAAGGTCTCACACTGGGCTGCTTTCAAAGCAGCTGCTGCTGCTGACAGTATCTGCAGCCCCTGGTGACATGAGCTGACGCCATGAGGTGCCATCGAAAGGGATAGATGCAGACTACCCACTTCTTCCTGGAATTTCTCTGTTATCATGGGCTGTATTTCAGAAAGTGGTTGCTTGACTGCTAAAAGTGAGTCCACAGGAGGGCTCACGAATTTATTCAGAGGCTTCTCCATGTCTGTTTGTGTAGAGATAAAACAGACCCAAACCGAGACAGGCTCCCATGGGAGCTTGGCAGTCATGATAAACACCCCCACTAAAATGTCAATTCAGCTGCATATAATCCATTTGCAAATTACGTCCCTGTTTTTCCTCTCTGACCTGTTAGGGTATGTTTAGTGTGAAGGGAATCAGGAAGAAAGGCCACTGAATTTACATTTTCAAAGGCTTCAGGAGCATTGCAGTATATTATTAAATACAATAAATACAAAGGCCGTAAGATGGCAGCAGAGGATTTGTGGCGGTGCTTAGAGCTGCATTAACCAAACGAAAATCGAATTCCTCCATTTCAGCAGTAAATTTGCAACGTGATCTGAGCGCTCAGATCCCCAAAGGTCATAATGACTTCAGCCCATGAAGAGATCTGATGACACAGAGCAGATGACATAACGGAGGCCTCCGGGTGCAACTTGCTTGAAAAAAATATTTACTGAAAGGGAGAGAAAAATGTAAAACCAACAGAAAAAGGCATATATAGACAAAAAAGTTTTTATGTTAACAAGACCATACAACAACAACAAAATCCCTATTATATTAGTACACTAGATATTAGGATTCCACTAATCTCTCTAATATTTTTCCAAGCAAAAATTTCACTGTTTTCAATAAAGCACTCTGTTAATTTTTCCTAGATGGAGTTCAGAGGAGAGTTTTACTGTGAGCTGTGAAGCCCCATTAGTTTATGCCAAAAGAGGAACCAGTCACAGGTGTTTGGCCAAGACATGCAGAGATATTTATGAAGGGTCTCCTCCCTAGCCAAGATCAACGTAGCAAGCGCAAGTCATAGCACCTTGCCAAACAAGGCTCACGCTGGCAGCCATCTCTGGGGACTTATCCTGCATCCTTACTTCAGGACAAGGCTTTTCAGAGAAACGCTGATCTGGGTAGATGGTGTGTCAGGTAAAGCCTGGCCCTCCTCTCCCTCAGTGTCACAGAGTGCTGGAACTATGACCTGAATTTCAATGTCGTCATTTCAGATTCACATTGCGCCATTCGAGGGGAGAAGGAAGCCTCAAGCACGGGGTTCCTGCTCCTCAGGATTCACAAAAGCAGGCTGTGTCTTTCAAGCATCTCTTTTACCACAGGTAAAAGTTGTACAGAGGAACAGAAAGAAGCAGCACATCAACCTGCTTTACATAACAGTATTTATTGCAATTAGCAGCTGAGGATGGTTGCACCAGCTTACATGTAACCAGAGAGATTTGGTCTCTGACAGTTTCCTGAGCATCAGCAGTCCCTGTCCTTGGAGATGTGATCTGCCATCCACCTCTCAGGGAAGGAAAGCTGACACAGTATATTAAGGAAGGTTATGCAGAAAGTTGCAACGGTAGAATATTAATACCAGAGGACAGAATGAAGTAGTGCGGAGGGAAGACAATATGTATACAAAAATATGCATACTTTATATATATATATATATACACATATATTTAGCTACAAGTTGTCTTGAATAAACAAAGCACTGCCCCAACTTCAATCCATCCTTGAACCAATTTTCATTTTGTTTATTTCATAATGTTTATTGCTTTCTTTTCTTCTTCTTTTTTTTTTTTTTTTTTTTTTTAAATTTTTTAAACATTTTTATTTTCAAGANNTTAGACACTTCTAGTTTCAAGCATAAATGCAAAAGCAGCAGAGGAGAAGAGGTTACTTTTTTTGTTCTGCTTGGTATTTTCAGTTTCACCAGAAACTGGTTGTAAAAAAAACCCAAAAAACCGAGAGAATTCAAAGTCACTTTTTACAGTCACTTAAAGCAGCACACAAAAGCAAGAGCTCATCTAAAAGGACTCCTTAAATACACCTTTTGGGATTTATTTGTTGTTGCTATACAGGAAAATTTTGTGACAGAATATCAGAACAGCATGCCAGCACCTGATTGCTGTCTATGCGAGAGTATTTGCACACTTCTATCTTTACAAAATGATCCTACTGTGATGCATATTTAATGTGATTATACTACATGAAAATACTGAACTTTCCCACTAATTGGAACAGGAGACAGGTGTTCTTCCTTCTTCCCAGTGAGCATCCCAGGATCAGATCCATCATATTTACACACATTGTGACATTCTTTTTTCATAATGCTCCTGTATTTTGCAGAAGAGAATAAGAAATCTAGTGGTGTTTCTAAGCCATGCAGTGATTTTCTTGGAACTAATCACTGTTTTTCACCTGTTGTGTGCTGGGGATTCAGCTGGAAAGAAGTAAGACAGAGTCTTCTGGTGAAGCTCAAAATACCACAAAAGATGTCTGAAGAGAGACTTTATTATGAAAGGAAGTTAATGGGAGCTCAACAAGAGGGATAATCCCTGCCTTGGTGTTCCAGCTGGTTAGGGAGACAACGGCAGAAGATGCCAGTCTAGATGCTTTCCTTCCCTCCTTCCCAACCACAACCTTCTTTCTCCTGTGGGGTTTGGAGTGTTCCAAGCCAAACGAGTGAAGAGACCTTCCCATCCTCAGTATCTCCCGAAGAAGCGGTTGTAGGCCAAGGCAAATCCTATTTGGTCAGAGAGATAGTCACAGGGGGGATAGTTTTCACAGCGCTCGTGCATCTGCTCCATCGGACTTTTATAATACTCAAAGTACCTGAAGCAGACAAAGACAGAGATGCCATTCTGCAGATTCAGCCAATGCAGCTGGAGACAGTTCCCACACCTGACATTGACATGAAAGAAGTGAATCTCCAGTGTGACCCAACAGAGGAATGGTCATGCTGAGTTAAACATCTTACACAGGGATAGGCTACTTGATCAGTGCTGGGAAGTATGGGATTGAAGCCAACTTAAATCAATTGCTCTTGAGGTTTTATCAGCAAAGGATACCACAGAAGCTGGAAGGATGTGGGGGTTTTTTTGTCTTTAGTCTCATTCCCCAACTACCCAGGATTTTGTTGTTGTTGTTGTTATTTATTTTATTATATATTTATTTTATTACTTCCTGCTTACCTGTATTTTTGCCCAATTTCTACTCACTTTCCCACTAGCCATTATTTTCCTTTAGCTTAAACACTTTTCCCTAATTATCCTAATTTCTATTGTAGACAGGAACACTATCCCCATGTAACTTTTTTTTCTTTTCTTTTTTGCCAGGCTAAGAAAGGCCAAATTTTTTAGTCTCAGCTGCACACTTTGGATGTCCTTCTCAGTTCCTCTTTTAGGTTTGGTTAATCTTTCCTGAAGACTGTACACACCATCAGAGGAATCCCACCAGTATCTCATGAATTATTACTTTATTTCTATATTGGAAAGAGTAGCTTAACAACCTCTTCCAGGAAATGTGTGAAGAACATTCTTGCATTATCTCGAATTTCTCAAATAGCTAGGATTTCTCCAAATCTTTGTGTCTATTTTCTGCACATGTAAATGTATATTCTATAGTTTCAGAAAGAACAGGCAATCTTATCCAGCCTTATTCCCACAACAAGGCTGTGCTTCCTTTGTGGGGAACCAGAGGCAACAACCAAGGCTCTGTGATTCTCATTACCCTGGAAATTGGTTCTGATGACCCTGTAGGTTGGAGCAGCTTCTAACTTGTATCCTGCTGTCCCCATGGCTAGCCCACACTTAGTGCTGTCTTTCCTCCTGGGAAGAATACTGGAGTCCAGCTATGAGCCTTCAGAAGGGTTTTAATGAAAAAATAACAATTTTTCCATCACTGAGTGTCTCCTACAGCCTTTTTCCTTCAGTACATGAGGGTAATAACATAGCTGCACAAGAAGATAATGCCTTGTTGTGCCCTATTGCCTTCCCACCCCCTCTTCAGAACAGGTTCAGAGTCCAGCTCTCAGCCCAGCTCCTGAGCTGTTACCATTCATACGGGCTGGATCTCTTCTTCCTCTTCACAAAGGCATTAGCAACTTCTTTCTTAATCTTGATGCCTGCCAGGAGAGAACACAGCAGGTTAGAGAGACAGCGCTGAAGCACAGACAGCAGTCTAACCTCTGAAAATCAAAATCTACTCTCTTCACAAGCAAATGACCGCCACAAACCATCCTAATGATCTGTTTATCTCTCCCTGTCCTTTGTCCACTCAAAGCTCCCTCCTCACTGCAGCCTTCACATCTCCATGAACCAAGGGCTTTTTCTGTCATAAACTCCATTTCCTTATCATACAGCATAATCTGAGTCTGCAGCAAATGTGCAGAAGGCATAAAATATGAATGAGAAGAAAATTAGGAGAAGGGCACCCTCTCTCCCCGGCCTACTTAATTTTAGAGTCTTAGCTTCCTTTCTGTGTCTTGACTCAGACTGAGTGATGTGGGATACCAACCAGAAGACCTTAAAACACCTCCAATGAGCCATGAGCAACAGGCAGCACACAGAAATACCAATGCTCACGTGTACAGAGTTCTGTGAAAGATGAAGAGTATAAATAGTAAACATCACCCAGTGAGAAGTACACCCAGGATGTGCAAAGATCCTGGTACTCAGGACCCAGAGAACATGAGAGGTCTTGCAGCCACGACAGCATTTGCCCCTACTCTCCACTAACACATCGTGTCTGCACAGTTGCTTCTTTTCTCCCTTGATTTGTTGTGCAAACACTGTGGTGCTGTGAAGCACCCCACAAACACCAGGCAGAGCCACTTCTCCCCCCAGCCCGAGCTAGGGCTCAGCACAGCACAACCTCACTCCATGGGATGGTCTCACAACAGCAGAGATGTGCACAGGTGCTGGCACAGCAGCAACACAGGCAGCTGCACACCAATACACATTTCAGCATGGAAACTGGCAAACTGTTGCTGTCTCTGGGGGAAAGAAGGTTCTAAGACCTCTGCCTGTGGGGAGATGGTGGGGTTTGTCCCTTCCCTCATCATCATGGAATGTTTGGCTGTGTTTCTCTTTGGAAGTGAGATGTGTCTCCTCTCTAGCAAACTGAGGATTATTCTGGATCAAAATACTGGCTACACAGAAAATGAGTTGTCAGAAACAACCACCTTTCCCTGAACAGTCTTTACATCTTTTTTTCTCTTTTCCAATCTGTGTTTGTATTGGCTCACTGGAAAAATACCAGCTTTCATGCTTCTCAGCAGCAATGTTAACCTTTAAAGTGCAAGAAAGGAGAGACAGGAGAGAACAAAAAGGATTTTCCATACAGATTTCTACCAGGATCAGCTTGCTGCAAAAGCTGTGAACAACCTAAGGTGTGCAAATCCCCACATCCCAGGTGACCTGACAAGAGGGACTGCAGCCCTCAGGAGCAGCCAAGGCAGCCCCTTTCTTTCAGGCTTTCCATGTTGCAGGATTTGGCAGGGATGTCACTGGCATTGATGTGGGCAGCTTCTGCTCTCTCAACACCTGGGGATGCAGCAGTCACTCTGGGCAGGTCTCTGAAGCCAGGTCAGAGCAGGGAGACTGGCCGTGTTGCTCCACCAACACAGCCCTGTTTCACAGAAGGCAGATGCATCTAGCTGCTAACAACCTGCGTCACTCATGTCTTGCCAGGGCACTGCTCACGGGCTGAGGAGATGCAGGCTGTGGCACCAGCACACCCGGAGCAGTGCCAGCCTCGCAGGTGCAGGGACACTGACTGCCCTTATGTCACCTGCTCACACAAGAAAGGCTCTGTTTGCTGCGCATGCTCCTGCACCTCAGGGACTGCAAACTTAGGGAGCAAAAAGGGAAGAGCTAGAGAGGGACTCAGCATAGTTCTTGTTCAGTCCTTGAACCTATCAAAGGGAAGAAAGAAGGCAGAAGCAGGAGAATGGAGCTGAGCATCAGTAGAATGCTATACTCACTGTCAGCACTGAGAGGTCCTGAGGGTTCTTTGGGATCTGGAAGACAGACAGACAGAGAGGAGTCTGCTTGTGAGTCCCTCTATGGCTGTGAATTGTCCTCCTCTGTAACCGAATCCCACCACTGACTTGCCAGATCCAGCTTCCCCCACTTACATGGAAGGTCTGTTTGTCCCAAAATGGTTTTATTAACACCCACCATTTAGAGAGAGACTAAATTATAAACCAGTTTAATTCTTAAACATATCAAAATATTTAAATTCTCTGCTGCAATTCAATATGCAGCCGAGGTGGGGGTGAGTGGGTGTTGACCAGCGGAAGACAATGCCTGGCAGAAGATGGGGGTCTCTGTTCCCAAGCCCTTTCTCATCTGTGGCTCTCTCTCCAACAGAGATCTGAAGTTGTGCAATGACTGGTGGTGCATCTCCTACCCCCCAAAGCTCTGTGTCTCTCCCAGACTGGAGGGAGGCTGGCAGCAAGCTGCAGGGTTCAGCAGCGCTCTGAGAGCCTTCCTGGGAAGATGTCCCCTTACCTTTCTCACAACAGCAGAGTGCTGCCAGGGCCAGAGTCACGATCAGCAGTGCCAGCAGACTCCTCATGTCTTCTTTGGCTGCGCTGGTCTCTCTAACCTCAGAGCTTTCCTGGAGGTTACTGAAGTTCTCCGGGGCTTGCTTTTGGGCAGCAGTTTATATCCTGTGATTTCTTGGAGAGATCGGGAATCTGGCTTGTGTTCCTGTGTCTGTGCTCCAAAACAAAGCCAGTCCTTTGGGCCAGGAGGTACTGGGTCCTGGCTGTCATTTTGGCATCCATTTCATGACCCAGGGCATTTCCAGAAGATTTTATCTGAGGTTTTGAATGGGGTTGTGGAAGAAAAACAACTGGATTTAAAAAATCATTTTTCTTACAAACTTGAAAACCATTCAGTCATGCTGGAAAGCCAGGGGAGAGACCAGCACACCCTGAAGTAGAGCAGCTCTTTTCACATGATAGGACTCTCTCATGTGGAGTCTCTCAAATGAGACTGAACCCAATGGTGACCTTTTCCTCCACCCCACCTTGACTCATTACCCTGAGGGTAAGGAAACTTGTAAATCAGTTTGCATAGGGAAAACACAGTAGTTTTTCAGACAGTGTCACAGTTTCACCAAATTACTTTGGAGAGATGAGATTTTTATACTTTTAGGAACTTTGGAAGTTAGTTTGAGGGAAGATCTTTGTATTTTCCTCCTGGAAATCTTCATAATTTAGAAGCTTTGTTTTGGCTTCTCTTGTCTAAAAATCAAATAAACATTTAGACTCCAAAAGTGTTTTATTCTTCAGGACACGAGTGGCTAAAGTTACTTGGTACTACAAGAGCCTTGCATGGGCTATGTATCAATAACCCCACATGCCCCAAACCCACTATCCAAGTTACCAAAGCCACATCCCACAAACAGCATAGGAACCACAGAATCACAGAATATGCTGAGTTGGAAGGGACCCACAAGGATCATTGAGTCCAACTCCTGGCCCTGCACAGGACACTTCAGGAGTCACACCCTGTCCCTGAGAGCATTGTCCAAATGCTCCCTGAGCTCTGTCAGGCTGGTGCTGTGACCACTGCCCTGGGGAGCCTGTTCCAGTGCCCAAACACCCTCTGAGTGAAGAACCTTTTCCTATTATACAACCTAAAACTCGCCTGACACAGTTCCAGCTGTTCCCTTGGGTGCTGTCACTGGTCACCAGAGAGCAGGGATCGGTGCTGCCCCTCCACTGCCCCTTAGGAGGATATTGTACACTGCAATGAGGTCTCCTCCAGGCTGAACAGACCAAGTGACCAAGTTTGGGTAGTTTGTTGTTATTTTTTTAAATCATTTGTGCTTCTTCTTTCTGGTAGTGGAGACATAATCTTCCTCCACCTCATATCCAGTCCTCCTCAGGCCCATGTGCAGGGGACATGTCCAAGAAGTTACAGAAGTAAAGTTCGGGAGGCTCCCAAGGAAAATCAGAGCCATTAGGGATTTTGCCAATTCTTAGAAACACTATCTTTTACCTTAGAGAATTTAGCTTAGAGGATTAAAATAAACCCCAACTTTTGCCTCTGTTAACTAGTCCAGGAAAGCAGAATATATATCTACTAATGACGTCCAGCAAAAGGTTTTGTATGCATATTATTCCAGCAAAAAACCAACAGTTTAAAAGTAAACAAACATCTAAAAATAATAGGTATTCTAGGAAAGTTATGCTTCCAGATGAATACTTGAAATAATATAAATATATAAACATACAATTCTAGTAATGCAAACAGCTTTATTTATCCTCCCATCTTTTCCCAAGCTTTCTAACCAGCACGTAGTCTCTTGAATATGTTTGGTTGTTGCTCCCACTAATGAAATCCCACAGAAATCTCTGGTATTATTCATTATTTATACTGGGTAACTGGGGATTGGAATCACTAGATATTTCTGGACACAGACCCAGACAGCACTAGACCTTGTGCCTTCCGTTTTGGTGGTGTCACAGTCTCAAGTCAAACCCAGACACTGCAGACTTGTTGATTTTAGCATGTGAGCTTGCTCTGGTTGGTGATCACAAGATTCACCTACCTGAGAACACAGAGAACAAGTGTGTGTGAATATATCTAATCCATACAGGTTTTTTCCTTAAAATCATTTCTTTCTCACTTTTTTCCTCTGGACAAAACTTTAGCAGCTGTCAGGGTGGAGTTTCCTATCAGAAGTGTTTTCAATAAATAAATCACATTTCTTTCCAAAACTCAGTTTCAAAGCTGGCAAAGCGTGTTTTGGAAGAAGATGCATGTTCCTAATGGGCCAGGTAGATTTGGCTCCAGACCTAATTTCACAGATTAGTCAACAATTTGATACTTCATACATCATAGACTTTGATTGCATGCCATGAATCTTTCCCACTGCTATAATTTGCAGGTGCCTGTGTAAGCCTGGAGATGTGAATGTCGAAACCATCTGTGTTGAGCTGAGATAGATGTTATGTCTCCTACACAGATCAGACCAAGGAGTGTCCCAGCTGCTGTAGCTGCTGTCAAGCTCAGAGCAGCCTTGAATTCTTGGACATGTCAGCACTGGTGCCTTTTGGCCTGGGGACAGAGCTTGGTGATGGTGACAACCAGAATGCAGCTGTGCTCACTCCTCAGAGGTCTGGGAAGTGCTCGGTAATCTGTGCACAGGGTCAAGCCACATCTTGGTTTCAAACGATTTGTGAACAGTAAAATTAAATTGTTCTATGTGAACAAAGTTGGACCGGACCCCAAACATTGGATTTCTTCTATTTATTTACCACCAGGAGCCCCTCTCCAGCTTTGGTTTCTGCAGCTTTCAAGTGCTACCAGAGTAGTTTCAAGTGGAAGGGTTTTGAAAGGGGATTGCAAAAGGAAATACAACTTTAGTCTGGACACACAGGAGCCCATGAAAGAGCCTGGGCAAGGTGACAGCTTTCTAAAGGAGCACCTAGCATTAGGACCTGATGGTAGCTGGATAAACAAGAGGCAATTTGAAGGATTTTCTGTCACCAACTCTCACCCCAACTTTGTTTTAAGGTTAAATAGGTGCCTTCTGGATTTTGTTTCCCCAGCCGAGGAAAGATTTGATTTTCAAAAAGTGCATCTGCATTCTGAACACCCCACCATTTTTAAATGTCTTAAGACTGAGAGCTGAAATTGGCCAGTGACCTCTGAAAGAAGCCACTTGTAGAACCTGGAACAGAAACATTATAGATTCTTCCAAAGATGTATGCTTGCAAGGTGATGACTTTTTTTTCCCATAATCTGCACCAAAATCTATGATAAACAAATTCAGTTTCTTCATGGAAAATTGCATACCCCCTTCCAAAGTACTGTGACTCACAAGAAGATAGTATCAAACCAGAGATTTATTTTGTAGTAAACACCCACATCCTGAACTCTCTGTGATCTCTGCTACATCAGCTCAGCGCTAATTAACACAGTGTAGGAATCCATGGCTACATGGGAGAGAAGCAGCAGGCAGGATAACATACAGGGACACAAGCAACTGAGTACGTTTCAGAGCCATTGCATTTTTGGGGAGGATACCCTGGACTCCAGGCCCCAGGGTGGGGACAGGTCGTCCTTTACTTAGTCCTCCTCCTCCCCCCAAAATAGTGCTTGTAAGCAGCAGGGTAGCCGTGGCGAAAAGCATACATTTCGCAAGGGTAGTAGTTCTCGCAGGCCTCCCGCTGATGCTCCTGGTGTGACTTACTGCGCTCCCTGATCCTGTAAAGGTAGGAGAGAAGAGGGGTAAGTGTTGTCATAAATATCTGCCAACAGCCCTTTCCTGTCCCGGAACTCCCCACTGGGATTAAGGATCCACCACCAGCGTCCATCATCCAGCTGCAAAGTTCTTAACACGCCAGCTTCTGTGTTTACCCCACCCAGGGAGTGACATGACTACTGCAGGAATGTTTTCCTCCTCAGGCAACCTTTTATTTTGGGGCTAAGTAAGGCGGTGGGGAGAGGGGAATGGCTCCTGCCCCCACTTGAGGAAGGATCCTCCCTTTGCAGCCTCCCCCAGCCTGCTCTCATCAGCTCTTCTGCTCTTTCCCAAACACACATGGGACAAAGACCTGAAATATTCTGCAAAGGGGTCACCTGGTACTGAGGAGAAGGTTTGCCATATGCTTTGCTAATAGATGATTTCTGTGCTTCAGTCTTTATTTTCATGAGCCTTGAATAAGGCATGAAATTGGTTATATCTGTATTTTATAAATGAGGCAGGAGGCCCTCAGATGGCCCTCTGATTTAGAAAAGGTCAGGCAAGTTCTGCACGAGATCTGAGGACTAGAATAAGATCTCAGACTGAGCTTTCTTTCGGACCATCCCACACTCATTCTGTCTCCTTCTGTTGGTGCTTCCTTCAGAAAAATTAATCAGTCTTCTCAGCATATGGAATGTCCCCAAATTAAAGGACCCACTCTCTGTTATCTGAATTCTTGCTTTTCCTAGGACTGAGGACTTAAATGGTACCTCATATTGAGAGTGGGGCTGAGGCTTCTCACAAGTTACCATGGCTGCCACCCCTGGTACCAGCCTGTGCTTGGCAAGGGTTAACCTGTTCCCACTCTTGACCTCATTGTCCTAAGGCCATGACATACCTCTCCTGACTGATGGCTCTTAGTCTCGTGTCAGCCTGTATGAAGTCACTGGCCCTTCGCCTGTTGAGGAAGGGATCTGAGAAAGCAAGGTGTTATTCAGAATAGCACTTTTTCAATGCCAGATTTCAACAAAAGCTAGCTTCCTCCTTTACAACAACCTCCTTGTCTGCCTTCCCACGTACAATGAAATCCAGGACCTTTTAATATTCCCTCCTGTCCCCCGGCTGGTTCATGCTCAGGCTCTGTCAGTGGCTAGTGCAGCCTGTACAGAAGTGCACATGCTGCTCTTGTTCTCCTGTTACTCAGATCACCCAGGGGAATGCTACAGTGATTTTGCTGCCACAGCCCCTCTGAGTGAGTGGAGCTTGGCTCAGAAGAGGTAGGCACTGAGCTACACAGACCGTGGGGCATCTGAGCACGCTCAGAAGAATTGCAAGAATTGTGAAATTACACAGAGGAAAGGCCTGAGTAAGTCTCTCTACCTCCAAGGTTAGACACTGATTGAGAAGTCTGTGTGGCAGTTTTGGACTGAGGGGCCTGAAAGCCCTTTCTGACTCTTGAGAAACATCACAGTCCTGTTGCAGAGTTCAGGAGTCTGTGGATGTCACTGATATTGGCTCCCACATGTGCCTTGTGTTGCTGACTATCTGCTTTGTGAAGTTCCTCTTCTAGATGTCCTAATTTCTTTTTAGTTTTGATTCATCTGTTCTCTAACCTCTCCAGGATATTGCTTGCACCAAAGTGAGACTTTCCACCCTTTTTATGCTTTTCCTGTGACACTCTTTCTCCCTCTTCCAGCCAAAGGATGCCTTCTACTCACACACCCCACCTGCTTCCAAGATGCTTGGAGTAAGGCTCTCCTGGTTCTTGAGGGAGAATAAATTGTGTAAGTGGCTTCTACAGTACCTCATTCCATGCTCATCACAGAGTTTTTTGAGCAGTGTCCTTTACTAGTGTCAGTTAACGTGGTTTTGGTACATGTAACAGAGACCTGAGCTCTGTTCTCAAATTTTGTTTTCCAATTCTCGTTATATTCTATGCAAAATGGTGGTATGAGCTTGTGCCAAAACATGTGCAGTTTTCTTTTAGCTCTCTCCCTTTTCATCCTGAAACTCCATCACCCAGTAAAGTCAATTTCCCTGGGCTGAGGGGTTCTACCTATTTAATCCCTACAGTAGGAGTACGAGGAAATGATCTTGGACATATCCGTAGCACTCTTCAAATTCAATAAAATAGTAAAGCAGTCTCTTACTGAAATACTCATGGGACTCCATGCTCTCATGGGACTCTGTGGAAAGAAAGAATGAAACATGTAATATGACACTGTATTGATGGGATTCAGTCTTTCATACACCACAGATCAATAGAACACACACATAGAAATCAGAGAAGCCAGGTTTTAAGGCACATGTTGAAAAGGAAGAGAAAGAAATCAGTGGTGTGACCTAGAATTTATATGAGGAGTTTAAAGTGCCCAGGAGTTTAATACAGAGCTACCTGGTGTTTTAGTCAGTACTTCCAGATTCATGCTTGGTCATCCAGCCTAATTCTCCAGAATTGTTCCTCACCTTCTGTTCCTGACACTACAGTGGGTATGATACCTACTTACCTTCAAAGCTTGCCTGCATTCTTAGGGAATGGATTAGCACAGTGAAATGCACTTGACTCTTGCATGAAACAGCGTCTTAATTCCACCAGTATGGAACTGTGTGCCTCACAGGAAAAAGGGGATGATATTACAAAAGGAAAAAGGAAAATCTTACAATTAGCAAGGAATAATTAAGAATTGGCACTCTTCATATTCCAGATAACAAAGGGACAAAAAGAGGAGCAGTCTTTGAGGTGAGGTGAGCTGGAACAGAGAGGAAGAGGTTGAAGCATCCTGGACTGTGAATCCCAATGACTGAAGAGAACAGCTCTGGATCAGGGCTAGGAGGATCTGACACAAGGGCAGGAAAGCAGGCAAGAGATCAAGTTAAGGGGAAAGAAGACACAAAGTCAAATAACAAACATCTGAACAGACCCATAAATGTCTGCAGGTTTGGAGTTTTCATTCTATCCAGCAATAAAAGTCACCTACCATAGCACGTGGCAGCCATCACCAAGACAGCCAGGAGCGCAAGGAAGATGAGAGTGCGCATGGTGCGGGTGCAGGAAGGAATCTCTCACTGTCTTCCTCAATGTGTTTTGCTCTCTTCCCACTGAGGGTAGCTGGAGATCCTGGGCTGACTGCAAAATTAGCAGTGGAATGTTTGTTATGAAAACAGAGCTAGGAGGGAGCCCATGAAAGAGCCTGGGCAAGGTGACAGCTAGCTGGTACACACTCTTCTTGGAGCAGTTACAAAACAACCTCTATTAGCAGACTGAATTGGGTTTTGGGAAGGAAGGGGCATGCCCCCTTCCTCTCATAGTTTAGGGCTGGGGGACATAATCCAGAGGCAAACATGTCACTAGCACTCCACACTCAGAAAAGCTGGCCTATGCAAGTGGAAGGAATTTCACGGGCTGCCAGGGGCCCAAAGGCAGAGGTGTGTGTTGATCCCACATATAAATGTTTGTTTTTCTGATTTTTCCTCTGATCTGCTCTCTTTGCTCTCATCATACTCTGTCTGGATGCAACCAGCCCAAACTGTCCTATCAGCTTTGCCGATGGAGACTGGGAGAATGAGGCTTCAAACATTCCTGTCCCACTCAGTCCCCCTCTCTCCAGCTGGCCTTTTCTGCAATGACAGCCTTCCAGCTATCAGAGGAGGGAATGCAACCCTGCTGCCCCTTCTCATCTCCTACTTTATGGCTTCAGGAGTGACAAGCAGCAACCTGAAAGAATCTCTTCTGCTGGCGGGATCATGATTTTTGCATTGAGATGACAGCAGCACCCAGAACTCTACCTTTGAAGGCTCTCATTGTGGTGCTGACCCTAGACTCCTCTTCCAGCCCAAAAGACAACATCTTGGTGGAGTCAGAGGTAACCATTTCCCTCAGGACTGATGTCTCTCTGGTCTAGCACTAGCAGTCCTTGCCTCACTGAGCACCGAAGTCACATGTCAATGCAAGGCTTTTCACCTGGGATGAATCTCCAAGGCCAGCAGTCTCAGGGAGAATTACCTTGCCTTTTAACACCTAAAAGAATTTGACTGGGTCCAATACAATGGGCAGCAGAGATGGACAAAACATGGGGTGTTCCACTCTCCAACTCTTGGAACAGTAGAAAGCAGTGAAAGAAAAAAGAAGGAGTTACAGAGATGGCTATCTCTGCTGGGTGAGAAGGAAAGAGCTTGCTAGAGGCAAGGGAGGGAGGGAGGGAGGGGTGGTACCCACTGCCTGCCAGCCCTCCCATAACGGCAGCGATGGGGCTGGGACCCCACACAGTGCCTGGGGATGAACCTAGAGCACAGGAACCATTCTTATGTCTGATCCAAGCTGTGTTTACTGCCTATTTTGTCCATGGGTATATGCAGGTAGCAGGATTTCTCACTAACAGGGTGCAAAGTGAATGCGCTCTGGGTACAGACCATTCTCCCCAAACCACTGTGCTGTTGTCACTGCTGTCACCTTCGGAGGCCAAGCCATGAAGCCACATTGAAGGTAACACAGCCAAGAACTACAGGAACAGATAGCCAGAGCCTAACATTTCACCAGTGAGGAGTGAAATTCAGTGGAAAAAAATCACTCTGTGCTTTGCAACTTACCCTTTCAATGCCAAATTCATGACCCTTTCCTGAAGCCTCCTGTCTCGGGGAGAAAAGATGAGCAGGGGCTTCAACTTCAGACCAAAGAGAAAGAATTGCTCTTCTTCCCCATTATCCCACCCCATGTGGAGAGCAGCTCAGTCCTGCAGCTTCAGTGCCCCCCTCATACACATCCACTTCTTGCCTGTTCAGTGCTTAGCCTGAAATGAGGAGGAAAACTTGGGAAAAAGCCATAAGTTTGCTATAGAGACAAGGTCAAAGGGGAACTGAGACTTTGCTGCTGCCCCTCTGTGCCCTGCCACTCCAGTCTCTTTAAGGAAATTCTCTGCTCTGGGATCCTTTTCATTTTATAGAACTCATAGTTTTAGACTTAGTGCTGAATGTGGATTTTATAGGTTTCCCAAATGTCTCATACAGGAGCTGCTAAGAAAGGAAAACATGAGGGAGAGGCTGGAGGACAGACCCCAGTGGGAAAGCAGTGGGGCACAGAGAGGAAGATGCTGGGTGTACTTTGGAATAAAAGTGAGGCTGCCCAGTGGGAAACTCCAACACGCTTTCCAGCCAAACCCTCTTTATTTGTCTTTACTCAGGGCAGAGCGTTCTGCTCCCTGGAAGACTCTGCTCCCTTTTCAGAGGACTCTGATCCCAGAATGCCTGGAGCATACCCTGCCACCAACCACAGGAGAACAGCCACAAACACCACTTTTAACTCAAATGTTTCATTTTTCACCACAGAGGCAATACATTTTTCAAGGGATGAATGAACATGCCAGCAATGAAGCCCTATAACAACAAATCTCCTTCGGGGAATGCTTGCTCTTCCAAAAGTACTCTTTTCTACTCCCCCTGCACTCCATACTTTCCTAGCACACATCTCCCCTACCCAACAACAGTGGGCTGCCCTGGGGATAACATACCATGCAGCACAGTGAGCCCAATCCCTCTGCTTTCTAGCAGCATCCACTGGTTAGAAATACAGAAAGGAGCTAAGACAAATCTCCTGCAAATGCTGGGGAAATCTCTGCAGTCCCACAAACAAAGGGGGGATCAGAAAAGCAGCCCTGATGTGTCTGCTGCTGGAGTGGAAAAGCACAATATATTACACACGCTGTAGCAAACACTCCTAACATTTTACAGCGGTGAAGCACCAGCAAGGCAGTAATAACAAGCAGCTGTCCAGGAAAAGCAAGGCAGTCCCTGCATACTCACTAAGCTGTCGCTTCCCTGCCAGTCTGTGGCTCTTGTCTCAGGGGGCAGCTCTCCTGGCGTCTTGGACCCTGGACTGAAGAAGAGGGACCTTTTATTTATTAGCATCAATCAGTGACTCCTCCCCTCTCCCACTCTTGATCCACGCCCAGGCTACCATCAGAACCACCTTCTGCCCACAGCCAGGAAGCCAGCAACATCAAAGAACTGAGCCAAAAGGGAGCGAGCCAGAGCACACACCAGGGGCTAGTGCGGACACAGCCACATCCAGGTTGCCTTTCTGTGCCTGGGAGCAGTGACTGGACAGAAATCTGAGAACAGGCTCCAATCTCCCTCTGTTGCAAGACGACCCCTGCCCCCTCCACCTTCCCCCCCTCCTTTTCTGGCCGTGTTCTATCTCAAGCTACACTGCCAGCCAGGACACCTGTTCTTCCACAGGGAGCAGTAGGCCAGGACCCTTCTCCCATCTCATTTCATGGTGCTTTTACAACCGATCCCCCCTCTTGATGGAGCCTTCTCCCATCTCATTTCATGGTGCCTTTACAACTGATCCCCCTCTTAACGTCAGGCTAACATCAGACTGAAAACTCACATAACGAAGATGTTAGCTCTGAAAACCCCAAGAATGACATACCCTATGAGGCAAAGAGTTGGCTGACACAAACCCAAACCCCTGAGATGCACCCTCTGCTCACACTGGACCTAGAATGGTGCTGGGCAGCCCAGGACAGGTGCCTGCTGGACTGGGCTTTGGGCTTCTGGCCCAAAATGAAAATGATAGCATATCCATGGAGATAAAGAGCTGCCACTGTTTGGACACAGAACAGTGAGTGGCTCCTGTCCAAGGGTTTTGTCTTTAGCTCCTACAGTGCCCTATGAGTTTGGGGAAAGTTCAGACTTATCTGTGGCAACGAGGTACTGTGTTACTTGTGTCCCTGTACAATGAGCTGTTGGTCCTCAGAGACTGAGAAGAGCAACCCTGAGCTGTCCGCAAGGCATAGGGCACAGAATCAGGAGGGCATTTCTTGCCCTTGTCTATCACCCTTCAGGGTCATCTAAGTTTTCAGCCATATGACATGCTGAACACTGAAAGAAATCAGGACTCAGATGATCTGGTCACCCTCATCTACCTCTATACTGGTAAATCATCAGCCTCAGTGCCATCTGGCAAACTCTTAGTTAAGTAGGAGAAAATGGGTATTTTTTGCCAAATTGCCAATTGAATTTCTCTTGGGACTAGTTTTACTTTACTTCTGTTAATTACTGGCTTTAAAAAGGAATGCTTGTTGAGGAATTTTGTCAATAACACAAAGCAAGAAAGCAACAGCAGTGAAAAGTAGGTCTGAGAGCCCATACAGGAGGAAAAGGATGTCCTTTAAAGCTTTATTCACAGAAACAGGATAATATGCAATAGGGCAAAGGCAAGGTCTACATTCAGGATTAGCAGTAAGAATCCTGCTGTAAATTAAAAGCTCATAAGCTAGAAGTAAATGGGGAACAAAAAAGAAATATGAACCAACAATCAAAAAGATGATGTCAGAATACTGATTCTGAGCTGTCTACTGAGAATGTGCCAGCAGAGATGGGCATCTATCAGTGCCACTGGGTAGGTTACCAGGGAGACCTCAGTAGGATTAGTCTGTATGGCCCAGGTTACCCATGTTCATGGAAGAATAATTCTGGTGGGAAGTGCTATAGATGAGGACTAAAAAGACAATGTGATTTGCACTCACACCCAAAATGACAGACCTTTTCACCATAGCCTGTAGGAGTTGCTGAACCTCTCCATCCCTGCATTGACCTCAAGGCTTTTCCAGCAGGACAATGGAGTAGCAGTTAGGTTTTGTTTCCAGTACCCCCCAGGGGCTGTTTCACAGGCCACATCTCTCATGATTAGAAGTCCCATTTCCAGCCTCTGTGTCTTTAAAGCCATGATCCACAGCAATGTCTCCCTCCCTGAGTGCCCAGCTCATGCTAGAAAGGCTTCAGCAGAGTTGCTGAGCACTCTAGTAAGAGAATAAACCCTGTCATCTCTGCCACAGAGCAGGGTTTCCAAACCCAGGTTGCCCAGAGTAACTGGACTCACCAATCTGGACAGTCCTTTTCAAGCTGGCTCCTGTGTTTCAGGACCTAAGTTAGTCAACCACCTCATGGTCTATGGCTTACGAAGAGATTTCTCAACATGATAAACAAGTGCTTTTTAGAACAACTAGTTCTACAGCACATGAGAAAACAAGACTTTATTTTTACTTTTCCATTTCACCCTAAGTAATACCAAGGAACTGATCCAAGAAGCAAGAATAATTGAGCCACTAAGTAAGAGTGTTTGAGTATCCACAATATAATTAAAGTCAACAACCTCATGGGATAAATCGTGCTGAAAACTAGCGTACTGACACTAAGCTTTAGAAAGGGAGATGTTTTTTAAACACAGAAGCTAGTCAAAAGACTATGAAATAAAAATAAACAGAACACATTTCAGACATTTAAAGAACTTGATATACATATCTCAACGTGTGTTAGCTCTGGCAACAAACTCACTCAGCTACCCAAAATTAAAACTAAAACTAGTTCAACTGCTAGTTCAACATGGGAAAAAAACATTTCAAAACTAGATTTAAAAATTTCCAAAGATTGAAGGAGAAAGGGGAGCACATAAATAGGAAAATCTAGTTTCATATCAATCAAATTTTTTTTTTCAAAATAACTGAAATGACTAATTTCCATTTCCATGATGGAATGGGGGAAAAAGAGTAATTTCATAACAAATAAGTGCTTTGTTTTTCCTCAAAAATATTTAAACATGTATCTTTGAAATCTGTCTTGACCTTTCCCCTGAGAAAAATTTTGCCCCCAGCATTACAACTTTCTGCAAAAATAAAAGTTTCCAGTGTGAAAATGCATATTGGTTCCAAGAATGTGCATCTATGTGTAGTCCTAGGACTGTTGTAAAAACCACCATCTGAAGCCCACATATAGTGTCAGTCTTCTGTGGGTGGGGAAGGTTCCCACACCATCTCACAGCTATTTTCTTTCATGCTTCCTCCAACATTTTGGGCACTTCAGAAGCTTCCTTTTCTGTCTTACGTAATAAATTCCAGCAACTTTCTCCTGCCCATGGATGTGGAGTACACCTGCATGTCCAACCTGAAGGATGTCACTCTGGGCTCTTGGACAAACAATTGCTCAGTATCCCAGGGTAAGCAGCAGGACTGAAAAGAAACACCATAAAAAGGCCCAGATCCTTCCTACTTGAAAAAATCAGAGGGTGAGAGGATAATTCTTCTTCCACTTGCACTGACTTACAGAATTTGTGCCTGTCTCCACATTACTCATGACCATAAAGAGGAGTTTACAGTTGGTGAGCTGTGGGGTTTGGCTGGTTGGTTGGTTGGTTGGTTGGTTGGTTGGTTGGTTGGTTGGTTGGTTGGTTGGTTGGTAAACTGGGGAGTTTTTTAGCCACTGCATTATGTTAGTGGTGGTAAATGTTTAATCTACTGAAATTCAGAGATTAATGTCCAGACACAATCTCTGTGCAGCTGTGATCCTCACAGTTACTCCTCGTAATCCATCAAGCTTCAAAACAAAGCCCAGTGTCCTAGAAAAATCGCAGTCTGGCTATGAATACAGGAGCGTTTGGAGTCATCAGTACAGACTAATGGGAGCTCGCTCCTCTCCAGTTCTGCTTGTTGGAAAAAACTGAACCTGGCTCAAGCCTTCAACTCCAATACTCAGCACACTCCATGCAATATCACTGAGCTACCTCAAAGACTGAGTTTCTGTTTGGCCAGGACTTCCCAGAACAGCTGTGTTTGGCTGGTAATAGGAGGTTCATGAGCAGAGAAGACTAAAATTTCACAGAAGTCAGACCAAGGTTATTCAGTTCACTGAATAAAGCAATGAAAACATTTCAGGGCTAAGAGCTAAAACTCTGTTGCTTCCTTTGGCTTCACCCCCACCCACCCACACATGTCCACATACACTGATCAGCATATTTCTCTTTCAGTCTGGGAAGGAAGGAAGAGACAGGATAATATCAATATTATTTGGATGTTGAAAAAATTGGCAGAGGCTTTTGTGCAGAGATTAAATAACCCATAAAAGAGACTTGCATTGCTTGTACTTCAAGAATCCTATGAAAAACCAAGCAAGCAAAATGTTCAAACTTTGTCTATGTAAACAGAGCATGCTTCTGAGTTGCACTCCCATGGGAAAAGGGAACAGAAATCCCTCTTCTTTTTCCACACCCATCCCCCTTGCTTCACCATATGAACGCAAAAATGTCCTGACTTGATTCATTCTTTGGGATCAGATGAGATTTACCCGCCTTATTTCCTGTACAGACATGGAAAGAGATAAGAAAGCAGCTGTGATTTCACTCTTCTCATCCATCTGGTAAATAAAAAAATAAAAATAATGCTTTTTTTTTTTTTTTAAACAACATACTTAGATAACATCTTCGATCCCAAATCTGCCAGCCCTTGTGAAGCCAAGGTTGGACTGAAACATTTATGTTCTGTCTATCTTGAATGCAGGAGGCCACTGAGGTATTTACAAGCATCCCTGTAGCATTATACGTGTTTCTTTGTTCTATCTCAGTTCAGTATCTAAAGGATCATAAATGTTGTCTTTAGTAAGTAAATAACTTTTTCTGTGTCACATCAAACCACTGGTCTTGGCCTCTGTTGTTAATATCAGATGGAGTACAAAGGAATGCTAGGGAGTGGAGGGAAATACACAATACCCAGTTAATTGTGAAATGCTGTTTGTGGCAAGATGAAAGACATTCTTATTTATTGAAGCATGAAATCTGATTGCTCCTATCTTTTTGTGTATAACTACAAATTATATTAATGTTCCCAACATCACATGCTAGTCAAATCATTTGACTTGATGACCTTCCTTGGTAATTAATTTCACACTGTTTATATGCTCTTTGGATACATATTTATTGTTTATTTATATTAAACTTGACAACTTACTATTTTTATCAAGAAATTTTGTGTTCTCATAAAGCAGGAAAGAATTTTAAAAGGAGAAGGAAAGATACAAGGAATTCAAGCAGCGTTTAGACAATGTTCTCAGGCTTATGGTGTGATGCCTGGGGTTTTCTGCTCAGGGCCATGAGTTGTATTCGATGATCCTGATGGGTCCCCTCTGACTTGGTATATTCTATGATTCTGTGATAAATCAGATCTTTTAGATCAGGTTTTCCTTCTTCCCAAAGTGGCACTGGACTCCAAAAGCCACCACTCTGCCAGAGGTGTCTTTGTCATTAGTAGTCCCAATTTTCTTTAAAGTGTAAAAGAAACAATAAAATAACAAAATGGAAAACAAAGAAGAGGTCTGAGTGTGAAAGCACTGGGAAGAAAGGCATAAGAAGGGCTACAAGAACACCACATATTGATGGCAGCTGGATTAGCAGATGATTAAGATCCCGGCATATTAACACAGATCCTCTGGATATCCAGACTAGGGGAAAAAAATAAATCACAATTTAAAACCAGGTAAGTCCTAAAACAAGAGACAGAGTACACCTGAGACTTAATGAAAGAAAAAAAATAGGTCTCTGAAGATGATGGTGCTAAGATAAAGAACAAGACTGAGCTCTAAGATGAGGAGAGAAAGGCAGATGGGTTCTAATGATACTCAGAGGTGGGAAAAGATGGAGGCACAAAAGACAACAGATACTGCCAACTCCTGCAGGATGCAAAAGATGTATCTAAAATGAGCGTATGGTGGCCAAACTAAGAGAAACACAGAAGACACAACGAGAACTCCGGAGCCCATGAACTGAATCTTCTGTGTGATTGCAAGGAAACTGAATAGTATGAACAAATGCCTACTGGTGCCTATGAACATGTGGTTATGAGAGTGTTAGTCTGAGCAAGTGAAATCAGTGTGGTTTGAAATAAAATAACCTTTCCTTTCTATAGTGTCTCACACTGCCTCCTTATTGTTACTTCAATATTGCAACAATAATCACTAAAAAATGAAGTATCAGAAGGCAGTATAACGACCTCTTATGATGTCCTCAGTATGGAAAACTCTTTATTTAAACCCATCTCAAGTCATTCTGCAGCTTGGGCAGTCATCTGCTTGGTAATAAGTTTCTTTCAGAGCTCTTTCCATTTTGTCTCATGATCCTTTTAGCCAGGCACTGGGAGGAAGACCAGGACAGGTGTATAAGAAAAAGAGCAAGACTCCAGTGCTGCAGGCATGAGGTGACAGTTTTGGATTCATCATTCCCCATCATTTGCTCAGACAAAGCTGTTTGGGGTCTCCTCAGCTGAAATTATCTGCCCTTTTTTGTCTACCTACACGATAAAGGATGTCATTTCAAGATCCAATACGGGTGTCAAAAATCCCATAAAACCACACATCTGACTTACAACATGTATCAGTCATAGAAGTTGCATTCCACTATTTTCCATAACAGAATCTTTCTTTAAAGAATTTTGCCAACAAAGACACTTTTATCCTTCCTATGCTTTAACTAATGTTTTTTTCCACTCTGTTCCAGTAATAGGATCTGCTTACAATACTTCCTGGCACCAACTGGATTGTATTATTTGGGATTTCTTTTCACTTCTTTTCCCACCTACAGCCATGGCTTTACTGGAAAATGTTACTGTACATTTATCAAGAAAATACACTTCATGAGTCACATATTGGGTACAAAAGCAGTTACAACCCTGCTGGCTGGCTAAGCCCAACATTAGTGACAATGTTGTTTAATACCATACATTTTCATGCAGCAGACATTGAATGAGAATCCCTGCTGTGCATGTATTATATACCAAACATCTGTACACATCTGTAGAACACAGCTTCCCCCGTGTTACTTGGCCAAGCATCTGTCTGTTACTTCAGCTCTTTGAGGTAGGTGCCTGTCTTTCTTGATGGCCATTTCACCAGTGAACTGGAGGAGGAACCAGTGAACCTGCTGGAGGATCCAGTAAATAAAATAGCAATACTACACAATAAATAAGGCATACTCACTAGCTCCTAAAAAGACCCTTGTCTATTCTGAGACCTGAGTGTATACCTGAAATGAACAGTATGGACTGCAGTCAGGACAATAATTTCATTAAAGGGAATGAAATGGGACCTCGTTAGGATTAAGATCCTGTTTGTGCCAAGTGCTGTACAAGCCCCAGAAGGGAGAGATGTGTGGTTATGTGCCTGTCCTCACCCCTCCATAGGAGAAGAGGCCTGTCTGACAGGAGCACCTCCCTCAGCCAAGGGCCCTCTTATCACTGCCTTCCCAAGCCTGGAGCTTGGTGATGACAGATGACATGCAGGTGTCCCAAGTTCACTCTCTTTTTCAGCCCCTGGAGCTCTTCTGCATTATCTGATCTCTCTGGGCTCTCTGTGCTATCACTCTAAGGATGACCTGTTGCTGACCCCTATCCACTATTGCAGGCACTGGATTGCTAAACAGAAATCTCTGTCATTACCTTATCTGGGGAGATCTTGAGTAAGTAAAAACATAAGAAAATAATTCATCACACTGGGTTTGCACTTTGATAAAGGGACACCATCAGTAAAACAGCAGCAGGAGTGCTCAGAGGAGCTCTGTACTGCCACTGAAGAGAGATCTGCAAGGACGGCATGGCAGCTGAGAGCTTGGCTATAGCTCCTCTCCTGCCTGACAGCAAGCACCTGAAATCTCAGATCAGGTTTCTGCCTTCTCTGTCCAACACTTAGCACTGAGGCACAAAATTTACCTTAAGCTTCTCCTGAGAAAAAGGTTCCTGATATCCTGCTGCTGAAGCTGCTTCCTGCCCATCCCTGCCTGCCTAGTGGCTGTCCTTCATTCTGCCAAATTGTGTGAGCTCCCTGAAAAGCTACTGGGCCCCAGGAAGTGTTTCTTCTGCACTTCTGCAACTATTCCTGTGGTAATGTGAAAGCCCCCCACCCAAGCTGATGTCCAACAGTTGCTGTGGAGAAAATTGTCTCAGGAGATGAGGGAAAAGGGCACAGGGACTTTCTTGACAGCCATCACATTGGTATGACTGCCATAAGCTAACTCACACATATGTGTCCAAACTGTACTGGATTTCAGCAGGCTGTGATTTCCTTAGGAAATTAGGTTGCTAAATAGGAATGAAGTAACAACGTATACTTGAGGGCCTGAACAACTAGCAGAAGACATGGATTCCAGTTAAATAGCTGAATTCCAGCTACACCTAAATCAATGTATCAAGGTCTCCCAGGTATAGCAGGGAAAGAAGCTGTAAGCAAGACACTGAGGGCTGCAAGCAGCAACAGGACCGTTCCTCAGTCTAGGGCAAACTGCATTCCCAGGATGGGAGGAAGAACAGCCCCAGCAGTGCCTTGTTTAGAGCAAATACAAAACTAGGTGAACATCCAGATCAGTAGTTCTGAGCAAGGCAAGAAATTCCAGACACAGGGACCAGCTCATCCACCCAGCCTCCAGAGCAAATGTGCCCGTGACCTGTCATATGAGGAGGCTTGCCTCATCTGTCACACTGCAAGTCCCCTGTGCCCCCCGTCATTGCTCACTCAAGTACCCCAGCTTCTCTCACAATAGCTGCATGCCTGTGTGTCCCCTCAGCAAACCTTTCTTCTACCTCATCTGCCTTGCTGTCCAGAAACTGAATCAAAACGCAGAGGGACACCCAGGGTGTACCTCCAGCCCTTTCCTTTGTGTAGGGTTGCTGATGTTTGTGTGAAGTTGAGTCTATGATTTGTGCTGGCTCAAGGACTGGGCTTCCACTGCTGCAGGAAGCGCAGCATAACACAGGAACAGCAGCCCTGGGCAGGAGAGAGGTCAGGCTTCTCACTCTGCACCTGCCCGCCACGCTTCAGCCACAGGATTGAACAACAGCAGCTATAAAACAGTCCACAGCCAGCCTCAGCTCCCCCCATGCCACTCTACTTCCTCTCCCCTCTACGTTTGCTCCACTTGGCCAGTGGGACACACTATAGCACCAGCCCCATCCTGTACTCCAGGCTGCCTGTCCCCTTCAAAACAGATAGGGCACTGCCACCTCCCACCTGCTCCAGGCCCTGTTTGGCCCTGGAGAAGAGTCTGCAGGAGGGTGCCACAGACAGGGAAGCTCCACAGAGAGGGGCCCCAGCTGCCGGGGAGAGAAGAGGGGGAACATGCACAACCAAGCCCAAGTGTCAGAACAAAGCACTTGCCAACAGCAGCTGCATAACCAATGGAGAAGCAAACGGAGGTCTCTGTACCCTGGGTCCAATCTCAGGACCCCAGTGTCTCCACTCTCCATCTGGGAGCATTTTAGGGCAGATAACTTTGCCTTTCTTCCCAGTCCCCTCCTCCTTGTTCTTAGCGGGAGCTTTAGCTGCTTTTGTCAGCGATCTGGGGAATGGCTTCCCTGGGATTTCTCTAAGTGGGTGGTGGGTCTTCGGGAGAAGCAGAGGATAGTGCTTGTCCAGAAACAGTCCCCTCCCGCACATGTTGCCCATCTGTGACATGTCTGTCTGTCACCGAGAAATTCACAGAGACAGATTTAATATATTAAACATAAATAAAGCAGCGCCAAGCCTTTGGCTGATTGTCACGGCTAGAAACAGAAGCCAACTACTTCAGGAGCTTAGGGTTTGCGTGCTTGATGGATTCCCAGCATAAGGACAGACATTCAGATAAACCCAGCCCAAACTGAACTAAACAACAATGAATTTTCAAGAAGGTGGCACTGAAGTGAGCTGGAGGACATCGGTACCATTCAAGGTAATGGGCAAGGAGCAAGGAGCAGCTCCCAAGCAGCTCGTCCTGGGGGGCTTTAGGGTCCCAGCAAGGGTGTGAGGGCATGTTATGAGCAGGACTACAGCCCCCCTGGCATAAAAAAGCTAATGATGAAGTTTTGGGACTTTCCCCCTCTGCCCAACACATAGCCTCACAAAACCAGTAGCATCATAATACCTTAGAGACCACTGCCCTACTGTCAGGTGTGTCTGATTATTTGAAAGTGGGGGCAGGACAAGCAGACACACAGACCACCTCATTTCTGTAAGAACAGCCAAAGAAAGAATCCCACCCTCCTTTGTAAAATGCTGGTAAAGCAGTTTCTTAAGTTTGAAATGTCCTGGATGCCATTATCTTTATCGTTAAAAGAAGAAGGGTTTTACTGTCCTAGATCACAAAGCCAGACTTGCCAAGAAGGACTCCACTGAAATACCGGTCTCAGGACTCAGAGACCAAACAGAAACCTTCGAACAGGGCCCCCAGGCAAAGTGCTAATCCATTTGCTTGTGTTGCCTAAGTCTTTCTTCATCACCACTCTGACAGAGGGTGCCTGGTGGGTTCTCTCTGTACTCCTTTTGCGTAGGATATTTGTTCTTTTTAAAAGGGAATGCCTGGGGCACATGAAATAAGGCAGGCACTTTTCCCTAGGAGCAGCAGCGTTGTGCTTGAGGCAGAGCTGCCTCCAGAGCATGCCTATGGGCAAAAAGAGAAATAAAATCATTCCAGGGTCAGAGGACCCATCACTCACACAGAGACAGGGAGGCAGCAGGGAGGAGGAGGGTGCAGTTAGAGCCAGCCCTATCCTGGAGACTGAGAGGAGACATGTGGAGTACCTTGTTCCCTCAAGTCTCCGTGCTGTTTGCAGATAGCAAGGCAGAAAGAAGAGACCCTGGTTTGGGATACTGAGAACAGCCTTAACACGATGATTCTTAGGTCACCCTGCTTCTGCCTGCTCCTCTGTGGGAGCAGTGCATCTTTCCAGAGTGGTTTGTGTCTCCGTGGTGGTGAGTGATCCGGTCACAGCAGACACATGTGCTGTTTCCATGCTAGAGACCTGCAAGATGGAAGCACTTGAAAGACCCATTAACCACGGCAGCATCCAGACCCCTGGATGACAGAACAGGTCTGTGAAAAGAAGATTGATGGACATTTAAAGACAGTTGATCATTTGATATAAGCATTACTACCTCAGTTATAGCATGAGAAACTGCCTTTCACTTTAACAATACCTTCCTTTCTGCTGCTGTCTTGCCACGACTAAAATGTACCAAGCAAGGTCTCATTCACATTTTCTTTTCATCTGCCACTTATACTTCTTGATTATGCAAACATACCTTCTTAATATCTTTGTAATAAAGTATTTAAAATACTTTATTAATCATTTTAAATAATATTTAAATATTTGCAGATTATTCAAAATAATACTAAAATACTTACTACGCAAATATATCTTCTTAGTATCTGCTTAATATAGTATTTTCTCTACTGCTAGAATCTCAACAGAGCGAAAAACCTGAAAATATTGCTACAAGATAGGGTCTGAAACACAGGATGCCCAGGGATCCGAGAAAGCATGGCAACTGCTTGGAGAAAGCCATGTGGAAAGGAAGCACATTCACCATCAGACCCCAAAAGAATGAAGCAGTTTGTCCAGGAGGAAAGGTCTCACTGGCAAGGGGTGAGAGATGGAGGGAAAACAACTATCCAGACCTGTTCAGCTTCAGCTGTGCCAAGCAAGCAACCAAACAATACAGCCTTTTACTCGTGGTGAAAGACTGCCATTTCAGCTTAAGAAAATAGCCATTGGGAGTCACATGGAGAGGGAAGGTGAACAGAAAGTGTGGCCATATGGCTTACTTTCAGGAGAAATGGATGCAGAAGATCTGGGCTCTGTCTCCAGCTCTGCCTACAGGCTTCATCAACAGTCTGGGGTAAGTTACTGTCTGTCTCTTCTGTTTCTCAGCCAAAGAACAGAAAAAACTGGCCAAGGAAAATAAAGTCTTGATTGCAATGGGAAGTCGTGATACATCCAGGATCAACACCCACATTGAATTCCAAAACGCAAAAGAATACTCTGAGCACAACAGATTTATATTGAAAATATCACATCTGTATTTTAAAACACAATCTCTCAGGCATACGGCTCTCTACAATTTAGTGGAGAAGAAAACAGATTAACATTTTTTCTTGAGGTGATTATTCTATTCCTTCCAGTGATTAACAGCAACAGAACAAAAAAACAGGAAAACTGCAGGTTCCCGTCCTGCTCTTCTGATAACTGATTAGAACACCCAAGGACTTGACATTTGTCTGCAGTTGCCCACGCAGATAAAGGAACCAGAATTGGACTGCACTCAAGCTCTGCCTTCTGGCACCTCTGGAAATAATGATGTGCTGTATTAGACCAGGCTGAGACAGTTACAGATAGCAATACCACCAGTGCCTCAGCTACTAGAAAAAAGGCAAGAAGTAATGCTGGCAAGAAGTACAGCCAAAGATGTAGATGTACAAAACACATGACATGGGTGGCACAGAATCACACTAAGTCCCTAACAAGATGATGAAATGTGGGCTCTGGCCTAGGAAGAGAGGAAGGTGGGAGACATGAAGATTATATGATACTCGTAACACAGGGATAGGGAGAACCCTCATATGTGTTTAGACTGGAAACTGGAAGGACCTGGCATTTTAACCTGTATGTGGACAGGATGTGGGGTTCTCCAGGGGCTGTTGTGATCCACAGATGATTCAATGCCTTGAGCCCTGGTGAGCGTGTGGGGAGGAGGACACAGCGCTGTTTGCAGCTGGGATACAGAGAGCAAATTTCCATAGCTGCCATATGTTGAGGCCTGGTGCAGGCAGGGATGCAGTTATCCATGGGCCTTTCCTCTAACCCAGAGAAAAGGTCTGCTTTACAGATCATGCATCTAGCCTGCCTTCCTGCCTGGAGTTGCAGGTACTTTAGCAGAGAAGGGCAAAATTCAAATAAGAGAACAAGTACTCTCTTATTCAATGTGTATCTTGTGGTTTTTCAGGTTTTTCCACTGAAAATGTTCCTCTGAAGTTTCCTTAGTGACTAAGCCAAAATGGGTCAAAGAGGTATTTGATTCACAGTCTCAGAAAAAACGCTTCTGTGTTTTCTTCTCCACCATTATCAGTTCTCTGCGGTATCCACCCAGCACCTTCCCTCACTGCCCCTTACCTGTTGCTGGCCACATCACTCCTTGGGCAAGTCCTCGCCTCCTCTCAAAACAGCCTTTGGTTCTTCCTTGCCCCCCTCTTTCACGGTCCTGCAAACCACTGTCCCAGTTGTATCCCTCAGACAATATTTCCTCCTCCTGTGTCAACTGACCCCACCTCTTTGCCAGCCCGTGGGCTGCCATTTGTGGTACTGAGAGGAAGCCATCCTGTGTGAGGTGACTAAGAGTGACTAAGTCCTGTGATCTGTCCACCAGCAAGAGAGGGTTTATTTCAAATATTTCTGCCCAGATTTATAGGTTCAGCTTCCTTCCAGATGAACTCCCCTTGGCCCCTCAGTACAAGAGAGACATGGAGCTCCTGGAGCCAGTCCAGCAGAGGACAACAAAGATAATGAGGGGACTGGAGCATCTCTCTAATGAGGAAAGGCTGAGGGAGCTGGGCCTGTTCAGCCTTGGGAAGAGAGCACTGAAAAAGGACCTCATCAATGTCTGTAAGTATCTGAAGGGAGGGTGCCAAGAGGATGGAGCCAGGCTCTTCTCAGTGGTGCCAAGCAATAGGACAAGAGACAGTGGGTAGAAATGGATGCACAGGAAATTTTATCTGAATATAAGGAAGAATTTCTTTACAGTGCAGGTAACAGAGCACTGGAACAGATTGCCCAGAGAGGTTGTGGAGTCTCCCTCACTGAAGATACTCAAGAATCATCTGGACACAATCCTGTGCCATGTGCTCTGGGATGACCCTGCTTGAGCAGGGAGATTGGACCAGATGACTCGCTGTGGTCCCTTTCACCAGACCCATTCTGTGATTCTGTGAACAGAGGTGTCAGACAGCCATGCCCTTCCTCCATTTATGATAAGGAGAGCAATGGTTCCTACCATAAGTTGCTCTAAATCATTGCTATCTCCTCTCATCCTGGGAATTCAGGCCCAGCTTAGTGATGGACTGCTGTGCATGAGATGGGATCTGACTTAGGCACCATAAAGTTCATCCTGTGACAGCTATTCTGGGAAATACCTGAGAGATTTTAAAAATTTTTATTCAAAGTTGTCAGGATCCCTAGAAGAAAGGAAGAAGTTTCAGTCCTGCCTGGCTGTGCTGGTGGTTGACCTCTGCACGCTTAAGGCACCAAGGCTGCAGGACCTGGGAGATGTCTCTTCCCTTCATGCTGGCAGTCAGAGGCCTCTCAGCACCTCCCAGCCACTGCCAAGAGCAGGAGCAATGCTGGTAAGTCAGACTCACATGCAGAAACCCGTGCCTGCTCTTCTTCTTCAGGGCAGGTGCAAAGGTTGTTCAGTCCTTCTGCAGTCAGACTCTCTGCAGCTCAGCAGCCCCTCACAGACAGATCCATAACTCTGTGTGCAATGGCACCGAAGTGACAAAGCTGAGGCACAGATTTTCATATGCAAAGTCTTGGTTCAACATGCAGCAGATGGGGGCTAGTTCACCTCTAAGAAACACTTTGTTGTTTAATGTCACTTACAATGGTTCAGGGGAATAAACTAAAAAAAGTTAGTCCCCTTGCTGAACCTCCAGGTCTCTAACATTCTGCTTCTGGAGATGTTCAAATCCTTTCTCACCAAAGATGGATATAAAATTGCATCTTCCATAATACAACCCAATTTCCTGTTCTCTGGGGTAAAGACAGCAGCTCTGACATGCCTCTGCAGCTTCACTTTCCTGTTAGGCAAATTGAGCTTTCTTCGTAGGTATTTTGAATGTCCTTTGAGTTCAGATGCTGCTGCGGAGCAGGGTTCTAATACCACAGTATATCCGCAATACTGGGGTGAAAGGGAACCCTTTCATCCTGCCCTCTGTCAATTTGCATCTAGCACTTCCTCCCCTTGAAAACCAAACCAGCCTCCCCAGACAGCTCAAAACACCTGGGCCACGTACATCACAAGTTCAGGTCACAGATGACACAATGGGGCAAAAAACCCAAAAATAAAACAAACAAGAGATTGACCCATGCACATGATTCTGCCTCTGGTTTCTACCTCAAATGGCCTATGGCATTGGCTAAGCCCACCAAAGCTGCATTGCAGAAGCCTTTGAGCACAGGGATTAAGGCAGACCCCCTGACTCCACCTCCACCAGATCTGTGCACAGGGAATCCTGTGTGCAGCAGCCAGAGCTGTCTGTGCTCTGTAAGTCCTGCAAAGTACTGCAGAACAGCTGGAGGAGGAGGAGGCCTTTCCTGGGGCTTGCTTGTGGCTCCCAAGTTTGTTGGTTAGATGCAGAGCTCTGTAAGGCGCAGAGGGAATTAAACTCCCCAGTGCACATAAGGAAGCTCCTGAAAAGTTATACCTATAATTAGCTGTGTACACAGAGAACACAGTCACTGGGGACACTGCTTTTACTCCCAGGCTTGTTTGCAGAACCAGAGCTTCATTCATGTCCTATTTTGTTTCCCTGCAGCACTGAGGAAGAGTCACGTTGCTGTGCCCAGTTTCTGCAGTTGGCCAAGACACAGACTTCAGACACTCGTGCAGCAGGTCAGTGCCCCACACTCTTTGGTCTGGACCACAGATGTGCATGACACTGGAAACACCTACAATGCAAAGACTACTCACAGATGTCTCCCTGGAAGATCTTCCCTCTCTACCATACTACAGAGAAAGGAATAAACCCTTCCTAGGGAGGAGCAAGCTATAGCCATAAAAAGGAGAAGTTTTCCAACTGAGGGAAAGTGAGCAGGGCTCTTGGCAGGACATCCAGCCCTGCACATTCTAGGACTGGCATAAACCTGGAGCTCAAAACCACACACACCACTGACATGAGGATCCTGGAAGGCCGGTGTGAGTTTGCTCTGCCTCGGTTCTTGGCCAGTGTGAGGTGAGCCATTTCTTATCCTCAAAGATGTAGTGTGACAGGGTCTAGGATGGGATCCTCTGGCTCCCCAGTACTTCAGAGGGGCTGATCCCTGTGCTCACACCTTCACACAGATCAACACCAAAGTTGCTTCATTCACAGTCTTCCAGTCCAGTGCTTCAATCTCTGCCCATATCCAGAGCAAAAGCAGCAAGATATTCTGACACCTTAGACCCTTCTCCTCTCTCTGGTGCTCAGCCTTCAGCTCTTAGCATCTATCCTGTACTTCTGTAGTCCTTTTTCAATGCACAAAAGCCACAGGAGCATCCAGCAGAAGTCAGGCATATATTTTTATATTTTACCTCTGTACACACACGCATTCAAGAGATCATCTGGTGCAGACAGTTCTCTTACCTGGCCCCATGGATGGTGAGAGCATGCCTTGCTCTGACCAACAACAGAATCTCCTGGCTAAGCTTACTGACTGCAACATCTTAGGCTCATTCATTTTTGCTGCAACATCTCAGACCTGTTTACCTCATGCTGTTCTGATCCCAAAGCTTCACAGACATCTACTATCCTGGTGGAAATACTTACTGACAATGTGTTCATTTCCACAGCGAATGATTCTTAGCAACCAGCCTGACTGGTTAGGCATTGCATTGGATAAACCCAGAGAAAGGAGATTTTTTGAGCTTGCTTATTTATAAATACAGAGACTTTGTCCTTAAATGAAAGAAAAGGGGAGTGGGAAATAACATATTTGCATAAAATTCAGGCTATTTACTTACTGCTTTATTTAGTAAAATAAATGGAAAATTTCATGTGACATCAAGCAACAAATCTGTTTGTAGTATCAGGAAAGGCTGACAGTGGATCCCAGCACGGCACCAAAAACCAAAAGAATGAGGGAAACAGATTCCTGGGAACTACTAGCTTTACCTCTAGTATTTCACTATGCCACCCTTTGCTCCAACAGAGTGGCACGGAAGGACATACTGTAGGGCAATATCAGAGGTCCTGGAATACTGAAAAAAGAGATCTGGAGCCAACAAATGAGAAGAGATAAGAGAGAAGAGATTCCTGGAGAGGACAGAAGGCATATATGTACATAGAAAGATGATGGGAATCCATGACTGACTTGGCTCAGGAATTGCTGAGCTGTAGGGCAGGGTGAACTCTTCCTACACCAGAAACAGATGTCTCTGGCTACAGTCATCCTCTTGGCTGAGAAAGAATCAGAGTTCTTCATTGAGGGGCTTCTCCTCAGATTCGTCTTCTTTCTAAAACACATCAGAGGTATGAAATCAGTTTTGACATTGCTTGGTTTCTCAGCACAGAGATAGAGAAAACAAAATAACTCAAATGCCTCCCTCTGCTGTCTATGTCACTGCCCTATCTCATTTCCATCACACAACACAAAGCCCCTGTGCTACAAGAGGATGAATTTTGACAGAGACAGAACTCTTAACACTGAATGAACATGGAGATTTAATTGTCTCTCTCCCAGCAGAGACCTCTGGTAGAGTCCTAAGGCCCTATCTGGACACTCTGATTTGTAGTCTTCCTGATAGCTTTAATTCCTATCCATGCCACTGTCTCTCTGACCTGCTCTCACATGCTGCCATCCACCACCTCCATTCTCAGCATCCAAAGGCACCCTTCACTTTGTCTCCCTAGCTGCTGTTCCCAAAAGATAGATGCATCAGAGAGACGTTCATACTGCTGCAGAGACCAGTGAGTTCTTGCTGTAGACTAGAAGGCAGAGGTCAATGAAGAAAGAGGCTCTGCAAAGACATCCATCTCTGCTCTGCCCTAAATCTAAGGCTTTTCTGATATTCAGGTGCAAATGTACATGAAAGAGGAATTGACAGGGATGGGGAGGAGTTCAAAGAACTGAAGTCACCTTCTTCAAGAGCCTGGTAAACAAGAGCATCAGGACTCCCCTTTACCTTTTGCATTCTTTGAAGGAAACGATTACAGAAGTCCTGTACACGCTCAATGGAGATTTCATCCGGAGTCAACACGTCGTGCTCATCATCTGGTGTGTGGAATATAGCCAGAGCTGGCAGCTGGGACTTCTTCAGTTGGAAGTATGACAGTACTCGTTCATTGCTCTTCAAATTGCTGTCTAACAGGATAAAGAGAATCTGTGGAGGAAATAGGAAAGGAGTTGTGAAAAAAACAGAAGCTGAGAGAGAGAACAGATCCCCAAAGAGTGATCATATGAAGATTAACAGTGATGTTTTTATAAAGAGTTTGAGAAAACCATCCGTACTCTGTTAGGACAACACTTTCCTTAGCCACTATCTAGTAGCTCCATGAAGTGCATTTGTCCATATTTTGTCGAGTCCAGATTTAAACTACCAAACAAAATGTCTTCTTTCACCTTCTTTAAAAATGTATCTACAGTATGACAGGAAGGCAGTCTCCACTTCTATTCCCTTAATAGATGAGGGAACAAGATGTCTTTTATCTTAACAGCAAATGTCAAAGAAGCTGAATCCTTTACTTGCATGTTATTTGGATAATGCAAGACCCAGAGTAAAAAGGGGTTTTTATATGGGAAGAATCAAACTCAATTGCAAGAATGTGGGAATGAAGTACAGGGCATCAGGAGCCTGCAAGGATAAGAACATGAGAGTACCAAAACCAAAGGACGTATTTAAGTGAGCTGCAGTGAACACAAATGAAGGTGCAATGATTTGGGAAACAGAAGGTTTTGGCAAGACACCAATGTCCACACAGCCCAGCTCAGTGGAGCGTTGTTGAGACCTGGGGAGAGAAGCTCAACAATGAATAAGCCAGGGTGAGAATGACCTACAGTTTTCTGTGTTCCCAAAGACTCTTGGAGAGCAAGATCAAACCTAGGATTAGGATTCTGTTGGGATGATCAGAAGGCAAACTTTGGTGACAAACTCTGTGATTTTACTTTGAAGAGCTAAGTTTCAATTTAGATCTTACAGGTGCAGTAGGAATAGGTAACAATTTAAAATTCTGGAATCTGAAAAATTATCAATAAAATACACAGGTATTTCTAAAAATTTTTGTTAATTTATACATTAATATTAAATACAAACCTCATGTATAAAATTTATAAAAGAAAATAAATACATCAATTAAATAATTTAATCAGTGACCTGATTAAACAGAATCCCTCAGCAGATAAGATCCAAGTCAATGAAATAAACATCCAGCTAGCATGTGTCATTTTATCTGCTTTTTACCCTGTGCAATCTACTGGGCCTAGCAGATTCAGTGTACCTATGGACAAGGCTATGGCTTCACTTACACAAGAAAGAAAGAGTCTAAAAAAAAAGAAGCAATGTAATGTGAAGTTTATGTTCCCAGTTCCCAGGCTGTGACTCATGTTTTTCTTTCTTTTCAATGAAGAACACTCAAGTTAGTTCCAAATTTGTTTTCTTCTCTAAAAATAAACTTCATCAATCCTAAATTCTTTACTTATTAAACTTATGCTCTATAAAAAAACAAATATATCTGGAAACTTTCCTAAGCAACAGCCTATGGGAAGAAGGGATAGTTAGGCTGCTCTAAGGTTTAACTTCAGTTGTATAGTGAAATACAGAAACAGGAACAGCACTTTCACTGGCTATGTGGTATTTACCATTTGTAATTTCTCTTCCAAAAGTCAACCCTGTCCCAAGAGCAAAAAGCTAGTGAGCAGACAGGTTGTGGGATACTTCTCCCAGAGTGCTTAATTCATCTTTTTGAAGGATAAAACACCAAGTTAGTGAAGGTTCACAAAATTAAGGTTAACAGATCTAGGGACTTGATCTAAGAGGCTTTCAGATGGAACAGCAATATTTAATGTTTTAGGGCTCTCCTTCCAAATAGCAAGCTGGAAACAGAAGCCAGTGTTGGAGGGAAGCACTTTCAGAGTGTTGATACAGGAAATGGAATGGCATTTTCACCGGTTCATCTCTGTAAGAGATTCACTAGAGAACAGTATTTTTTGAATTAAACGTTAAAGAAGTAGACATTAAAATTAAAAAAAGTATTGTTAAGTTGTTCCACTTTCTATATAAAATCTCCACCACCTTTGAAACAAATGAATAGCATTTTAAAATGGTGATATGAATAAATATTAGTCAATATTCTTCACTTCATCAATCTTCCAGCCTTTGTTAAAACCACCAAAACTAAAAAGATACATGTATTTTATCCATTAATACAAAGAATAGAGTAAGAATAAAGGAGTAAAAAGAGTAAAAAGGTTGGGGTTTAGAACTCCAAACGCCTTCTTCCTCACAGGAACAAACAGAAACACACAAACTGGCCCCTCAGCTAGAAAGGCTGAGATATCATCATCATAATCATTCAGAGTTACTGACTTGGATCTCTCTAATGACTCCCATTTGGCTCACAGAGTTACAGTGTGCCAAAGTACAGCAAAGTTTCCATCTCCACCTACATTCAAAAAATACAGGAAAGAGAGCAATTGCATTTGGCCGCTGTTGCTCAAAAGAAGACACCTTAATGCCTATCAGAATGATGCATTCCTGGTAGGTGCTGTGACATGGGATGGATCCTCCATCAGCAGCAGGGCACACCATGCATCCTATGCTGGTTGTGCTCCAGGAGTCCTGCCAAGGCCTGTGTGGTCTCCAGGTCATGCCTGTGGGGCAGAATGCAGGATGTGTTGGCCCAGAGGCCACAAGCACTGGAAGCCTGATCTCCACAGCAGCTGAAAACCAAGAAGGTTTCTCAGTTGGCACATTTCCATGATAGATGCCATCTCATGGAACTGGCATTTTCTCATGAGGAATTTATTTTGTTCTGAGATTCCCAGTCAGCTCCAATCATAAAGAATGAACGCAGTAACCATGGAAAATTATATTGACTGTGAGGCAGGATTCACACTGCCTAACTTCTGCCATTCAGATCCCAGTCTTGTCTCAGCCAGTTATCTATGTAACCTCTACAATAAACAGTGACAGGCACTTTATTCCACCCATTTCAGAAGGGAAGGAAATGTGTGCCTGTCCCTCTCTTTCAGTGCTGAGAAGAGCCTAAAACCTTTACTCAGATGCCTTACCAAAGCTACAATTCACCAAAACAAATCCCACTTATAATGGCAACTCTCACGTCACTGTTAGAGATCAGTTAGTTCCATCCCAAACAGAAACTTTGCTTTCCATTTCATACTGTATTGTGCAGTAGCTGGTTGGGGTTTTTTCATTCTGAAATTATTTCCATGATTTTTTTTTCATTTTGTAGCAATCTTCTTGCCTCAGAAGTGTTCAGAGATCTGCTGCTTCAGGAAGTGAAGGATATCCTGCATGTATGAGGAACGCCTGGCACAAAATCTCCCCTTCACACATGATATTGTCTGTGCACTGTCACCTGCAGTAAGCTGCCTTTCAGAAAATTTTGTACACTGGTGTTGTCTTGGTGTTTTGACAATTTGATTCCTAGCCCAGTGCTTTTAGAACATCGAGTTCCTGGTAGATACTGAGATATGGAATGATGTTATTGCCCAAAGAATTAAAGTTAATTGAAAATAGCACTGCAATGATAGAAATCAATTTGACATTGCTTAGTTTTTCCTCTAATAAAGACAAACAGAAAGGATGGTCAACCCTTATATCCAATGTTTGACTTTGAACTTCAGAGAGCTGCAGTCTTCATTGTTTTGTATAAGCAAAAATAACAAATTCTGAAGTTTGAGTAATTTCTTACATCACAGTACATCAAAAGCAAAACAAAAACATCAGTCAAGAATCTAAAAAAAAGAAAAAACAGCTATAAAAACAATTTTACTGCAGATATCTATTAAGTGACATAAAAAGTCCATATTTACAGGCTCCTCTGTTTATGGCTAAAAGAGGCATCTCTAAATATTATCTCTCTCAGTTCTGGAGCCATCAGTGTCTGACAAGAAAAATAAAAAGTGTGCGAATGACTGTTTGCAAGAGAAAGGGCATTATATTTTAATTTCCATGGAAGGACACCAAGAGTTTCTTAGAAAGCATTTCTAAATGGACCTACATGTAAATTAAAAGGAAGTTTACAAACATCCCTATCCAAATAATTTTGACATTGGAAACCAATTATGTCAGATGCAACAAAAGCTGCTCTTGTTATTCCCAGCATCACCTTATTGAGACTTCTGCAAACACCCATGAGATACACCAGCTGTAATTATCGTGGTGTACTCTGATACTGTGGAGAGAAAACTAAATATGACTATGCTAGTTTGGCTCAGCAATGCAAACTTTCCTTTCCAGTGCATTTCCTTTCCTTGCCTGGACTCTTGGCAGTACTTTCTCAAATAAGCACATATTTGATTGAAGATCCAAGAAGGCTGGTGGATTTACTCTTGCAGCTGCAAGAACTTTGTTTACTGTTATCCACCCACAATCGTTTCTCAAAGTCTGCTAGAAAACTACCATGTTTCTTCTTATTGTCAGCCTCTGCTGGCTCAGCATCATCTACCATCTGTATTTTTCTCTCCAACATCTTGGAGTGCTCAGGTTCCACAATAAAATCTAGAAAATCTAGAGTTCCTCCAGCCAGTCACTGCTGCTCCAGGTGCAGTTCAGGCTGTTTTCAAATAACAGTCCTCACCATACTGCTTCATGGATCCTCCAGCTCACAATCTCAGCTTCCCCTCAGGCAGAAGTGGAAATATCACAAACCAGAGATGAAAGGACCATAATCCAAAAACTGGCAGGTGAATCACTTCCTCATGATCCATTAACGGTTGGACTCAGTCATCTTCGGGGTGTTTTCCAACTTTAATTATTTCACAATTCTACCGTTTTCTTCACTCTTTGGGGCCAGTCACTCAGCAGCAGCAGCAGCAGCAGCAGCAGCAGCAGCAGCAGCAGTTCATCTCTCCACCCAAGCAACAAGTTTCTCCTTTCCCTTCTACTGGTGATGGCAATGACAAGGACTGCTCTTCCATCACTCTTCCATCAACAGTGGTGTGTGATAGGATTGGTACCTCTTCTCCTGCTTGGGAACCCTTTCGAGGCTCTGTTTGTGTTTTGCACTGGCTTGTAGAAATGTTGCAACACACACCAAGTATCCCCACTCTGTTCTGGCACTCTGCAGTCACTGTAAAGCCGTGCTGGATGCAGTGGTACATGCTCACAGGGAGCCTCAACACCTCTCCACTGCACAGCAATGATTCCGTGCTCAAACCATTGACAGCACTAACCCCTCAGCACAAACAAGCCTCTCACCACTATCCCACAGGGCAGGAATTATTCACTGGTAATGCTGAATAAAATTCAAGTCAAGAATCTTGCATTTATTCTCAGACAATTTGCAAGCCACTAAAAGGTAAAATCTAATCAATACTTTACTTATTTTGAAACAAACCTCAGTTAACTTGGTCGTCCCAACAACACATAGCTTCACATAGGAAAATCAGCCAGCAGGGATTTTCATGGTATTGTGCAGTGGCTGCACTGATACCCAGACTAATTCAGGTCCTTCTATATGACGGAGCAATGGAGACTAACCTAAGTGGGCATATCACTCGGCTTACTCCTTACTATCCAGACCTAAAAGTCAAAGAGAGGGATCCTAGCACTCTCTGGCTGCTTTCTAGGAGGGCAGTCCAAAAGAGTTTACTCCTCAGAGTGCCACTCCTTCGGGAAAAACAACTTATCAGACTTTAAGTCACTTCATCTCTGTGTCCTCAAGTACCACAGCAGTAAAGTGGAAATAATTAGTCAAATCCCCTCATCTTTAATGTTTATATTTTACTCTGGCAAACTTGCTGACTGATTTGGTTGGAAACTTGCCTGCACAAATAAAAAAAAAATAGATTTGGCTTGCTGAGAATTCATAAATTGTCTGAACTTCAGAAAAACATTTTATCCAATGTTTTGTGAAGTATTTCTAGGAAAATTATAGCCATTTTCTCAGATCTAGGCAAGTCACACAAAAACTAGATGCAGCTGCATCAGCAAAGGACAGTGATGCTAAACAGCATTGTGTTAGAAGAGATAGGTGCTAGGTGGAGACCTGTATCAAACTCTGCTTCTGATGGAGAACAGTGGTGATGGTGTCACTTTAACACACATCTCACAATAGACAAATGGAATTTTACAGATAAATGAGTGTTCTTTTATAACTACATATTCATCAAAGCAAAACACCTGTGAAGTGACCTTTTGATTTTGATGCATAGTTTCTGCCTAGGCTCTTGCCAATAGGTGGGAAAGACATAAAGGTCCAAAGTAGTCCTGCTATAAGCAAGTCTCAAGACTTTTGAGAGTGCATGGTTCTGAGGTGGTCCCTGAATTCGAAGCTGAGGGTATACTCGATTTCTAATCCGTTCCTTCAATACCAAAATCAGATGTATGCAGATGTTCTAGTTATCAAATTGCAACTCTTTCCAGCTCCACACTTCTCAGAGGAAGATCTCTTCATGCCTCTCAGCTTATCCTTCCCCACTTCTGTGATATTCTGCCCCCTCCCATCTGCTGTTCTCCCTTGCCACAAATGCCTTCCTGTTCCTCCCAATCCTCCTTTGCTTGCCCATTCATTCCTCTGTTTCTTGGACACAAATTCCACTGTAATCCAGCTGCTGGCAGAGAAGCAGACATAGGATGATTTACTATTTGGGGAGCTCTGTTCACAGAGGGATGGGATTCAAGCAAAATTTCTCAGAAACACCTCATTATCTCATCACCTTAGTGTGGACAATCTAAGCAATCAATCTGCAGCTCCTTTAAAATTGCCATTTCCCCAGGACCCAACCACAAGTCTGAGGGCTAAGAAGCACTGACATTATTTTCTATCTGGTCACTTATATGAGGCTCCTTGGCGTCCTGCAGGCTGCAGATACAAATTCACCTCTCGCATCAGTGGAACGCAGCTGTTGCCAGACTGCAGTGCAGCAGCTGTGCCTCATCTGCCAGTACAGGGAACACAACTGGACTAAAAGCAACAAAGTACACAACGTTGAGAGCAGAGGAGCAGGATACAAAGGATATTTCCCCCTTGAGGTGGCAAACTGGCAAAAGGTGAACAGAACCAACCCCTCCATTTAATTATCCAGATAATCCTCTTTTCCTGCTACTTGACCTTTGCTCTCAAAATTCACAGACGAGATTATGCACTCACCATTCATGGCAGAAATCACTGTTCTTCCTTCCTCCCTAACAGCCCCTCTTTCTCTCTGTTTGGGCTTACCTTCCCCTTGTAGAACTCTGCCGCTGCCCGAAACTTGCGCATTCGCTCAGGGTGCTTTGGGGACATCTTGTCTGTGATCAGGAGGAGGTTAAACTCGAGTGAACTCTGCATCACACCTATTGATGTCTGCCCAGCACAGAGAGAAACACACACAGGCAAGGTGATTGAGAACACTCAATTTGCATTGGATGCAGTGTCAGAGGGATGGAAGTCCAGATGGCTCAGCTGTGGTTTCTTTGCAATCAGCATCAGAAGCAGGACAGGTTTCTTTAAAGCAAGGGAGATCCAATCTGGGTTCTTTGCAGAAGCACTTAACCTCCTGGCTTTGCTTATTCCCAAGACAAGAGTCTGAAGGACCACAAAGGTCCATCACTGGCCTCAAGTTAGTGACTAGGCAAGAGGAGTAGGATTAGGGCAGAATACAGCAAGCTGAAGACTAGAACAAGGACGTGAAGAGCAAGGCCAGCAAACACTGAATATAAGGGTGTCCTAAATTGATGAAGTCTAGCATCTGCCTGAAATGTGAGCAAGAAAGTGGGAAGGATTTGTGGTGTCAAGGTTGGTGTTTGTCCTTATTACCTTTCTATAGTGTTACACTGTCTGTAGGATGGGAATGAGTCCAGAGTTTCAGCAGCCCGATGGCCTGCACACTCCTGGGTGCTGAGGGTTAAAATTGCCTCTGCAGTCCCACAGTGAGAGAAGACCCTGGGCAAGGGCCAAGAGGGCACTACACACTGGCCCTCTATGAGGAGACAGGGCTGGCACTGCCCAAGAAGCCACGGCACCATCTCCATGAACTCGCTCACTCCTCATCTCACTTCTCCTTCCGCCTGCTTCCTGCAGGCCTGCAGCCTCTCCCTCAAATTAAACAGTAGTGGGGCCAGACCTGCTGCCTCCCCCGTGCCACCGAAACCACAGAGGCACAGACTGTGCAGCTCCCTGCCAGTGGGAGCAGAAAGTTTCCACATGCTCCAGGAGCAACAAGAAAGGGGTCAGGGAGTGCATGCTGGCAAGGGCAGTGCATGACAGAGCATCTAGCTTTGGGCAAAGGGACTCTGCTGTTAGCTTAATGTTTGTCAGATATTTTGTATTCCTTCACTCTTCTGATAGTGTGCAGCTGAGGCAGGTGACAGTAGAGGGGTTGCAAGCTAAGCTGGAGAACTTTAGAGGACCTCACGGGAGAGGATGAGGCTGAAGGTGAGGGTGAAGCCAGACAGCACCAAGCCCCATGACAAGGCTGGGGTGGGAGCAGACAGGGCTGGAGCAGTTCCTCCAGCAGCTGCACACAAAGGTGTGCCTGTCCACACAACCTCGCCTAAGAGCAGTCGGCAGAGCTCATCAGCACGGCTGGGTCACATCTGACTCTCCTGAAAAGCCCATGGGGTAAACATTGCCTAAAAATTCCTAAAGTATGTGGGAGAAACAGTAAGGGCCCCAGGATGGGGAGAGAAACTCTTGGCAGCACTTGGTGAGAGCCATGTGACCCCATTATCTGCTGACCTGCAACATTTTTGGATGCAAACAGCATATGCACTGGGAATAAATATTTATGAAAAACCAAGCTACCTTAGGGAAGCTGGGAGGGCTTAGGGCCAGGGACTGCAGGAGGCACTGTTAATTGCAGCACCTTGATAGCGCTCCAGAGGGTCTGGAAAAAAACTGCAGCAACATCTGTACTGATAGTCAGGGTGGAGGGGATCAGCTGAACAGCTGAGGAATTCTCAGTCAGGGAGACAGCCTGGGTGCCAAACAGACACCATGTAGTTAGAACCCAAAAGATCAACAGAAATGCATAAAGAAAGAGACATGGTCCCATGAATTGCAAAAGGATGCAATAGGGGCTCCAAGGATTCAGAAGGTCTGGGAAATTACAAAGGTAAGAAGAACATCCCTGCTGATGTGACTTGGATGTTCTTAAAGGGCTGTTAGGCCAGTGGGGCAGGATATAGCAGTCCCCAGAAATATTCTGTGATTTCAAAATGTATTTTTCCCTTTTGAAGATGAAAAACAAACCCTTTGGGGTTTTTTTTGTTTGGTTGGTTGGTTTTTTTTGTTTTGTTTTGTTGTTGTTGTTGTTGTTGTTGTTTTGTTTGGTTTTTTTTGGTTTTTTTTTTTGCTACAGAAAAAACCTCCTACCATATTTCATTGTATTAAAAAAAATGTTAAGTTTCAAAATAAAATACTCTCCTACTGGTGTGCTGAGACTGAACTGACTGAATGGATCAGTTCTCTTAGATGATCCTTGGGTTTATCTTGAAAAGGTATAGCTCTGAAACAGGTTGGGTCATTCTTCTCTGATATAAGGTGAGCTGGATCAGCACTGCTATAGCTATCCAGAAAGCCACAAAATAACCCATAATCAATGATAAAGTCTCAGCCTTGAAGCAATTGGGGCTTCTAAGACCTACTGACTTCACAGCAATGAGCCCCGGGAATTGCTGAGATTTCAGAGGAACCTGAATCCTTGGTCAACCTCTACAGCAGGGAGGAGCACTGGGACACTGCCACTACCAGTCAGACGGGTAAGCCAATGAAGATGGACAACATGGAAGCTTTCTAAGCCTGATTTTGTGTGTGGTTTGTTTGTTTGATTGATTGTTTGTTTGTTTTGGTGGTGGTTGTTGTTGAACTGATGAATTCTGGAGGAACGGATGGAAGGGATGGGAAAGATTTTGCCTGGGAAGTTCCCAAGCTACTCTTGAATATGCATTCAAATTTCTGGGCTCACATCAAGCCCGATGTCTGTGTGATGCAGAAAAGCCTGCTTTCTGAGAGCAGGTCACCTGAGCTTCCATGTTTCTCCAGGCTTGTCAAGGAGAGGGCATTCTGGCTGAGCTGGCTCTGCAAGCATGGCACAGCATGGCAAACGTCCATGGGAGAAAACAGCACAGCATGCAGAAGTAGTAAGAAATGGAGCTCTCTGCCCCTCAACACCCCAAATTTACTGGAAAGCTAAAGGACCTGTGATGACGCCCTTCCTCTCCCACTACACTCATGGCCCAGCAAATCTGCTTCCAGTCCACATGTGGAGTAGCAATGAAGAGCTGTGTGGCTCCCTCAGTCCCATCTACACGGTTGCTCCAGCCCTTACACACATCTGGGTATGCAAACTGGGGCCAGAGGACACCATGAGGAGAAGGCCAAGCGCAAGGGTGAGGACTGCAGGGAACTGGTAATTACCACAGGGTCGTACTCTGTCACCAGGCGGAGCTCATTCATCCGAACGAAGCGAGTCAGCTTCTTGACATCAACATCTCTGTTGTTCATATCCAGATCCCTCCGGTCATTGTCTACCTGAAGACATGCAAAGACACCTACAGTCACAGCTGTCCTCTGGTCTCAGCACCCCCTCCAGAGGCACTGACTGCACTCACTCACAGAGACACCCACCCCCTGGGACACCACCATCCTCTCTCCCCCACTACACAATCCCCACCTCTTCCCATCACCATTTCTGGAGGTCTAGAACCTCCAGGGGCCAGCCTGCACTTTGAGATAAGGGTCTCCCAGTCTTCTCCAGTCTCCCAAGGACAAGGCAATCTCATGGTATAAAAGAAGTCTCTTAGGACTCCAGACATCCCTGAACTATCAGCTCTCGATGCACTGGAGACAGGGAGAATTAGCTGACAAACTATTCTAGGCATTGTGCAGAGAGGTCATAAAATAGTCTAACTCCCCACATTAATATTGGCTTTACGTCCCTTTTAAAAATCTTCATCTGCTTATTCTGTTTCTTCTACAAGTAATAAACATTGGCATCGCCCAGTATAGAATTCCTGGAAACATTGTGCAAGCAGGAAATCTCTCCAATAAAAAGAGGATTTTTCTTCCAGTACAGCAGGGAAAAAAAAGAAAGAAAAAAAGAAAAAAATTAAGCCCAGCATATTTCAGCTTTAGAGGAAAATCCATCCTGCCACACATCTTCCCACACTTCATCCCCTCAAAATGCTGTGATTTTATCGAGATTTTCATGACCTGGTAAACAGAAAAAAAGCAGGCAACCATTGAATGATAGCAATACACCAGAGTTTAAGGGCAGAGTTCCTGTGCAGTACCACCACAGGATGTGACTGAGTTAAGCCATGGGGACAGTGGTCTCTGACATGAAGTAGGATCCAAGTTTGGGATTTGAAGGCCATTGATACACATATTGAATGAGATTCTTGGGGCTGAGGAATGGTCCACATGCACACCCCAGATTTTATTCTCTGCATCTGGGCAACCTCTGAAAGTGCTTGTATTAGTTTTTCCAGTGGTGTGCAGACACCTAAAGTAATTTTTGCTGTTCTGTGGTCATTGGCAAGGTCTTTGATACCAGTTACCCGCCCTGTCTGACAACACAAGCTGGTGCTTTTCAGACTGTGTGGCCTGATTCCTCTCATAGATTTCCATCCTGCTTAACATGAAAGGGCAGCTCTGCTCAAGTAAAGAAGATGAGGACACCTGGGTGGGTGAGATCAGACAGGCCTTGGGAACCAATCTAAAGTAGCCTGGACTCTACAGAAAGTCTTCTCTTGACTTTCATGGCCTTCTGAAAATATCTGATTTCCATTTGGGGATCACAACATCTTGAATCTGCACTCAACATTCATGTTTTTAAGAAAATAAGGCTGGAAAATAGCCTGCATTTAATAGTTGAAGATCTAGTCAAAATGTCTTTATCACTCCTTATAATTAGGTTGTTAGCATCTGTTAATTATGTTCTTTTTAGGTCTATCAGGATTTCTTACTAGAATAAATCAGTTTCTTTCCACTATATACAAAGAAATCTCACCGGTTGACACAGTCCCTCCTACTACTGTAATTATGGCTTAAACTTCTAAGCATTATATGTATTTCATACACTGCAAAGGCAAAGAAAAAATTAATTTATGCCTCTGATTCACTTCTATCCTGGTGACGCATCTTTGTATCCTTCAAATGAGTATTTGATTCCAAGTTCCTGTATCCGTTCTTTTAAAATTCCTTTTTATCTCTGACCCCTTACTCCTACACATTATTCAGCACAGGATAAAAGGAAAAATAACGTGTCTAATAATTTAAGAAAAACTGACAATCAGACAAGTGAATTGTCAACCACATTTGAACCTGACTAGTGTATTATTTTCTTGGCTGTTTTCTTCCCTATTGAACAAGAGTTCCATTGCAAAAACTGGACTCCGAACAAAGAATATTCAATATAATACAAATTCCAACAATCCAAACACTTTCTTTTATCAAACTCTCTCCCAGTGCAGTCATCCTCACTATCTGCCACAGTGCAAAAACAAAGGATCTTTTCAATATTTTTGGAAGAAAACCACAATGACTAAGAACCAAAATTGAAATGGGTGTTGCTTGAAATTGCAACATCTAGCAAATAAAAGGTTAAATAAAGGGATCTGCCTACTTATTGCTCACTCTTAGATCATTCTTTTTTAAATTATTTGGATAATATCAGTGGTAAACAGGGTGCAGGAAATGATGAGGAAAAAAGAGAACAAACTGTCTTTGCCCAATCTTTGTACAGCCTGGACGTAGAACTTGGCCAAGCTGCCATATTTAGTTTCCCTAGAACACGTAGTGTGTACCCGTTTCTCCCCACCTCAAGCACTTAGAGGTCTGGTGTCACAACATTTCACTGGCTTTTGGGACATCTTGTGCTGCCTGGGGCCCCTTTCCTCTTCAGACACACCCATCTCTCCAGTTTTCAACTGCCATGCTTGTGTGAGAAGGGGCAACACGAGGAAATTGATGTAACTAGTAGAATACTTGCTCTTAGCTTTTCTTGGTACTCTTGCAGCAAGTACATGGCTCTTCCCAGTATCATCTCCTTAAATTTCAGTGAACATAGGTACACTGAGGCACCAGCACTTAGAGCTGGAGTCAACAGAGATTTGATCTTGCACAGTATCCATCCCTAAGAAACTCCAAAGCAAGATTTCTAACGCCTAAAGCATATTTAGGAAATGAGTCTGCAAACCACAGTGTAGGGTGGCACAGCATCTCTTAACTGCAGAGGCCTGGTCTGGATCTGTTTTCTGTCATGATGGAAAAGTTTTGTACCCTAGGAGACAGCTTTGCGTGCCTGAAGTGACACTTGCCAAGTTCTGATATCAAGCCTGCTGTGTTGATCCATTGTAACATGGACTCTAGACGCTTTTCATGTGTCTCAGGACCCTTTCCAAAACCACAGAAGCTCAATCCAAGTTAATGCCAAGCTCCGGGCAGGTAATGTAGAAACACAGGCATTGCTCTGCAGAGCACTGGGTGCTGAACCAGATCCATAGGGCAAACACCTAAACAGGAGGAACTTACCAGGTGTAATTAATGCTCCATGTCTCAGAGATAGGCACTCCGCAACTGGAAAGCAAAAGCCCTCTTTGGGGCAGGAAGAGGGATGTACTTTGAGGTGGGCAGGCGGCCTGACTGCCAATGGCAACCCTATTTTTGCCTTGCCCTAAGGAGAGATGAGTTTTACGCTTTTTACCATTGTAAGCACTCGTCCTAGAGCCTCTCCCACCCGCACCAGCGGGCTGGGCGACCCGGAACCAGACGCTTATGCTGGAGATGCAGCTTTTTGCCCGGCAGCGTGTTCCCGGGGAGGAAGCTGCTCGTGATGCCCCCCACGCACCCTGCGGAACAGCGCGACAGTGTTGCCCGAGGCGCCGTAGTGAGACAGGACGGCGGCGCTGCTGCTGAGGCCGAAGGGCACCTCCGGGATCTGTCCGGCCGCCAGGCCAAACTGCTCCGCTTCGGGGCTCTGCGGGTCCTGCGGAGGCAGAGGAGGGAGGGTGAGGGGCCGAGCCCGAGCGGGGCCCCGGCGGCACCGGCACCGGCGTCGGCACAGCCACATGCGCCGGCACCGCGGGCGGCGCGGGCGCGACACCTGCCGGGCACCC
>VWZT01003939.1:868269-880383 GCA_013397055.1 Pachycephala philippinensis | reverse complement strand
CCTTGGGCACTCAAAAGGGAGGGGACAAACCCAGAACATAGGTGTAGCATGTTTAAATATATATATATATATATATATGTGCACGTATATACACATATATATATGTGCACGTATATATAAGTGCGTGTGTATAAAATAAGTATATAAACGTCACGATTTTTAAGCTAACCTTGATTCTAGAGCCAGGGGGTTACAATTTCGAACACCTTGCATTATCAGTACCCTGGCTCCCTTTAAAAGGATATCTTAGAGATATCCTGTAAAAAGTAGCTAATTCAGGTATATCGAAGGATAGAAATGTGCGATTTCTCAGCAATTTGAGGTCCATTCTCTTTCCCGCAGAGAGAGCATTAACTGCTACTTGACTTTGCCTGTATTAAAGCCTCCATTGCTATTCCCATTCCCAACTTTTCAGTGATGTATTTTTGATACTTTTATTTATTGGATATAAATTCTCAAGACATGGTCTCTGCTTGGAAATTGGTTTGTTTTTCTTTTTAGTTTGAACTGTCAGCTCAGCTGTTTGTGAGCCCAGGGAGAATGGAAAACAAAATTCTTTGTTCGTTCCAAAGAAAAACATCTCTCATGACCCGTTTTGGAAATGCCAGTGCATCAACATTGCTATGGTGAGATCGCTAAAGCCTAGGGTGGGAATAATCTCACTGAGTTTTGGAGCATTCCTGGGAAACCTGGGGTTTAATCAGGCCGAGCGCGGCCCTTTCTCACAGACACGCGGGGTTTCTGGAGCAGTGTGCTGTGTTTCCATCACGGCATGCTGTTCCCGGTCAGGGAGGCCGTGCTCATTATACGGGAAGCTTGCCGAGCCACGTACTGCAGTGAATTGAAAGGCTGCAGCAGGGAAATAATTTATGGTGAGCAGAGAACATGGACTTTATTTGGATGAATATACTTTCAGGCAGAGAGCCAAGCCTTCATGGCACACATACGTCTTTATCTACTGTTCAAACGCAGCCCTGTCATGCTTCAGGCACTGAATGCCCGACATGTCGCTGGCTGCTGCCTCGTGCTCCTGGCAGCTGGGGCTGCACGGCAGCAGCCTCCTGTCTGGCTCTGAAGAATGAAATCCTGCAGCGGGAGGTCACTGTGGCACAAGACAAAAGGAGCCACGTCCCTGCTGTAGCTCAGGAGGAGGCTCTGGGTACAGCTCTGCCGCAAGCCCAGACAGCTACCCTCGGGGAAGGAGGCGTCTCAGCACTTTCATTCTGCGTGTGCAGATTGCCTGGCTGGTTTGCACAGCTTTAGCGCTGCAAGAACAACCCCCAAGGAGCTCCAGTAGCCTGCAGGCACCGAAGTCGAGGCGGCTGGTGCTCTGTGATCAGTGCTTACAAAGCTCCTGGGACACAAGCCTCCTGAGCTCACAGACTTGTTGCTGCCCGCACTGCACAGGCAGCACCATCGGTCCTCACTCTGCAGTGGGCTGTGAGATGCCACCGCCCCGTACCAAGAGCATGATGCCCTCCCTAGACTGCCCTCCAGCCCCAGACACAGGGCAGAAGGAGGAAGGTGCTTGCAGAAGGACCTGGTTTTGAAAATTTGAAGCCTTCTCTGACATGAGACAGTGTGTGAACAGCAGAAGAGCAGAAGAGAGCTCAAAGAAAACATGGGAAAAGGTGCAGCTTGGGGACCTTAAAAGTAATAAGGATCCTTTCAAAGAGGCCTTTGTTTTACACTGCTGTAACTCTATAAATATTTTCCTTTTATTTTCTGAGGAAAAATACTCATGCCATTTTAGGGGCAAGGGACTTGTACCCATCACTCGCCTTTGAATCCAATGGAATTTAGACAAAAAGAGACAAAGATCTCAAGGATATCTATTCTGGGGAACAAAGCAGTGAGACAGAGCCCATGCCTACACCCTCCCTTACGAGAAGGATGCAGCCTGAGCCCAAACCGTCTTGGACTTCAGCAGACCTGCGGTATCACTTCTCCCTGAGACTTGGCTTCCTCAGCCGTATCACACAGGCAGCGCCTTACTCTGCTGACTACAGCACACAGCTGACATTCCCACGCGCCCCTCACCAGCACTGTTTCTCTACCATACACATTTGTTTTGCTTCCCCTGCAGCATTTCCCTTTCTTCTGCTCCAGGGCTCCTACAACTTCCTTTGTCTTCCTCCCTTGCTCCATCTCCTTTTCCATGCCCAGACCAAACTCCCCGTATTCTCTCTGTGACCCATCACCTACTCCCTCCACATGCCTGTCACAGCCCCAGCACCTTTTGGGACAACAGCTGCCTTTGGCAGCTGTTTACAGCACATCCAGCCTCATGCTCTCATCAGGGTGGGATAGGGCTCTGACAGAGGGGAAGTGCTGTGAACACACCTGGAAGAATCCAATGACTGCCACCTCTGCACCGCTGATGAAAGCTTCGGCATCTGCAATGTTGTTTAACAGGACAGGTTTCTCTGTGGTGCTGGCTGTGCCTGCAGAGCAAAGGTCAGGGTTGGGCAGAGTGTACACACAGAGCAGCTCAAAGAGGATCCCCCCAACACACACACACAAGCATCCCAACCTTACAAGCTCACCCACACACCTCTCCTGCAAGCTCAAGACAATGTTTGCAGCATACCTTGGATAAGGAGGACTCCCTGCAGCAGACCCAGCCTTTCCCCGAGGCAGGAAGAAAGCTCACTTACTGTGGGATGCAGAGTCACCACCTCCAGCACACCCCGCTGGGGAGCATCTGGTAAGCAGGACAACAAGGAGGCATTGGAAGACAGATGTGCCCATGGTACCAGCTTGCCTTCTCCTCGCCATGCCACTCTGCTCCGGTCCTCTCCTCAGCAAGAGACACGTCAGCTGCTGTGGGGACCCACAACCTCTCCTAGGGCGGTGGGAAGGGAGCAGCTGGCCCAGGGCAAAGCCTTCAGCCCCTGAGATAACTGCCTGGCTGGAGAAAGCCCCTCCCTGCTGTGCAGGAACCAGCCTCAGAGAGCTGCACCAACACTGCCATCGGTGTGTCCTCACCCACAGCACCGGACACCTCAGCTGCCCTGCACCTTTGTGACCAGGCGCCCCAGTTAGGTTAAGAACATCCCTCTCCAGGTGCTGGATCCCAGAGGCCAATGTTCCCTTGTGCTTGGCCAGCAGGCTAGCCACGGGGACATGCAGCTCTGCCATTAGCTCTGGGGAACAGCTGCTACGGTAAGTGTTAAACACGAGAAGGGTATGTTACAGCTCCCTGGCTCATTCAGTTGCCATCTGGGATGAGAGGTGGGGGCTGTCTACCCTTGGAGTCCACCCCCATCATAGCCCAGACTTTGGGCTTCAAAGGATTCATGAAATCCCTGAAGGAAACAGTTCTGAAATAATTTGCTTACAGAGTAAGGCTGATGTTTTGAAGGAGGAGGGCTATTTCCCTGATGAAATATGCTCTTAAGCCTTCCTATAATGCATTCTTCACATACACATCACTGAAAAACATGCTCTAGAAAAGAATGTGACACTCATGCAGAAAAGAAGAAAGAAACTGGTTTTATTCTTGGACACTGAAGTCTTGTTACGGCATCTAGCTGCATTCCCCCTGACTGGCTTTGCCTGCACAAGGATGGATTTTAACAGGGAAGGGCACCAGATACAGACCAGGAGACCATCGCGGGAGGTAAGTAACCATTTACAATGAGTCAGAGCACATGGCAAGCGTAACTCAAGATAGGGATTTTCCAGGGACCAGTCCACCCTGCCAGGTGATCTTTTTCCTCGAAAAGGCACTTCCGGGACCGGAGTTGGTACGGGAGAGATGGGGACAACAGGAGGAAGTACTGGGGGAGAGGGAGGGAGGGAGATGCTTCCCAATCTAACCCATTACGGTGTCATGATGGGGTGGGTGGTGAGAACGGTTGGGTCATTTTCAGTGTATCAGAAGCAGCAGCAAAGGCCACCTGCAGGGCTGGGCATTGACCAAGGCTGGCACAGAGTCCCAGCACCCACGGGAAGGGCTGCCAGGGCTGTGGCCAGCCACGCTGGCAGGAAGGAGCAGTGGTGGGCATGGCCCACCTGGAGACTGGTGCAGGAGGCAAGGGGATGGGAAGGGGGGAGGCAAACTGGGTGAACTCATTCTGTCCATTCCTTCTTGATGGACAGGTTCCACTCCCAGGTGAGATGGTCATGCTTGTCATCATCCGTGAAGAAGGATTTGTTGTGATAGGTGCCTCGAGCCAGCATACCCTTAGGAGCCTCTTCAATAGGTGTCAGGAACTCGTACTCCTCTGGCCGTGGCCCATAGCTGCCAACCATGAATGTGGCTTTGTCCACTAGGAGAAAGCAATCCACAGGGAATAAGCCCCTTAGGTGGGGAATGATAAGGGAGAAAGGAAGCCATGAGCAAAAGAGCAGAAAGTAGATGGGGGAGAAAGGGACAGTCCATGTCAGCAAAGGAGAGCAGAATCAGTGGAAAAAGTGGGTTAGTGAAGCATAAAGACAGCTGGAGGGATAACATGGATGGATGGGCGGGTGAACGGGCAATTCAGTCTGTACATACTCTCACATGTATGTGCTGCTAGAAGAGTGTGTGTACACCCAGCATATGGCTCAAGATCTACCTTGATTTCCCACTACTTCTCTTTCCTGGTAAGAAGACACCAGTTACGTGTGCTGAACAGGATGCTGAAGCCTTAGAGGTGGTTGCATGAAAACGCGTGTGGGATGTGTGTGTGCAAAGTGGGGCTTTCCTCTGCCTTGTCCAAGCAGAGCAGCACTGAGGAGAACCCACAGGCAAATACATGGCCCTGCACACAATGGGAAGCTTCACAAAGCAGGTCTGAATTTTACCAAGTGCTTCTGAAGAGCTTTCAGAGGGTGGGAAGCTCCACACAGGCTGAGCCACTGCACAGGGGGTGGAGGGGAGGAGAAGAGCTCTGTATGAAGAGGCAATCTGTGGCAAGCACTGCCTAAGCAGAGTCTCTGTGGACTTTGCTGCAGGCAATGGTGCAGCATACAGATACCAGAGCTGGCTCATACTGAGTTTGCACAAAACAAGAAACAGCTGTCCTGGGTGAAGCAGGCTTATGCACTCTGCTGAGAAGTCACCTCCTGCGTGCTAGCATAGGGTGGGACTTAGGACCAAAGGAGTCTCTGTCCCAGTCCAGAACTGCAGGAACACTTCTTTGAGAAGAGGGATCACACAGGTAGGAGCAGCGGGGTGCAGGGCATGCAGGGCTCTTACTCACCCTTCACCCCTGTCCGGTAGGTGTGCTGCACATATTTCAGTCCTGACACAATGTCCCTGTTTACCTGCAAGAAGTAACAAGAAGTGTTAAGAGAAGAGTGTTGGTTCTGTATCTGATGATTTTCCTCCTCCTTAGGGACATACCCATCTTGGCTCCCTACACCAGGGATCCTCAGGTCCCTAAAACAACTTTTCCATAGGTACCTGGAGACCTACAGCATCCTCTGTGCATCTCCTGCACTTCCCCATCCTTTGCCCAGCTTTGAAGCTGACTGGAGCACATCAGTCATGTTCTCAAGACATGCTGATGAGGACAACCAGAAGTGAAGCAGGGAGTTCCTGTTTAATAATTCTCATATCGAAAACCATACATGGGTAACTAGAGTCATCCCTTCAGCCCAAATGGGTGGGCAAGATTATCTGAACACTTCCAGCTGCCCTCTAAGCTCCCTGGGGAGCTGGCAAGTTTCTTCTCAAGAGACAGAGGGACAGTTTTCATAATCTTTTCTCAAATCTCCCATGGATAGCTTGGATGTATCCACTGCTGCTCCCCTCCAGCATACACTGCCTTCCTGCAGTGTACACTACTCAATCTGAAAACAAGATGGACAGATGCTTTTACATCCCAGGGTAGAATTCACACAGTACAAGCTCTTACCAGCCATGGAACTGAGGGAGGGAGTTAGAGTAACTGTCTGGCTTCAGGTATCTCCTGTCAACAGGGCGCAGATACAGATGGAAATGTTTCACAGCACAAAAGAGAGCTGGAAGTGTCTTGGGAGAGGGCATTGGGGGACAATCATTTCTGAGACAGCAAACCTCAGAGAAGAAGGGAAATCTGCCCTACAGAACCCACAATATTAACATCCTCCCTCGTCTGTCTCACGAGAATTATCTTCCTTTCCTTTCTGCCTTCTCTTCCAAGCCCAGCTTTGAAACAAGCACTTGCAGAGATGATCAGTTCAGTGCTGGATGCCACACTGCAGCGTGGCCAAGTTTCATTTTCAGCTGTAAACAGAAGAAATGGCTGACCCACCGGTTCATGGGAGTGAGGGAGAAATGAGCCCATTTGGGTATATCATGACCTGAAGAATTCAGGTATCTTCAGCCAAATGCTGCAATATTACATCTTTTTTGTGTGTGTATGAAGCCCAGTAATACTGACTGAATCAGTACTTTGTGAATAGCCATCCTCTCTTCCATTCTTCTCCTCCCTGTTCATTTCCACTTAGTGTGAAGTAAGGATTTTCCAGTGGGTAAAAAGCAAAACTCAACTCAGCCAAAACTACCCATCTGGATTTTAAACAACTTGTTGCTTATCAGTGTGAGAAAACAGAAATCAACTTCCTCCAAGGGGTGAGCAAGCAGAAGTGATTTCCTGGAAATACCTTGTCCCTTGTTGGGTAGAACACCTGAAGCTAGGGGAACTTCACAAGCGCTCAGCTTTTGGGCAGGCATGCTGCCTGGCTCTAGTTATCTGATAGACAGCCACTGACTGGCCTCAGTAACTGGTAAGAAGCAACTGGAAGGAAAACAACTCACTCTGAAGTGGATCTTAACTCTGTATTCCACACCTTCCTTTAATACAAAGGTCTCTTTCTTGAGTGCTTCGAGGTCACCTGCAAGGAGAGGATCAAGCTGTCAGCTAGAGATGTCACAGCAGGGAGAGACCATGCACAGGGGGGAAGATGGGGGTGGGGCTGCTGTCAGAGGTGAGCATCCCTTTGAAGGATGACACCTGTAAAGGGAGTACACAGACATCTGTGTAAGATTGGGTGGTGTGACCAAATACACAGAAATGCCTGGGTGTACGGATGTATCTGCACCCACAGAAGATAATGCCTAAACAAACACAAGTCTGGGCACATATACAAAGATGTTGATGCACAGACTGGTTGAGCATATGCAGGAGTGTGTGTATGCTCCATCCATGCCCAGCCCTGGCTTGGGTGAGAGGAGCATGTTTCACAGCTCCTGCCCAGCTTGGAAGGCTGCCTGGGCCCTGCCGGGCTCTGCGTGGTTTTGGGTGAACAGGAAGCCTCTCTGTCTCTCCAGGCCCAGCTTCCTCTCTCCGCAGAAAAGCCCATATAAGGTTTTCTCCCCATGTCCCCAGGAGCCGGAACTGCAGTATTGCTCGATTCTGAAGTTTCAATATAGCCTGTTACCCAAATGCATGCACATCCCTTGTGCTCGTGAAGTCTCATTGAAAGGAAGTAAGCAGAGATGGCAGGAGAAAGCCAGGAGCTCCTAGAGCAGTCTAGATGAAGAAAAAGACCCTCGACATTTTCCTCTGTTACATCTCCTTCCTTTTTATTCATATGTGTATACCTTAAAATAAGAAACAAGGCTAAGATGCCTTCAGAGTTCCTCTAAAACCCACTGTAGCATCCCAAGGATAAACTCTCTTTTAACTTGGAGCATGCCAGGGCCTTTGCTTGTTCCCCTTTGTGACTAAGGGCAGAGCCTGTGCCTACCTGTAAGGTCCATAGTGATGGGTCCTGGAGCAGAGTCACATACCAGAGTGAGTCGGGTGACCACCACATTGGGAGCTGTTGGGTCTGCAGGTAGGAAAAGTCAGGGGGAATTAAACACAATCAGAGGGGAATGACACTGAAGAAACAAGGATGCCTTCCCACACAGAAACTGCATTTCATGAAAAACCCAGTAATGCCAGGCTTCCTTAGCACAACAGGACCACATGTCTACCTGGTCCTTCAACATGGATCCCTCTGGCCTCCATCACAATACCTAGAGGTGGTCTTTCCGCTACAGAAAACTTCTTTCTTAAGAACATTCTCAGCAACAAGACCACCTTTCAGCATAGGCTGATCCCTTCGTGCTCCTAACCCCTCAAATGTCCTCCAAGACCCACACATCTCACACCACAAGTCCTTTTCTGATGCCAGCACTCCCCAGTAATCTTCCTAACTCCTAACACTCAGAGCATCTTCCATGCTTCCTTTACATGCATCTTTGCATCCACCTGCCCATTCCCAGTCCTCCAGCACAAGCAGTGCATGTCCCTGGTCAAACAAGACCCCTCTTCCTTGAAGCAACCTTGCCTCATCCCCACAGCAGACTGCTGCAGAACATCTCCCCAGTCCCTCCCTATCAGTGTGCCCCAGCCTACCTACTACCACAGGTCCATCTCCCAGCAGGGACTTCTTGTATTTAGCGAGGCTTTCATCATCCTTGTCCAACTCTTGCAGCTCCTGCAGTGTTTTCTGGGGAGGAGGTTTGTAATTGAGTTTCCCATCCAGCTCATCATCATCATCCTCCACATGAGGTTCTTGGGTCTTCTCAGTCATGGTCACTTGGTCTGGGTAACAGAGGAGGGGGCGGTCAATGAGATTGCTCTGGACGGGGGTAGTGTCCCTGGGGGCTCTCACTCTGAGCACAGCGTGGCTCAGTCCCCCTGAGAGGCAGGCACCCACCCAGTGCCGAAGGCAGCAGGATTCCTACAGGCAAATGGCGACGGTGATCGGCTGCAATCCTGACACCGCTGTGCTGATATTCTGGCTCAAACACAATCCCCCTCTACCCCCGCTCCTCTCTCCCTGCAGGCACCACGTGCACACGCAGACCTACACCACCCTTCCCTCCTAGGGAGGAGGTGCAGGAGCAGAGGCTGAAACCAGAGTGATTTACAGCCACTCTGCAGCACAGTTGTGGCCGGCAACCCTGCAATTACAAGCCATCGTACAAGGCTTCAGTGCTCACCAGCTATCTCACACAAAGAGCCACTGCCATGCACTGGAGCACAGAGAAACACAAATACAGCCAAGGACAGATGTTTCATTCACCCTCTCATAATGGGTTAAAAGCCACATTTCATAGAAAGATGGAATACCTGACATCCACTTCCTTAGATTAGAAAGTCAGCTGAAGCTCTCAAGGAAGCGGGCAGGATAGTCTATCTACTGGCATTCCATGTGCTCCCACTAACAGCTCACTTCAGGCACCGACCAGGACTCCTTCCCAATGAGGAAGGAAGCATGGTGGTGACCACAGAACAGCCATGCATAACCGTGCTGCTCCAGTGGGGGTTCTTGGAGTGGAGAGGCAGGACAGCTGGAGCTGCAGCCAGCACGGCTGGGACACGCACAGGTGAACAGCAGAAGGGCAGCGAAACTGCTTGGGTGGCATCCCAAATGGGAGCCAGAGCATGGGATGGGGGAACAGGAGACAGGCAGGCGAGGCAATGCTGTGCCAGGTCCCCCTTAGTCAGCTGCCTGCCTCGTGGAGCCAGCCACATTGTCCTAGCCACCTTCCCACTCTTCAGAGACAGGCTGAAAAACAGAGCAGTGCCCTGGTACAGTGGCAGCTGTCACAAATGGCCAAGCCATTCCTTGTTCTTTGGCAGCAAGAGGATTTGGTCAAGCTACACAGATCATTCAGTTCACTTCCACTTAAGCTTCTTTGAGACTGTCCCTACTAAAAAGTCCCCTTTTGCTTGCTTATTTGCAATTTTCCAAACAAATAATTTGTCCTTCTCTGCAGCTGTGGCCTTAACATTTGCCTCTGCTCCTAAAAGTTAAACTGGGAGCTAAAGGGATAGTTTTTCATTCATTAAAACAGAAAGGAAATACAAAAAAAAAACAGAAAAAAAAAGGAAAAACAACTGCTCAGGGTGAATCAGCAAGTGGTATCAGGCAACACCAAATAGTACGCAGACCTCTCAGAGCAATTCCAGTGCTGGGAAGAAAAACAATCAAGGAGTGGTACATTGGCATGTTACAAAGGGACAGAGAAGGACTGAGCAGCACACAAACAAGAAGATTCAGCCAGGTATTCTAATTGGAAATGGCCATTGCGAGACAACTTTGCAATTTTGTGGTGAGGAACTAGTGCAGAGTAGGCAGCTGGGAAATAAAAGGGAATCTCAAGCCAAACAAATAGGAAAAAAAGCAGGTCCTAGCAGCCGAATAACCCCCATCTCAGTTCATGCCCAGCTCTAGGAGTGTGAAGTACCCAAATACCACAGGAAAGGCCCGTAGGCCGGGCCCTTGAGCTTGTCCTCGTGAGAAAGGAAACCAAAAGCTCCTTCCTGAAAGCAACAATTACCCATGCCCCACCACTCTGTGGCCCCAGCACAGTGACCTTAGAAAGCCTCACAATCCCCTCAGTGCCACATTTGGCACAGGAAGAGGCTGTGGTTAGCCATGACAGCCACTGCCAAGTCTTGCCTTCCACTTGGGCTCCAGCTGCAGGTCTGAGCACTGCCCCGCGCTCTCTCACAATACCAGGCTGCATCTGCCACCAATACAAGCACAGTGCAGAGGTGCCTGCCTGCCCCCATCCTCCCTGTCCACCTCTTGTTTATCATTATCACAGGAAAGGATCGGACACAGGAGATGGAAAGAGACATCTCTGTCCACATGCAGAGAAAAGGCAGAGTCAGGACTGGACCAGCTGGTTGCTCCTCATCCCTCAGACCTTCCCTTTGCATCACACTTGCCGCAGAGACTGTCCCTGCCAGCCCGCAGGGGGGGCTCAATTGAGGGGGAATGCTTTTAGGTTCTGAAAACCTCCCATAAAGGTGGACAGACAACCTGCCGTGCCAGCTGCAAGATCCTGCAGGGAACAGGACCAGCCAGGCTGTCTGGGATGAACAACCCCTGGCTCACAGGCATCTCAGGATGGCACCAACCAGACCAAGTGCTGGCATTTTTCCCCAAGCCATGGACCTGACACTGCCTTCCTGCCAAATTCCAAGGCAGGCAGTGACCAAGAGGAAAGCTCCCATCTCAGCAGCTCCTGCCTCTACTTGCTCCAGCTTTGGAGCTGGTCCCCTCTGCAAGCTGAGACACATTCCTGAGCTCAGGCACCACTGCTTCCCCAGAGACACCATGTTGCTGTCGGGGTTCCTGAGTTTCTGTGCCACTGCCCAAGCCAAGGGCTAATATGGAGCCCCCCATTCAGACAAGAGCCTCACTAAAATGAGAGAATTAACCCTACATTGCTCTGTGCAAGGAGAAATCTGTGTGGATTGTGGCTTGCCCTGCCACATTTTTCTTGCGTTCCTGCAGCCTCAGTCCACAGTCCTGCGTCACCTGCACCTCTGAGGCCTGGCAGCACCCATGAAACAGCAGGGAGAGGGCAAGGGCAGGGTTAGGGATCCCTGTTAGAAAGAGATGGCTGCAGGAGGCAAAGAAGGAATCACGCCTTGACGCGAGGTGCGAGCGTCTCGCAGCTGGGCTCTGCCTGTGCTGTGGGCGGACAGCTGCCCTAACACCTGCAGCGGGAGGGGGCAGTGACAAGGTGGAAGGTAGGCACCTCCTCGGCCCCCCCATGCCTCCACGGGGCACAAAAACGGCTGTCAGAGGGGCAGCATTTTACTTGCCCTCCGTTTGCTCATCACTTCTCCAAACCAACCCCTGGCCGAGGGCTTATCTCCAGGAAGCGGGTTTAGCAGGGAGGAAGTAATTTTCCGCGGTGGGGGAGAAACACACCGGACTCAGCAGCGCCCCCAGCCCTGGCCTCCCCATCCCGAGCCCCGGGGTGCGGGGACAGAAGGGTAGCCCATTGCCCGGGAAGCGCCGGGTAGCACGCCGCAGGGATACACCCGCCGCCAGCCCGGGACCGCGGGGTCTCTCCCCTTCCCTGCCCCTCCGCCCCATCGCAGCGCCGAGCCCGACTTCCCCCTCGGGTGCAGGCAGGGCTCTGCCCGTCTCCCCGGGGCAGGAGCGGGCAGCGGCGCCGGCCCCCGGGAACAAAGGCGCAAAGTTGCGCGGCGCCGGCGGGGAGNCCCGCCCCGCGGTGCCTGCCCCGCTGCCCCCGCCCTGCCCTCGCACTCACCGGCTGCGCGGCGCCTGCGGCCGGGGTCCTCCTCTGCTGTCAGCGCTCAGCCTCGGGCTTTGGCAGTCGGAGCAGGAAGGAAGTTGGTGAAGAGAGGAAAAAAAAAATAACACTCACACGCAGCGAGG
>VWZT01003939.1:808612-868242 GCA_013397055.1 Pachycephala philippinensis | reverse complement strand
AAAAAAAAAAAAAAAAAGGAGCCGCGGCAGCAGCAGCCCACCCGCAGAGGAAGCCCTGCGCGGCCCCGCATGCTGCGGCGCTCCGCCGCCTGCCCCGCTTTGTCTGCGCTGCCGCCCGCCCGGCGCCGCGCCGCGCTCTTTTTGCGCAGAGGTGCACAGGGCTTTGTCTGCGAAGCTGAGCCCGGCCGGGGACGCGGGAGTGCTCGCCGTGCGGGGCTTCGGGCTCTCGGTGAGGGCTGCTGTGCCTGGGAGCGAGAGGGGTGATGTCTTTGTTTTTCTCCCCGGGGCTTTTATTTTGTTTATTTTCCCGGTGTAATTAAGGTCGATTTCAAAAACTGGTACTGGTTTATACCGATTAAAATATGCGGAGAATCAGGTTGTGTATTCTTGCATACGTGGGAAGATAAGGGGTATTGCAAATGGAGGTCATTATGAACCTTATTTTTCCTGCTACCTGCTGCACTTAATCAGCTTATTGTTCCCAACTCCCAGCCGTTCTCACACAAGCAGTTTCAAAGATCAGCTGCCTCAGGAAGAAAAAGCTCTCATTTCCCAGGGTTGCTTAAACGATCCGAAAGATTTTACACTGCTTACTTTCTGAAATATCAGCAGATTTCTTCTTTCTTTGCCACTCATGGAGTGCCCACTTAGTTCATCAGTCACATAAATCCTTCATGTAGGTAGTCCTCAGTGCACAACAAATTGCACATCATTGGTTTGCAAACAACAATCTGGGCCTGCAATGGCTGATAGACTGTTCTTAATGCTTTTACAGAAGCAAAATAAGCAAAGCATATCTGTTGCCAATTGCTTGTATTCACTGCCCCAGATCCACATGTCCATTAAAAAATGTTTATTGTACACAAATTTTTAAAGGTTGTAAACAACTGAGGGAAAGGGCTCTTCTTCAGGGATGAACAGATCTCAGAAGAGGGGGACTGGTTTTTCCAGCCAGACATTGCTTTCATTTAGGCTATGGGTGGCACAATGATTCTAACCTTATGCATTTCAAGGGAATAACAGAGCATATGTCTGTCTGACAATGGATTCCCATTTATCAGGGGCTTTAGCCTCAGAAACATTTCAAGCTTCCATGAATTATCTCACCATCAAGAAAAATTATTTTGTTCTCTGCACCTCTTTTTCACTGCTACACTAACCCTCCCCTTGGGCCAGCACAAGGCACCTGACTTGAATACAGTACTGAGAAGAGTTTAAATGGTACCAGGGGAAAAAAATACGTAAGCAAATGTGTAAGCATATATTGGTGAGTTTTCAACCCAGACAGGTTTCCCCATACTTGTTCATAATGAACAAATGTGAACGTTTAGGCTAGCACCAGTGGCTGAGTGGGATAAGGATGAGGAAAGGACAGAGCAAATTCTTTCAACTACAGTGCCACTTTATGGCAGCTCATACTGTTTATGTAAGCGGTCCTGGCCTGGGAAAGCTGTGAAGAGTTGGATGTGTTAAGTATGGGAAGCTTTGAGGAAGCCCCTCTGTCTTGTGCATCAGCTTCTTGTCTTGGTTTCTTTGCTGTCTGGGCTAACTCTTTGATTTCAGTAGGCTTCCCAGTTTATACAGAGAGACCAGAACACAGTTTAGCTGGGAGGATGTGTGAATTGAGGTTACTGTTCACTCATGGCTTGGTTTGAAATTTCCTTGGTTTTAGCGACCGTGAATATTGCAATTGTAACCAGTGTTATTGCTGCCATTCTTGCTGAGGAATAGTTGAGTTGAGATTAGCTTGGTGTCTTTTGTGGATTTCTTTTTAGTTAAACACCAGACTGCATGTGCCTTTGTGTAGCTATTTGCACACTATTTCTAAACGCGTGTAAGCATAAGTTAAGATCAGTTTATCCACAAATATGCATAAAGGTATAGGGACATATAGCTCTGTGCCACCATGTGTGTGTACATTCAGCCTACATGGGTTCATCTGCCTAGCATGCAGGGGAAACAGATTTTACTCCTAGATTAGGAATTAATCATTATTAATCACTGGGACATCATGTAATTGCTCTGTGCTTCATGTTCCTATGGTAAGCAGTGGGAGAAGGAGCTGTAGATGCTGGAATCGCACCATGCCAAGCAGATGGGAATTTAGAAGCTAGGCGTGATCCTTTGGGTCAGCATATCCAACATCCTGCTGGGGAACCACATCACTGCTCTGCAGGAAGGAAGGAAGGAAAGGTTTGAACCACCATGGAGCAGAACATCACTGAAGGCAAATCTCTACCACCAAGTATTTAATCTCTGACAAACTGATGCCATGCCATGAAGATCATCTCTTGGCAGACGTTGTCCAACCCCAGCCAATTCTTTTTTCTGCGACAGAAGGAGGCAGGAACAACAGCTAAAGTGTACCTGCTTTATTGCCAAAAACATGGTAAAATTTCAAATGTGTTCTTAGTTGGAAAATAATATTTTTTACTTAAAATATTATGATTAGGTCTTATTTAATTTTACCCCACTGATAACAGTTGGTTGTACCATTAGAAGACCACATTAATAGGTGTGATCAACTGCTAGTGTCTAAGCTTATTTCAAAAAGTTTATGCAAAATTTTAAACACAAATCCTTGAATTATGCAGCCTGTGCTCCCAACAGTCATATGTGTCTGTAGCAACTTATTGGAAACAACAAACCCTGACTTTTTTTAAAACTGTAAGATTTTAAAAAATGGGGGTTTTTTTCCATTTGAATTTGGATTGCTGCCATTAGGTATCCATTGTTTCTGGATTTGAATTTCCTACAGTGGTGGTACATTGCAGCTTTGTGCTGCTAAATGTCATCTCCATCTTCTGCGGAACAGGTTGCTGCGTTTGAGGAACAGAACTATTTTATGGCCTTTAGAAGTGACTAATCCAGAAAAATTTCACCTATTAGAATCTCTTGTTTTCACCTACTTGTAATTTCTGAAACTGTCTAATTTGGAGCTGAAATTTCCCAGGCTGGAAGCCCTGAGGGGAAAAATAAAAGGATATTTCAGTCCAGTTAGGGAATCTGTTTTTGTAGTTTTAAGAGGCTCAACAGAGTAATACTTTTCTATGCTGCTCTTGTAAAGTGATTGTTTTGGAACTACTGAGTACATAGTGTTACTAACTTAGATTTCTCTCTAATGTATAATGGTGCTGAATCCTGTCACTGTCGTGAGTTTTGCCTCCTCCTCAAGCTTTTTACCATCTCCAGGAAGGCTACAGGTGACACACTGGGAAGACAACATCACAGTTCAGCAAATTCATGTCAGCAAGTGCTGCAAGTGTCAGTTTTGGCCATGGGTGTCCCCTAGATGGTGTCCCTCGCTACATGCAGAGATCCTCTTCCCTGCAGCGATGGGAGGAGATAATCTGGTCCTGAGGCAGTCACGAGGGGATGGGAACGGGGGAAGGTGACAGGGCAGGGAGCTCAGACATGAGACCTTTCCCTGCCGTGTGGGGGAGCATTCACTGCATCACAAGGTGCCACCCAACTCTTTGGTAATCCCAGCACTGCTTTCTCTGACTCTCAGGGATAACCAGGATGATACAGCCAATGAAGCATGAATTCATCTCATCTGAATAAAACGCAGCACAAGTTGCTGCAGGATTGGCTTTATATTCAGCATCCTATGGTTGATCCTGTTGTGCCTAGGAGAGGTACTGCCTGTTTTCTTCTTACTTGGTGCTGCTCACCCCTTCTAAAGTGCAGAGGAGTGTGCAGCCCTTGGGGTGGGAAGGGAAGGGATGGAGGCTAGGTAAAATGCTGGGCAAGGGAGCCAGTATTCAGCGTGGAGAGCAAGGAGAGAGAAGACACTTTGAGGTGCCAATACAGAGCCCCTGGTGAGGGTTTAACTGAGTTTCCCAACCCCAAATCCCATGAGAATCCCTTCAAACCACCCAGCCACCAGACTTGAGGGCTCTCAGCTGGATGAAGAGCTGGCCTCTGAAAACGTGACTGTGTACTCCATCTCTCCAGCTCCTCCAGAAGTGATTTCTTTGAAAGATGGAGAGATTGAAGATTTAATACTTGTCTAAGCAGCTTTCAGCCTTGTTAAAGTGCTAATCCCATAACCCCCATCACAAGCCTGAAGGTGTGCAAAGACTTCACATGTCACTTCTGGATGACTCAAATCCCCTGGGGGAGCAAGGGAAACAGGAAGACAGAGGAAGGAAAAGGATTTGGTTGGGGATGAGAGGGTAGGGGCAAAACAGAGCCAGTTTCTTCCAAAGGCTAGCCTGAGACAGGCTGAGGATGAACAGAGCAGCTGTGAATGAGAGAGAGGGAGAGCTGAGTGGGTAGGAGGGGAGTGAGGGAGAAGACAGGGCTAAGTGAAGGGAAGACTGTCCCTGTCATTGGGGAACAGGGGTTTCTTCTCTGCATCCCCTGCACTCCAGAGCCTAGCATGCAGAAAAGCAGCTTTTGCTCTCCATCCCTCACTAGGTGCCATGGCAAAAGTCAGTGTTCTGCAGGTGAAGGTGTCCTAGAGAAGTCACCCATCAGAGCTGGATTTAAAAGGGGACTGGATTATTTTAGGACCTCTCAGAAAACTGGTGGTTATGTAAGGTCAAATCTCAGCAAGTGGCATCAAATCTCAGCTCTAAGCTGATCACCAGGCAGGGTGTTGGAGGTATTTATTCAAGCACTCCTCCCTGTGTTGTGACTTTCCTCTGAAACAGCCAGAGCTGAAGCTGGGACTAAATTAAGAGAGTTGAGGCATCCTCTCCTCCTCTGCTGACCTTGGGAAATCTCCCTTGCCAGCTGCACCCTGACATTCCTGTGCTAAACACTACTCTCAACAGGGAACTTGCTTTTATACTGGAATTTATGGCTTCTTGTCAGGTAGTGTCCAGCCTCTGGCTAGCTCTTAGGTGCCTTATGTACCTTGGTGCTTTGCCTGTAGTTCAGGGCACGCTGCCTGCAGCTATATAACCTCTCTCTGAAGCCATGAGACAGTAATTACCAGCCTCTCTGTGCCAACGTTTTTCCTTTATTGCACTTGTGCTGTTCACATGTTATTGCTCTCACAGCCCTGCCTCCGTAAACCCCCACAGCGTTATTATGGTGGATTCTCGTGGAAGAACTGGTGTGAGAATTGCTGTTCCTCCCACTCCTTCTTTTCCTCTTGTATTGTAGACTTCAGTATATAAAGGAGAAAAACAAATGTGGTGTTCAACAAAAGAGCCAACGGCTATTTAAATTCTCAGTAAATATTATTCAGTATTATATATTCACAGAAGCTTAACAAGCAGTGAATGTGCAGCATTTGCACATGATGAGCGTTCTCCTCCCGGATCTAATAGAAACACATCCAGAAATAACCCATAGGAGTTTAGGTGGGTCTTGATGAAAAGTATATCATGCTACAGGAAAGCATGGCAAGAAATCATCATACTGGTCATTTTCACTGTCATCACCTGCAGCATTGGAGAGAGTCCTCAGAGGAGGATGCTCCTATGGGACCCCATCGTTGCCCTTGACAGCTGGCCAGTGGCGAAAAATTCCCCTTTTTCTCTCTCTCCTTTTCCTTCATTTTCTTTTTCTTTCTAGAAATAACTTTCAGCATTACAGTCAAAGTACGCCATCAGCTGTCAGTGTGCCACAAATAAATCTTTGTGTATACAAAACTGTCAGAATATCCTTTGTGCAACATGTGCATGCCCCACATGGAATGATGACTACTAAATTCACTTAGTCTACGGTGTGTTTATGATGCCTGACTGGACTAGGAAGCAAGCTGCAATTCCAGGTTCTTGGCACAGAGATATCCTTAGCAGCCTCCCAGTAAGAAGCTTCAATGCACTTTGTAGAGGTGTGTACCTTCAGTAGGAAACAAGAATGCAGAGGATCTAAATTTAAAAAAAAAAGGTTGGAATCTGACAGTGAAAGGCCATTAAAAACAAAAACAAACAAACAAACAAACAAACAAACATTGCAACATTAAGCTCTACACTTGTGTAAGATCCTGAGGGGAAAACAGAAGGCTTAGTACTAGCAGTGCACCTAAGCAATAAAAGGAGAAAATAAAATAAAATAAATAAAAAATTGATTCAGATTTTCATCCCCTGGCTTTTCTGCTTCCACAGTTATTTCCACCAGGGATCTGCTATCACATGGCAGCAAGAGCATTTAGCATCCATGTGTCTGGGAGATGAGCAGCAACCCAAGAGACAAGATAATGGAGCAGGAAGAGCTGCCTCCTCTGCCCATTAGTCAAATGTTCCCAAGGAGAGTGTGAGATGCTCCCCAGAAGCAATAATTTCTTTCTGAAAGCCTCAACTGTTACATGAAAAAAATCATAATCATGGTGGCAAAGGGCTGAACCGAATGAGATTGCACAACCCTGCTTTTATGTGGTAGGTGGAGGAAAGAAGAATATGTCTGTTGCATGGTGTGAAGCCATGGGAAGATATGTGCCCCCTTAAGAAGAAAGACACATTTTACCAAAATGTTTAGAAGAGCCTATATGAGAAAAGGAGCTGTCAGGAAAGAAGACATCTGGAGCTGCCTTGTGTACAGTTTCTTCTTCTTAGCCCAGTGACACTGAATCATTTGCTTCACTGTTTTAAACTGAATAAAGCTCTGTGACTGTCTGATTTATATTTAAATAAAAACACACTTTTTTTTTTTTTTAACAAGGCACTATTACTTCTCTGTTTAATTCAATGTGTGTTCATTTAATCACTGTTCACAGGTACATGGCATGTAATTCTTACAGAAGGAATCAATTGTGAGAAAAGAAAAATCTGAATAAGAGCCTTGAGACAATACTGTGGAAACTGTGTGATTCAGGTACATTTTTAAGAGCAACCACAAGCTCTGATTTGTCGCAGTCATATATAGATAACCAGATTAACTACCTGGGTTTGATAAAAAAAGGGAAAAATGCTAAGTTTTGGTTCAGTGTATTAATGTTGATCTTGTTCTGTAAACGTCATTCAGGAGGGAAATAATCTTATAAATGAAAAAGAGGGTATTTTAATTGTGAGCAGAGTGAAAACAAGAAGGAAAGGATGCTTTTTAAAATGATCTGACAAACTCAGTGCTATTGTGTCATTACCAACAGCCTGGATGTAGACGTCAAGCATAGTTAGTGCACAGAAAGGATGCTCACTAATGATACTGCTTTCTCATGGGACAGCTTGGCAATGAGCATGGGGATGCTCTTAAACAATGAATCACAAAGCAGTTAGAAACGACTGAGCTTTTTGTGCTGCATGGCCAAGAACATCAGTCTCCACAGCAGATGCCTGCATGGCTGAGTCTTATCTGCAGATCTGTGAACTTACTCTCCACCATCTCTTCTGTATTTACAAATAAGAACAATAAAAATGTAGTTCTCTCTTTTGAGATCTGATGGTGAAAAGGGTTATCCAAAAAAAAAAAAAAAAAAAAAAAAGACAAGAGTGGATTCTTTTTGGTTTTCCTTTTATTTATGCCCATCAGGGAAAAGTTTCTGTAAGTTACTAAAATCATGCCAGTTACTAAAATCATAGCAGCCTTGTGAGTGTGAGATGCTAAGACTCGGTTGTCTTTTCCAAGAAAGGCCAGACTCACTACTCAGAAGAAAACATAACTCTCTGGTAACTAATGAAGTGTGGGACAGACTACATGGTTTTATATCATCTGCTATAAAAAGCCCCAGAATGTCCTAAAGCATTAGTGCCTGAAAGCCTGGGGCCTGTAATGATGTTCTGATGTGCACAAGTAGAGCACCCTTGACTGAATGAGAGAAGCAGGGACTTCGTTTTTCCTGAAGAAGCCTTGGCAGTGGCCATTTGGCTTGAGGACTTAGTCATGTTCCCAATGCCTCGTTTGTAGCACAGACATGACCATTGCTGATAGTTCAGAAGAACCTTATGACTTGATTTTTATTTCCTCAAAGGACCCTTTTCTCCAGGTGGTCGTGGAAATCTCCCTCTAGAGCCCTGGTAGTGGAAAAGCAGATCTCAACCTCTTTCATCTCTGCCCTGTTGCAGAGAAGCCTCCAGGGCATGAGTGGATCCAAAAAAAAAAATCAGCCTCTTCTGCAAGCTGAGCTCGGAGACACTGAACATAACTTTTGTATCCAGCAGCAGGCACAGATGCCCAAAGTCAGCACACCCCATTTATTGCAGGCTGTTATAGATGCTTAATCCTGACACCAAAATAACTGTGCATGATTTCCTGGGGGAAAAATGATAAAACTCTCCATGAGCGTGCCTTCTTCTGTGCATTTCTGATGGACTGATTTGCATGTATTCAAACAACCAAATATCTGTGCCAGGCAAAGCCCAATCCCCTGTATCTGTTCCTCTTTTCTACACTAGCACAAATGAAACGAGGCTGAGGAACAGGGTCGGCATTGCAGGAGGAGGATTACAGCATGAGTCTTCTTTTGCAGGCACTTTACTACACTGAGTTTCTCACCAAAATGCTGTTGACATGACAACCTCACTGATCTTCTATGAGACCAATTGACAATCCCATTCTAAATCCAGATCCTACCATGGTTGTCTCACCAGGGATCCAGACTCACTTGGTAGGCTGCTTATCTTCGGGAGTGAAACCGACATTTTACCGCCTGGTTAATTCACTGCTCACTTCCAGTTAGATGTGTCTTTGTGGCAAGTGATAAATCTCTATCAATAAGGCACAAAGTCTCCCAGGTGTGTGGCACCAGCTTGTAGAGATACGTTTCAAAAGTTATTGTGGCCCACACCAACCACAGCCCTTATCAGCTGCATCCCTGAGTCTGTGCCTCAGCTGGGATTTCCTCCCACGGTCCCATGAGCTCAGTCAGCCTCTGGAAAAATCACTCTCTTGTAAACTTGTGTTTTCTTTGTCATTCAAGTGATCTGCTATTCCTGGCATAACTACTGTTTCCATGGCTACACCAGCTCATAAATAGGGTCAGAAACCTTGGAGATGTTTTTTAAGTGATTCCTTGGAATAGAGTATAATCTGGCCAGAGGTGATGGAGCTCATGAGTTTTCCTTTGAGGCCACGAGGACTGAACTCCTGCTGCCACTTGGACACCATGGTTTCTGGTGCAGCTTTGGTCTGGATCGAATGGCAACTGTTGTGGCCGAAAACGCTGGCAGTGGCTTTCCTGGGACCAGGGGAGGAAAAGCCTGGGCAGAGAGGGACAGGGACTGGGTACTCAGTCCCTGGACAGGACTTGTCATCCATCTGGTGTGGCAGCCAGGCATGAACATGAAGCAGGTGCCTCTTACTCTGAAAAGAAGCTGTGTGCCCACAACTCTGAAAAGCAAATGCCACCCACTTTGTGAGCGGAAGGGAGAGAAAGAGGATGGATGGAGAGAGAGGACTGATAATCCTGGGAGATAAGAAAGAATATGAGAAGTGGGGCCCTTTAGGGAGTTTCTGTCGTGTTTTGTCAATGGTAAAAAAAATGTCTTCATGTGACACCATGGAAATTTTTTTCCCACAGTCCACTTTTGTTAAAGAAAAACGAGACAGATTTCATTGGGAAAACAGGAAAACAAAGGGAGTATTTTGAAAACAAACAGCCTGAATATATGTAAATTTTTAAGCTTCAGGAAAGAGGAGTAGAGGGCTGTAGAGCTGATTTCCCCAGCAACTTTACCTACATAGGAGAAGGCAGAAGGGGAGGGGGAGCCCCTGGAAACCTGTCTGCAGCAGATGGAGGCATGGGAATGAGCAGCGGGGATGGGAGTGAGTCTGCTGCCAGCAGGCTGCACCTCTTTATATCCACACAAGCAGGTCCCTGCCCACAGTAATCACTTCTGCTGTCAGAAGAGGATGAGTGCAATCAATCTCCACGCATTTGTATACAAGCTCTAGTCATCACAGGGAAGAGAGGATGCCAACACGTTGCTGCCCCCATCCTCTTTCCTGTGCCCAGAAATTACTGCACAAGCCTCTGAAAGCTGTGCGATTGTCTTAAATGCGTGGGAATGCAAGTGTGCTTGCTCCTTCTCTGCTAGATTGAAAGCCTCTCAGCTACATCTAGGATTTACTTCCCAGCTTCTCAGTGCCCACTCAAGGGCTGGGACCTTATTGATTTTTTTAATGTAAGCTAAGAGTCTCACTGAAGGATTTATCTTGTCTAGCTTCAGGCATCTGAAAGGTCAGAGGCCTCAGCTATGGGACTCTTGCTCAGCACCAACGCAGTGCTGGACTGGTGTTCACTGCCAGGGTTTGTCACGTCAGTGAGAGACTGTCCCTTCTTGGTCACATGCAGTCACATCCCTGGCTGGCATGGTGGCTCCAAAATCCCCTCCTCCAACCTCACCCAAAGACAAATCCCATCCATCATAAACAAACCCACACTTTGGTTTCCTTCTGCCCCTGTGTTGCTCTTATGCTCCTGGTGCCACTCCATTCTCCGGGATTGTTTTCAGTCCTGTCAGCCCTTATCTCGTGCTGTGAGGTGGGTGCTCAACAAGGGTAAGTACAAGGTGCTTCACCAGAGCCAAGAGCCCCTGAGGTTTGTTAACCCTGTGGTTATATCTCAAGCCAGACAGTTACAGGCCATGACTGAGGCGCTGCTGCAGCTGAGGATGAGAATGATCTTCCAGCACCTTTTTGCAAGACTTTGGGCCTTCTCTTTTCATCCTGAGACTCCACCAACTCTTTTCACATCTCTGACACTGATCTTCCAGGCAGTTACAACATGCTATTAAAACACATTGGAGATACCAAGCACTTGGTACAAAATAGTATGCGTTACCATGCATGGAGTTTTGTTGGGTTGGAGTATGGGCTGAGCTCTGCCTCCGAGGGCTCCTCACAGTAGTAATGCTACTGGTACCCAGATGTGACCTAGCTGTTACCTCAGCCCAACACCTGGGGTCTCAGAAGTGACTGGCTGGCCACCCATGTGCAACACCAAGGTTCCCCATTCTCCCCCTGCCTTCCCATCTGCTTCACTGGAGCCCTGGCAGCATCTCAGCAGCATTCCCTGTGACTCCCTTGAGCGGACTCAGCCCTGTTGTCACTGCACTAACCATGCATCACTCTGTAAGGTGTGTCTTTGCCTGTGCAGCACCTCTGAGAAGTTTACTGGAAACCCCTCCAGGCATTCACCAGCACAAGAAAGGGACAGGGAATCCTCCCTTCCCTGACATGTGCAGACATGTATGTTCCCAAGAAGCAGCAGCACTCAAAGGGCAGGTTATTTCTTTATTTCTCTTTGCTTCTGCAGAGATGTCCCCCCAGAAGCTCCAGAGAAGCCACAACCTTCTTGCAGAAAAGGGCACATCACCCCTCAGGAGTGTGCCAAGGCTCCTCCAGACCTTGCTGGAGCTGTGCCTACACAACTCTGGTCTCACAGTGCTCCCCCCACTTCATCCCTGCCGTGAAGACACCCGCCCACGACTGCTGCCCTGATGTCACCTGGTGGCAGGGTATATCTGGAGGACAAAGAACACCTCGAGGCTCTTTCTACGCAGGCTGGAGGACGGGAGTTGAATGATTTGCAAGAGGAGCCCTTGGCACTGTAAGTGTTCCCCAGGATCTCAAAGCAATAGCAAGGGGGGCAGTGGGATGATAAAGGAACTGGGTGCAAAACCCAGGGGAGAGAAAAGTCCAGATAAAACTCCATGGAGGAAAAATTTGGGATTTGTGCTTGGAGAGCGTGAACAGATCCAGTAGCTAGGAGAAGGAGCTGTGATTCTTGTGTGGTTGCTTTCTGTTTCCTCTAACATTAGGGCAGATGCTGCAGCAGTGGTTTGTCCCAAAGCTCCCTGGCTGTACGAGCAGGGGCTGCTCAGTTTCTCATGCTGGGCATCCCTCAGCTGGGCCTCCCTGGAACCCCCCTGGCTTGTGTCCTCAGCTCGCTGAGCCTGCATGTGAGCAGCCCTGGGAGACTGCCGAGGAGCAGCTGGGACAGGCAGCTGGTGTTTCCTGCCCCAGTGCCCGGCTGCACATGCAGGGCACATCAATGAGGAGTTTATAACATGGTGCTCTACCTCTGCTGTTACTGAATCCCTTCTTTCAACTGGGGTAGTCTTTCCAGTGATCCCCAGGTGGGAATATAGTTCTACTGGAAATGAGTTTCTGTCTTTTAGAGTGCATCCTCTTTCACCTGTTCTTGGTCTTAAAACTGCTGCTAGAAGGAAGGATTTGAAATCCTGTGTAAGACAGGAATGGCTGAACCTGCATGGACTTTTTCCCATCACTATGATTAGCCACCTCAAGCAATTGAGACTGGAGCTATGAGACTCCTCAAAGGCACTGGATTCAATACTCCCTGACAAAAGCCTGAAAGGATGATGCTAGTGGCTTTCCTGAGGCCAAGATCTGAGCATGCAAGGAACCCATAAAAAGAATGTGAAAAAAAGGATGTTTCCTCCTGGTTTCTGTCTACTCATGGAAGAGTATCTGCATGGAGGGCCACGGCTTATGGAGGTTCTGTGTCTCACACCCTGAGGCAGTATAAGACAAATGCACATGGAGGAATCTGTATTTTTGAAAGTTTTGGATGGCAAAGACGTCCAAACCAAAACTGTCTGAAGAAGATCAAGTGAGGCATCTACATTATCTGCCAGGGACATTTTCCACAGAGAGTCAGAGATTAAGGATAGGGCAGATTAAAGAGTCAACATTTGTCAGTAGTATTCAAGCCCCTTTAAATTTAAATAAAACTAAAAGAAGGATGATTAACCTGGCCAACAGTCCAGAGGTGGGATTTCTGACGCAACTGAGATAAGCCCATTAATGCGTATTAGATATAATTAGCATTCAGATGCAAGCAAAGCTCTTACCTAGAGGATTAAGCCCTTGACTGAGCAGAAATGCTGTCAGGGGCAATTAGGTAACACCTCATCAGAGGAGGGGGTAGAGGAAGTGCATGGCAGAGGATCTTATGCCTCAACAGTCTTTGCATCCACATCCATCAGCTCGTGCCCCGGAGCTGCATGCTGGTGCTGGCAGAAGCAAAAGAGCTCTGTCAGACCAGGGAACACTGGGAGGAGGCAGCATAGCACTTGCAGAGATCTAGAGGAGACTCAAAACGTTTGTCAAGCCACCTGTTTGATCTGATACCAAGGACTATCCAAGCAACCAAGTAAGGTAAGACAAAAGGCCGTGAAATTCCCATGAGAAGAGCTGCTATTGGCATTTCTTTCATATCTGTGATCCTGGGGTGCTTGTCTGCCTGCATGGTGGGGCAGTTTGTGCTGTGGGGCAGGGCCCACTCTGGCATGAATGGAGAATTCTTTGACTAATGATGGCAAGCGAGTCTCACCAGCTCTGTGGTGGGAGGGCAGCTTGATTGCTGCTGCAAGATGGAAGTTGTTATGTGGCATTAAGGTTACTTTCCATCCTCTGTCATTGTTTTTGTGATGCATGGAGAGAATAGAGGTAGAGGGAGGTTAGTAAGGAAGAAGTTAAAATTGTCCCTAATGTTAGAAATGTCCCTGACTAAAAGTTTCATTGAGTGCTCTTTATTGAATTCATGCAGGTGAGAGAGGATGGCGTGTGATTTGGGCAGATCCTTTTTCCTACCAAATCCTGTGTTATTGAATACCTGGTAGGTGGATACAACTACTTCAGACTGGGGCAAAAAGAAACTTCAAGGGCTCAATATTTCCATTAGCTATTCCTCAACAGAGTGAAGGTCAGGGACAAAGTGTGGACTCAAGGATCTAAAAGGTTTCGACCCTCAAAGACATATTTGTGGTTAAGGTAACATGCCAGTACACAGCAGAGGTTATTGAAGCAGGGCAAGAATTCAGTTGGAGAGGGAGCTCAAATGCAGCTGTCAAGTTTTTATGTCAGTCCTAAGGGATAGAAATCTGTTAGCTGGTTTGGGTTTTTTGTACTTTTGGGAGTAGCCCTTGAGAGGTGTACCAAGTAACTTGGGTGTCAGATTAACATGGTGCTTAAAAGTGGATGCATGTCCCTTTTAGTTCAGGAGCGGGGTCTAGCACTGGGACAGACAAAATTGTGATGAGAATTGCCCCTGAGACAGAGGCATAACAATAGACTTTTGCGCATTAGCAGACATGTTACGGAGCAGCTTTCTGATGTAAAGCATTTTGTTGTAGGGCAGTATCATCTGAATTCCTCCCTTCCTGAGTAACAGAGAGCCACCGAATTCTGTCTTTGTTTTGGAGGCAAAATGCCTTCCTCTCTCAGTCTGGCCTGAAAAATCTGTGAGTCAAAAGATTTCACCTCTCCTCCCAGCAGTGCAGTCCAGGTCATACCTATCACTGCACCTCCATTCTCATTCTGTAAAAGAAGAAGGTGACAGTGTTTGCCTGTCCTGCCACCATGCTGTGAGGAAAAAGAAAAAGCTGTAAATACTGGGCAACTGTTCAGGCGCTGCAGAGATGGCAGCCAAATAAGTAACTTCCACAGTCTGAGCTGATCCCTGTGTTTGTGGGCACAGTGTGTGCTTAGGAAGCGTTGTGTTACACGCGGGGGAATAGCATCTGTGCATACTTCAGCTTCAGACACAACCATCTGCTGCTCCATTTGGGGCTGCTGGAACCTGTCCAGTCTCCTGCGTGGGATATTACAGCTGAGACAGAAGCCTGACCACAAGCGACAGAAGAACTAGCCTGCCTCTAGGTGCTATCATTTGGAACTATCCTACATCCACCACAGATGGAAAGATGTCTTGGGTGAAGTATTTCCAGACTGCCACAGATACAGAAATATGGCTCTTCACCTTGCACTGATGTGGAAGGGACACAGGAGGATTGCTCGGATGATCTTTCTCCTTGTATCTCAGGATTTGCTTTCCAGCACTCTGGCTATTTCAGGACAAAGACATGAACTCTCTTTAGACTTGGGAAAAAAATCTTTGGTGACATTTATAGTTCTGAGATTAAACGTCCGGAGTGTCACGGCAGGTGATGTTGGGGATTAAGCCAGAGTACTATGGTGACCTAATGAGATTAGTCTTTAGAACCAAATCCTGAAGCTAATTCCATCAGCGATTACATCAGACTGGATGCACAGGGGTGAACACCTGGAGATAGGAGATGTATAACAGTCGTGAGGAAGAACGTGACTTCAAGGAAGAAAGAAAAAAGTTGCATTTATTTTTATCCATAAATGCATTTGTTTAGACCATTCCAGCATGCTAATTAGCACAAAATTTGATGAAGGGTTGGAAGCTTCCCTTTGGGCACTGGTGAGAGTTATTGCTGTCCTCTCTGGGAAGGAAGCAAAAGGCTCAGAGTGCAGTGGTTCTGCCCTCTAACACAGATGTCTCCCAAACAGAAATTGCTCCCTGATAACTATTTAGCCCCTGTGAAGTGGAGTTTGGCTCATGTACAGTGTGGTGAAGAGGGGTCAGCACATGTAATATAATGCTCAAAAATACCCAAGTGGGCACATCCCAGGGGAAGTTACAGGCTTTACTCTTCTAAATCCTGAGAAATTTGCGAAATTAACTTCTGCCTAAAAGATAGTCCCCAGTGCTTTGCCTTAGCCTTCTGTATAATCTTTCAACAATCTTGTGCTATTTCCCGTAAGTCTGATATTGATAAACATGGAGCCCTAATTGCAGCTCCACCCAGACAAAAGGCCCATCTAGCTCAGCATGCCATGTCCATCAGTGTTCAAAAGGTAATGCTTAGGCACAAATATGAGAACAGGTGAAGTATATCATGGTGACTCCCAAGGACAGGATATTTCTCTAAGCTCTACCTGTGTCTTTGTGGCTCCTGTAGTAGTCAGGTCCTGAACCAGTAAGCAAAAACCTCAGCAATGCTATTCCAAGGCTAGCTAGAAAAAAACCCCAACATTGTCATTAAGCTTCCTATTTTACCTAAATTGTGGGGCAAGCTTCTGCAGCAACCTGTCTCTAAGAGTGCAGCTGTGTTTGAGACAAAAGAAGGTGTTAGTCCCCATAACTCTGCAGTCATTGCACCATGGGGTTAAGTGTCTTTTTGGCCTTAGCTCAAGTGTCCTTTGTTTGGCATCTTAATTCTAGCATGCCAGATGAAAGGCAGTGCTACCCTGCTTAATTTCTATGCATTACAATCTTCCTTTATCTTTGATACCATTATCTTTAATCCTGCCACAATTATATTTTCCATAATTCTGTCAACTGACTACTGATACCTAGAAAAGATAAGCAGAGTGTTGTGTCAGTCCTTGCTGTTATCTTGCAGACAGAGGGATCTGAGAGAGGCGCGTGCCCGCCGCTCACAGCCCAGCGATGAGTGAGACCCCGGCCGCCAACCTCAACACTGGAGATGCTCCAGCCGGTTCCACCACACCACGCAAGGGGCCTCCCAAGTTCAAGCAGAGACAGACAAGGCAGTTCAAGAGCAAGCCCCCCAAAAAAGGAGTAAGAGGGTAAGGGAATCTTGGAAAGAAAATAAACCATGCTAGTTGCGTAGCTCCCCACTGCTACATTGTGCTTCTGTGATACCATCTTCCCTCGGGCAAGGAGCCAGAAGGCTTTCCCCTGCCCCCGGCTGCCAGCAGCTCTCCAACCTGGAGCTGCTTCTCTTCTGCTCCCTACCCACAGTTCTTCTTCCTTGGCTGTTTAAACCTTGGGGTTTAGAACATCTCCCCTTTCCTTGCTGCTGCCCCAAACTCACTCCTTACCCGCTCTTTTCTCTCCTAGGTTTGGAGATGACATCCCAGGCATGGAGGGGCTGGGCACAGGTAAGCTTTGCAGGATGGTGTTGTCATGCCCTGCTTTAGCACTCATGAAGACAAACTTCATCATGGGAGAGGATTCTAGGGTGGCCTCTGTTTCCCTGGCTTGTCTGCAGTTCTCAGGGTCACCAGAGAAAACTAGTTCTACCTCCCCAAGCTGCCATGTTCATGCAGATGCTTACATACACTACAAGAAGGAAAGGCCATTTATGTCTGCTTCAGCTTCAGACTGCTTACATTGGGCTGCAGAAGTGCTTGTTTGTTTTCTGCTAATACTCTGGCTAAGAATTTCAGCAGCATGAGGTTCTCAAAGAAATGCTAAATGCTAAGCTATTAATACCAAAAATCACAGAAACTAAATCCCAGATGGTTAAGTATTTGTGTTGTCATCAGAATCCTAATTTTAAGAATTTCATGTACCCATCTGGGATTGAGAACCATGCATTAGATGAGCTGTAGCCAGTCAGAACTTTGAAGTATTCATAATGAGAGAGTTACAGATCCTGAATATCGTAGCCCAGATTATTCAGCATCTGATTTAAAACTGCACATGTCTTCGAGGAGATCACAGTTTGGCTACAGGTAATTTATAAGAACAGGACAAACCACATACCTGGAATGAATTTTTACACCAGTTTACATAGTCACTGAAGAGACTAGGAAATGCTGGCTTGCTTTTGCTCACAGGGAGAAGGTACACTGATATGGTTTGGTCTGATGGGTAGTACCAGATTTGAAATGCTCATCTGCCCATTTAACCTTCAAATGGAGTCTCATTCTTGTTAATGTTTCCTGAGTAAATCAGCCTTTCCATTAATAAAAAATAAATCCAATGAGTGCATTGACAAGGACCCATTTGTCGTTTTCTCTCTTTTGCAGATATCACCGTGATTTGCCCATGGGAAGCTTTCAGCCATCTGGAGCTGCATGAGCTGGCCCAGTTTGGGATCATCTAAGGTGTCAGCATCTCTACAGGTGTCACGTGGTGACTCCACAAATCCCAGCATGGTCTTCACCACCTTTTACACTTATTTTTGGCCCTTGCATCCATTTGCTTATGGGCAGGGTGGTTTTGTAAGAGCTAGTTATGAGAAACTTAACTTTGCAGATTAATTTGGCAAAGAAGTTATTCGGGACCCTGAGCAGGCCTCATGCTCCACGTGACGAAACTACTGAAAACTGTCTTAATGCCTCCCTGCAAAATATTCTTTCTTCTCTCACTGTCATAGATCTTCAATGTTTATGATGGTCCAGGGAGGCTGTATTTGAACTTTTTCCCCGATTAGCTGAGATACTGTGTGCATGTATGTCCAGACCTAATTAAATCAGCCCATTCTGTATTCTTCCTTCCTTCCCTCCCTTTCTTCAGCTTTCTATATAGAATTTCCATGGGTAGGTCCCCACGTTATTTGGGCCACCAATTATTTGCTCAGAGTACATCTGTAGCAAACAGCATTAGAGTCACCAGTCCAGACATTAGGCTGTTTTCCATAGGAGATCCTTCCCCAGGGGCTCACCATAAGGAACGTGCTGCTAAGATTTACCTCATCAGCAAATGGGGAAAAGGGCTTGCAAATGCTGTCTCTGCTGTACTGCCCACAGGCTACGAACCATGAGAGTCTGACTGTTCTCATAGTGTTAAATGAAAATGTGTGCGTCTGAGATCAATAGCTAAGTGAATTAATCCTATTATTCATTCCTTTGTGGTTGCAATTCCAAAGAAGCAGCAGTCCAAATGATGCTGCATTTCCTCTCCTTTGATGGGAAGCCCTGTGTGACACTTGCACTGTCCCCGTGCCCAGACATATTTACATGAGACATTTGCTCCCCAGGACGTGCTTGCTGCTGATTAAGACAGAGAATCCTTATGATCTGTCACCAGACCGTGTGAGCGGTCCTGCCACATCCAGCAGAAAATGGCATTGCAGTAATTGCTCCCTCTTCCCTGTATTTAGCATAGGATAAGTCTCCCTTCACACTGCCCCTCATAAGCAGAAAGGCTTTTCTCTCTTCACTCCCTGGCAATTTCAAGCTCTGGAGCTTGTTTGGACAAGCAGGCAAATGGTGTCCCCAGAGAGAAGTAACAACAGAGCAAGTGGGGAGGCAGGGGAAGGGTAGGATGTGTGCATGCAGGCAAGCACAGAGAGAATCCACTTAACCCCATCGATCTGTGGCTCCTGGTCTCTGGCAGCCTGAGTGCTGCCGAGTGGTGAGGCATCCATAACCACTTAAATGTTCAGGGAAGGCACCGAAATTCCCTAAGGCCCTGGCATTAAGGAAGGGCTTTTGGCTTGTTTGCAGGCAAGGAGCAAGTTTATTGTAGCTACATAATATTCATAAGAGGAGGTGGAATTTTTAATCATTACCTTTAGCTTGAGAAGCCTCAATGCATAAGAACTGCCTGCCCCTATCTTACCTTTCCTGTGCTGAACATGTTCATGGGAGCAAGGAGTGATTGTGGAGAGGAGAGCAAATTCTGTCTAAACGATTGATCCCCACGCATAAAGCATTGCTATAAATCCATGGTGGTGCTATAGTTATCTGCTACTGTTATTCCAGAAATAAAAGCAGGCAGTTTTCAGTTAAAATATAGCTTGAGCACCAAAAGGGAAAGGAAATTAATTCCTGTTGGCAGTCCGGAGTACAGCTTTTATTATTCAGCACTCCTGCCATTAGACACAGCAGTAAACCATGGAGCGGTTCAGAACCGCAGCACTATCACAGCGCAGAAGTCATGTACCATTTAGCTAATTGCAGCCCTCAGCTATTTCCTTGGGCAGAGGCAGTCTGTCCTTTCCACTTACTTCCAATTTCTCCTGCCTTTCTCACCTTCTAATGCTTTTCTTCTTTCCCTAAGTGTTCTTTATGTAAATGACGTTTTATTTAGCTTTTACTATAGGGAGCTGATTTCATCTTTTTCAAGCTCATGTACTAGCCCTCTTCTTCTGCAGTTAAATGTGAATGTTCCTATGGCAATACTCTCGTGCTCTCCCTCACATTATGCCATCCTGTTACATATGATCCTCATTCCACCTTCTCAGTCTGTCTTCTTCTCTCTGGGAAAAGACCCATTGGATCCAGTTTTAAATCCTTCAAGCTGGCTGCCTCTAATTGAGTTTTCCCTTTTTAAAGGTTTTTTAATCAGGACAAAAACAAGAGAAGAAAATTTTAATTAGTCCATTAAAATTTTAATTTTGCTCCATTTTCATCCCAGACCTCAGGAAAACAATCCACAGACAGTGAAATACTTTGTCAGAAAATACTGGGGAAAAGCAAAATTCTCCTTAGTCCAGGGACTGAAGTTTTAGCAAATCAGAAGGTCCTGGTGTAGTTCCATATCTGATTGCCATATCTCCAGTTCCCACCAGAGAACTACTCCATTCTCCTTCCTAGAGGAGTCCAACAGGAATGCACACATAACCCAGCTCTCATGCCTGGCTGATGAGCTGTATCAGAACAGGGATGCTCTGAGCCAACACAGTTTGTTAGTTATTTTAAAAATAATTTCTATTCATTAATAGGGATTACATTCATTCCTTTACTTGTAAGGAATTTTGAGACTTAGAAGAAGAGTCTTAAAACACACTCACAGTTGTTTTGTCTGAGGTTCTGAGTTTTTTCTTATGAGCCATAATTCCTGAAACTTCCATTTTTCAGTGAGAGATGGCTATGGTGCAAGAAAGCAAATGTGTTAAAGTAGCTTGTTGGAGGACTTCAGTCTACATGCATTGTAATGTTATTCTCTGTTCTTTTACTATAAAAACATGTCAAAAGGAATAAAAAATAATAAAAAATGTTTTAAAAGTCTTAAGAATGTAGTCTGACTTGCTGACAAAATATAGCCGGGGAAAGGCAGATGACTTAGCTTTTCCTTCTGAAATCCTTTCCTGGGGAAAGCCCTGAAAGTCACTCATCACCTCTCATTAGAGAAAACCGGCTATTTATCTCCAAACAATAGGCAATAAAAACTGACTATGATATCATCTGAGAAGCAGTTTTTCCTGAGTGATGACTGGTATATTCTCCCAAAAGTGTTGCACATGATTTCCTTCAGGCTGAAATCTTTTGGCCAGTTACATCTTCTGGGACTCTGTGCAAATGAATGTCAGCATGTTTTCTACCCTATAGCAAAGAATTGCTGAGATGTGATTGCCACTTAGTTCCTTCTCATTGTCATGACTGCAAGACAGAGCTGCAAACACTCATCTCCTCTTGCTTCTTGCTGTAGCTGAACTTTCTAAGTGTTCATAGAGGTTTCAAGATGGTCAAGTGCAATTGCATTCTGGTGTTATGCTGTCAAATCTCAGCCTTAGGAGTGTTTTCTTTCATGCCATCTTTGGAGTTTTTTTTCTCGCAACTCATCACTGAATGTCCAATTGAAAGCCTTCTGTCTTTGAATCTCCTCTATCCTGTGAGATACGAATATGAGTTGTCCAGGACTCCCTTTGTGAAGGCTTTTTTAAACCTCTTCCCAACCGCATTTTGAAAGCCAGAAAAATATCTTCTCACATGGTTACATCTAGTTAAAGCACTAATCAACTTTTAAGATTGAGTCCCCTCCTAACTGACCCCAGTTTCTGACTCTAGTGAGACAGTTAATTAAACCCAAATCTCTTCAAGAAAAGAAGGATGAACCTAGGAAGAAGTGTGAAGCACTTGTCTTGCTTCCCCCCTTTCTGTCCCCTGCAATATCTAAATCACCTCAGGAATCTCAGTTAAAAATAAATAAAAGAAAAAATAATTTAAAAAAAAAATTAAAACCCCAAACCCTCAGTGTAAGTTGGATTCTTCAGGAGATTTGAAGAGCGTTATTGCAAAATTACCATGCTCCAACAGTTTTCGAATCAGCACCTCACTCAGTACCAAGCCACTGTCACATTTTCCTATGGTATTGATCAATAAGGTGAAGGCTAAAAAATGTACCCTGACATTATCACTCTGTGTTTTGTGGGGCATTTTTCTGTTTTATAAATGAGATTTCAAGAGTTAGGTAAATTAAGAGTACCCACCACCTTTAGGTCTCCAATACCTGATTTTTCAGAGTATTTAACATTTTATCTTGAAGTTTAAAATGCAGTTGTCATTAGCTGTGGTTGCATTTGTAAGTACTCATTGGTGAATCTCATTCTCTCTGAGTCAGATCTCACTCAGACAGTAAGATCCAGGGCCTCAGCTTGGAGATCTGAGGAACAAGAAGTCTGTATTTTTGAGAGCATTTATGTAATGCTCCATAGGGTGGGCAGGTTATTCCAGCCAACAGTCTGTTTCAGCATCACCACACCACTGTGATGCAAACCTAGACAGATTTGAAAAACAAAAAAAAGAACAGAAGATTATGCAACTAAAATAAAAGACAGTCTCACATGCTTATAAATGTGCTCAACTCGGGAATTTCCTCATACCAGGCTGCTTGACTTTGAAGCCTTATTCCCGGTCCCCGTAGTGCTGTCAGGGCTGTTGAAGCTGGGACCAGCTTAGTACCCTAACGTTAGGCACCTGCCCCTCCGAAGTTTGTTCTGACAGCCCAAGGCAGGGAGCATTTACAGCTTTGAGCTTTTTCCACACCAACTGTGATCCACCTGGAGGGAGTGGGACAGCTGAAGCCTCTGTGCTGGGGGTATATAAAAATTGAATTCTGTCGGTTGCAACTTTCAACTTACGTTTACCATGTGCTCTCACATTTTATGTTGTCCTCTTCTTGAAGTAACTGTGGTGAGAATTTTGGTCGTTTCTGCTCCTGCTGGGTGAAAAGAATACCTCCTCTATCAAGGCTCATTGCCTTCAGGAATTTTCAAACACTTTCTTGCCTCTGGCATTTTTCTGAGGGCCTCTCACATTCCTGAGGCTGTAAATGAAGTGGCCAAGCATTGCAATTATCAGCACATACTCAACATACAACAGACTGTCCAGCTGGCAGAGCAGACAAGGGACATGACAGAAATAGCTGAACTACACTACCCTATGAAGAGTAGGACTTTAGACAGGGGGCACTGAGAGTGAAGAATGCTTTTGGTACCCTGAGAGCTTGGTCAGGACAGTGGTCAGCACAGGAAAAGTGCACAGGAAGGAAAGATTCCCTCAAGAAGATGGAGACCATGGAGAAGGAATGTGGTGAAGCCCCAGAAGGCTGCCTGCCAAAGCTGTACACTGGGCTTATGCCTCCAGACAGGGAGGGCATAGCAGGAGCACTTGCAGGAATTCTGAGCCTGTTGTGATACTGAAGAGCGTCTGCACAAGGTACAAACTATTTACAAAGCACTGAGCAAGCTGAACTTGGTCCCTTACCAGATACCTTGCTCTCTCTGGGAAACAGCGGCTGCACAACCATCCAGGAAGAAAGAGAAAAACACATCAAAGTGTGGGAGCTCCAGACTGCCACCACAATGACCTTGTAATCACGGGTGACAGAGTAGGTAAGCAAGAACAACATCAATGGGAGAACCTGTATTTTGTGCTCTTAGGAGAACTCAATAAACCTGTGTTTTACTTCCCCTCACCTCTGGACAGGACACCAAAAGGAGCGACAGATAGAAATCCCAGGATCATTAAAACCCCCACCATTGTAGGCTGCTGGAACACATCTCTTGGAAGTGTGACCTAGGCAGGCTTACAGGGGCTGTAGAGGGGCACAGCAGGCTATAGGCAGATGGGAGGCAAGGCCAGTTTCTTGGCCATACAGAAGTTTCTGCCCCACCAGTGACCTGAGGCACAAACTCCCATTGCTTGATCAAAACACCACATTGGTTTCTCTAGGCACAAGGAGAAGGCAAACTCATTTGCTCATCTCACAAGAGCTATCTGGATTCCAGCCAGCTCAAATCTGTATCATCCAGGCAGCTGCTGGCATGGGCATAATAATTTTGCATCTGTCTGCACCAGGGAACTGGCTGCAAGTCTGAAAGTAAGGGAAGAAAAATAACAGAATGCCAACCATGTGGAAAACAACAAGTTGTATTAGATCTGGGTTTAGCAACTGCAGTTTTCCCAGAAACATTCTCTGGGATCAAGGTCTTTCCATGCTAGGCACTTTGTAAGTACATCACTGTGAACTAATGAATTAGTTATAACCCTGTTCTCCAAGCAAGTGTGTTACTCCAGCCTGTGGATACTGAACTTCACTAATAAGGGGGCACTGCAGAGATGCAGCACAGTCAGTCTTGAAAATGTCAGCACATGGCCAGGTCATATATAGACAGCTGGGATGAGGAACACGCAGATGGAGGCATTGGGGAAAGTCCTTTCAAACACAGACCTTAAGCTAGATGATCTGGTAAGCACCAGCCTCAGGCAAGAGCAAAGGGAAAGCAAGTCAGCAATGACATTGGAATGAAATATGGTCAGCCAATGAAGCAATTTTGAACCAAAGCTGCCTATAGCGAAAGAGTACCACAAGGAGCTATATCATGATAAATCTGAGAGGATCTTAACACCACTGTGTCCCCATCCAGAAGGCTGCATTCAGTTCTAGGCATTCTGAGGACAGAAGGTGATAAACTGTTCTGTATTTTGAACTCATGTAGAAGGGGGAAGAAGAGTAAACAAGAATGAAGAAAGGAGGAGTAAGGACTCCACAGGCATCAGGGAAGTTGTTCCAGCATGCACAGCCCCCTGAAATAGTCAAATGGAGTTATGATTCCCACCTGGAGGTAGTTGTAGGATATAGATAACAAAGGAGGACAAATATTAGCAAGGATGAAACAAGGAAAAACTATCTGAAAATAACATTAAAATATTAAGCTGCTGTTATCAAGAAGTCCTGACAAATACCTTCCTTGGGAAAACTGGGCTCTTGGTCCCATGGGAACTGGGAAGGCTCTGATACTTAGTACATTTGTGACTGCATTGTAGAAAGCATCCAAGAATCCCCTGCAGAGAACATCTGGTACAGAACAGGCATAGTTCCTGAAGGAGTCAGGGCAGTGACCCCGGGCCATCTCCATTGCTGCTGTCTCTCAAGCTATACACTATAAGCTATATATATATAGTGATATATAGAAAGTAAGTTTGCTTTCCACAGGAAATTCATGCCCGGTCATTACAATATCAAAGCCAAATACATAGGAAGCTCTGGTTAGCAGCCATCTGTAAGCTTCTGATAACAAGACACGAAGTAAGATGCCGGGTTCTCAGCTGCTGAAAAATAAATATGAAAAAAACAGCAAAAATCTCAAGCTCAAAACAAAGAGCACGGAAGCACATGAGATATTTTCATTTCACTCTTCAGTGAGAACTGTGAAAATGCAGTAAGATTTTAGTTCCACATCCCACCTTTAGTGCCAGATTTCTCACTTTGGAAGGCACAACATGCACCTCATTGTGTGTAATGCTATGATATGTAATTTTCTTTTCTTTGCTTCAGTCTGGAACCATTTCCCTGAAAGGTGGAAAAAAGCTTTGAAGCTTTATCCGAGCCATGTAAACTTTTTGCATTCATTCATAGTAATGCCTAATCCCATTTTAATCTTAGTAAGCTCTTTAGTGCAATAATATCCTATGGCATTAAGGCATACAACTTAATTCCTTGAATTAAAGCCAGGATTCTCTTTGGAGTTTTTGCTCTGACTTCCATAAGCTTTGGACCAGGTTAACCTCCAAAAAAACCCAACCTGATGCAAACCAGTGAACTACCTGACTGAAAGGCTTTATGGTTTTATATTCTCTTACAATAGCTTTTCTATGTGTATAAAATCTGCATTCATAAGAATTTCAGAACTTCAATCAGCATTTAACTGGAATAATTAGCTACCCTGATCCCAGGATGCTGTTGATAAACTCTTCAGGAAGAAATATTTCCTTACCCTTACTACCCTGGCCCAGGGCTGATACGGAGATCCAACATGAGAAGCTCGAAGCCTTTGGGTGCCTACTCTCAGAAGAACATTATCTCTTGATCTATCTAAATGAGCCAATTATGAACTGGATTCCCAAGTTCCTTCACACAAAAATGATAGAGATAAATTTAATATGAACTAAATTGCAAACAGGAGGAAGTTGTTGCTAGTTATAATTATTTAGTTACAGAGGAAATTTTAAGTCACCTCTTTCAAAGGTCTGAGAAAAGTCATACTGTGTCATACCAGGAATTTCTCTCTGAACCTCAAATAAATGTCCCAAGTATTCCCAATAGTACAAATCCTCTGTCTTGTTTTCAAACTGTAATTGTGGCCAGGAGCTACATAACAGTGCAAAACCTATTCTCTGCCCTTCATGTGTCTTCACTTTGACTTTACTTAAAAATGAGAAATCTGTCTTACAGCCCCTTCAGTCCCTCGAGCTTTGTGACAAGGCACTGAAGGCACAGAGAGAGAGTAAATCAGTCCTAAGCTCAGACACAAATCCAAATCAAGGGGGTTGCTTTAAAAAGTTGTTGCTCACTGACTGGGTTAGAGAAGGTGACCTCTTTGGCTGCTCCAATTGTCAAATAAAATACAGTTCATGGTGGCTTAGGCTTGCACATATCGTCACTGCTTGCAGCAAGCTCAGAGCACAAGAGCAACTCATTGCTGTAGCTCAGCTGCTGAACAGTACTCAGTAACCCTATGCAGCTTCGTTATATTTCATCCGGTGTCCTTAACCCCTCTTTGGTTTACTAAAGAGATAGCCAAAAGGCCATTTGATCAAACCCAGAAATGTCTTCATGGGAACATATTTCTGATAGGAAACGAGCCTTTCTTATATGCATCAGAAAAGTAAAATCATATCTGGTGGCTGGTTTGGCAAATTCAGATAAGACCCACATTGCTAATTTCTCACAGAGGCAATAATGAAACTCAGAAACAACTTTCCACATGATCTGTGCCCTGTAGGTCTTCAAACAAAGAGTGTGTGACAGGAAGGTGGATAGATATGCTGAGGGTAACATCTGTGGCTCAGGTATTTCAGAGCTCTTGTGCAGGACCACTGGAGAAGCTTTCAAGTCAGAACTGTACAGGATGTCAATAGGATGATACCAGCTGTGTTCGACAATCTAATACCCATGCTTACCCACTGGTGCACATGTGGGATCCCATGAGCAAGAACTGTGTTTGGATGAGATAATCTGTATATTCATACAAAAGTATTTGGAAGAATGGATATTGGCATGTATGTTAAACTAATGCCATTAAGCCTGACACTGGCACTGTAAAAGTTCTAGCCTATTGGTACGGAACAGGCAAAACAGGTCTTCACTGCTGCCTGCTGTGTGTCTAATTTAAATGAGAAATGTCCAGAAAAGCACAAGAATTAAAAGTCTCTACCAAATCAGAAAAAAGGTCCATCAGACCCAGTACTTTGTCTCCAGCTGTAGCCAGTAATGGTTGTGAAGGACAAGATACAAATTACATATATAACAGCGTGTCACTAACATATCTAGTAGCTTCCAGTGATTTGCACTCAAGGACATCCTGAGCCAGAGCCGATGTCTTTGTGTACAATAGCACTTGGTAAATTTTTCCTTCATGATGCTTAGAGACACTTTCTGAACCTATAGAGGCCTTTACTATCTATGGTACCCTTAGTTAAGGAGATCACACGACAAATCCTCATACCTAAAAGAGAAATAAATAGATCCATGACCTTTCTCTCTCAGAATGCATAAAAACCCCCACCTCCTTTTGCTTGCTGCTACCTGCAAGTTTCCTCAGTACTTCCCTTGGAAGAGACAAGAGTACTACATTGACAAAAGTAACCAATTCCTATTACTTTTGGTGCTCCGAAGCAGAGGATGTTGTGGTCATTCATTTTTTGGCCAGCTGTAATCAACTGCAAACGCTGGCTTCCAATTTAGAATATTGTTAGTTATTTTTTATCCATATTTTTTCTTACCTAGAGGTCAGGACACCTTCTGTATTTAAATACAGTTACAAAATGCAGAGAGAGGGTGGTTTTTCTTTTAAGTCGGTGTTACTTAAGAGCAGCATTTAAAAAATTCAGATGGGATATGGTGAAGATAAGTAGAAGTTACTGGAAGTTGGTTAAGTAAATTTCCTGTGGGCAGATAAAATAATCTTTACAATTACTCAGTTCTAGCAGTAGTTTCAAGATTAAAAAAATACACTTCACAGCCATTGTCTACACACAGGATCAGAACCATGACTGCTGAAAATTGACCTTGTTCCCATAAGTCACCACATTTACTACAGCTGGTCACAAGACCAACTTTCTATGTCCTTGGGAGAAGCTCGGGTGGTCTTGTGTGCACTGTTTCAAGGAACTGTGTTTTCTTCCAGCAAGTAGTCTCTTTCCACATTTTGTTTTTGAGGCATCACCACTCCAAGTGTCCACCTCCAGCTTCTCCAGAGTGTTGGCAACTGATCCCAGCAGTAAAACCCACCTAGGCTCATTGAAACAATGGGGCTGAGGGCTTTGCTGTGGAAAGAGACATAAAGTTCTTAGCCTTCATTACATAATTAGCAAGAAGGAACATTTTAAAGAAGACAAGGTAGCTGTTGGTTAAATATTTTAGCCATGTGTGGGAAACCAGAGGGGACTGCCTCATGCTCACTAATATCTTAACTGAGCATATTACATTTTATGGGTTACTCAAAGCAAAGTTAAGGTGGGGAATTATTGCGTCAGAAAAGCTGGCAGGACACACCTAGGACAGAAACTGGGTGATTAACCCAGCAGGTGCTGTGCCCAGCAGGTAGGGTCCACACTTGGTACAGCAGAAGCAGAGGGAGAACTGCAGATTCCCAAGGGATTCAAAACAGAGAGATGCTGCTAATTTGTTTGTAGCAAATAAGGTTTCATTAACAAGAGGGTAGCCAGGACACCCCTATTGCCTCAGTGCAAAGTCCAGCTGCAGAAGCAAGGCCATGTCTTGGATTTGCAGTGAGTAGCAGCATTGCTCTTGTTCCATTGCGAGAGGCAGCAAGGCTGCAGGTGTGGGAGGCGGCACCCTCTCCAGGTCTCACTCCCCATGCCCTGCACTCAGCAGCCTCCTTTAAGCTCCCTTTGGAGGATGGTGACAGTGGCTGCCAAGCCTGTTCTGCTCTCTTGGGGCTCCCGAGTGCTTGTACTGGTTCTGCCTGCTGTTCCTCCAAGGGTCACTGTGCCTGGCTCCCCCTCTGCACGCAGTGCTGGGCTCCCAGCTCTTGGCCATGCCACACTTCAGGAGATGTCAACATAGAGACGTCCTTACTGAGGATGCAGCCTTGTATGGTTAGACAGAAATGTCAGTGGTGCATTGTGAGAACTGGAGCTATAAATACAGAAAATAAGGGTGGCTTTGGTATGTTTTCCCGCTTAAATTTTTATTGGACTTTTTAGAGCCAGAAATATCAGAAAGCTCTTTTAATGACAACGGCATTCTTCAAGAGTCTCTGCAAAAACTGAGCCCTAAAACTTCTGCCCTACTAGCTCATACTTTTCTGGCCTTGAGGCAAAATCATTCTGAGTCAGGCTGTGTGAAGTGAAAACCCTTCTGAGCTTCCCATTTCTGACTCTGAAACACAGGGAAGTTCCCCATCCATAGAAACATTTAGAGGCTTTTCCAAAGCTGATGGAAGAGGAATCATAGGATTAGTAGTACCTGGCATCTGAATGCAGAGCATAAGGAGTCCAGCTGCCTCCCACAACACACCCTGTCATGCAGAAGGGGAGCAATACTATAGCACCTGGTGCCAGGAGCAGCACAGAGGGGTCCAGGATGCTCACCCACAATGATGTCTTTGTATCTCAGGATAAATTCTCCCTACATGGAAGTATTTCCTAGAGTGGGAAAATGAATAGTGAGCCCCTCCCCAGCTGCTGGGCTGGGCTTACTTTGAAAAAAGCAGCAGTATAACATGAGTTTCATCTTTTGGCAGTTGTTCCATAAATAAGAACTTCCTCTTCCTGGAAGCAAAGACAAGGGGTTTTGAGAAAATATTTTGTACCTTTAACATTATCAAGTATTATCCAAGTATTATTCACAACTGCAGAAGAAAACAGCTGCTGGGTCCTGGTTTTGACCAGAGAAAGTCATAGTCATGACTTTGAATTATACAAGCACAGAGATACAAACAGCTTGTTTTTATTTATTTTGTTTTCTGAAATCTATAAAAATAAACATCTTCAAGACTATGAGGCTTTGCCAAAAGTTAAAAATATAACTGAAAAAGAAAGCAACAGCCACAGACTGTTCCTAACCCAAATTTTACATAAGAAACCCCAACCTAGCCACAGCAGAGGAACCAATGTTTTCTACTCTACAAACTCACTTACATCTCACCTCACCTCACAAAGAAAATGTCTGAATGCAAAAAGAAATTAACAACGAAATTCATTATCATACTCTAAATGTCACATAGCCCTTTTGTTCTTTTTGCCATGCATACTCCACTGTCTTGACCTGAAAACCACACCTTCTGTCTCAAATAACCTATTAAAGCATTTGTGAGGCATCACCCTGATTTGTCTGCTGAAGGGCATGCTGTGTCCCAGGAACATGCAAGGCACAAGCAAAGAGAATTAATAAATGATTTTCAGTCTGTGGTCTACAGTCTGCAGGGACTTCATGAACTATTTCTAAAGAATCCAGGAAAAGCAATCAAGGCAAGCAAGATGCTTGTCACTATGCTTTGATTTCATGGTCAGTCCATTAGAAAAAATTTTTGAAATGATTAGGGAAAAGATAGAAGAAATCATCCAAGGTTGAAGGCAGTCTAGAAAAGTCCATGAAGCCATCTAAAGATCAGGAACTTGTTTCGTACATACTACTTTCTGGACTGTAAGTATTTCAACTAGCTGAAACATGAACCTATGGTGATTTTATATAGCTTCTCAGCAGCATTTTGCAGTCCATGCAGATTTCTTGCTGCTGCACCAATTTTCTCAGCGGCATCCGTGCCAGATAGCTTAAAGCTAGTGCAGTGGTTTCATCACGTTTCAGTGCTACTTTATTTGAGCTGTTGTCATTTCAGTGAGCCAAGAGGCTTTGCCTTTATCTCAAAAGTAGGAACATTGTTGAACATTTTGTTTTCTGCATTACAGATCTGCTGTGCTGATTTACACAGCCAGCCCCAGATCTTCTTGACTCATTAAGCATCACCAGATCTACTCCATATTGTCCTAATCTGGGTACAGCTATCTTGCAACAGAGAGACTGAAATAACCTCAGCTGCCTTAGTATTTGTCATGCTGTCTGTTATACCACAGCTCTGGTGCAGAAACAGGCAACAGAGCCTGGTGCAAAGGTTGCCGAGTTAATGCCCAGCAAAATAGCTCTGCATTGGGAAACAGCCTACCACCTCAGCACAGCAGCCTGGTCAGCTAATTTTCCTGCAGAGAAAAGGAGTCACCAGCGAAACTGCTGTGCTGTTCTCTAGGTTCAGACTGCTATCTCAGCAAAGCCCTGCTCAGGTATTGCAGCTCTAACTGGAGCTAGCCCAGTACATCTGAGCTATAAAATACAGACATGGCACCATGTGCTGATCCAGAAATCACTGAAGGGATGCTGAGTATTTTGCACAGACCACATCACCTCTAGACAACATGTTTCCACAAAGAAGTAAATGAGAAAATAACAAAATATTTTTCCATCTCTTGTGCTGTGGAAATGTAAATCCAAGTTCATGGTCTTTAAGAGGCTACACAACCAGATTAGCTGATTTCTAAATGCTCCTGCTTATCAATGCAGTGCTGTAGGATCAGAGCTTGCCATCAGTAGACGGATACTGTCTGCTCACCTTCCCTTTTGCAAAACAAAATTTTTCACTCCCTAAAGCATCTTCCCCATCAGCTTTTCTCACTTCCTCCCCTATTTCTGTGCCGTTCTGGAAAGCTAGTCGCTGTTCCTCCCAGCACTGGTGTCATATTGTTGCTCACAATCAGCCTGGGTGTAACCTCAGAGCTAAGGAAGACTTCTAGCTGCACGGTATCTTACAGAGGTCTTTCTAAGACACAAAACCCTTCAGAGCCTGGTTATCACAGGGCATCCATGTCCTGGATGAGTATTAAATCAAAGGCAATCTTTACGGCAAGTCACAAACTCAGACACTGCACTAATACTGAAACGCATCAGTCCTGCTACCACTGCTCTTCCACCAGGCCCTGATCACCCCAGATGGCAATGCTTTCCTTAACTTCTCCATTCTCTGAGTGCAGCCAGTCTCTGTGGAGTTTAAAGCTAAGGAAAAAATAATTATTATTTCATTTTAAAAAATCAGAAAAATTAATTGAGTTATTAAGTAAACCCCAAGTTTACAGAACAGCCACAATGCAATGTCCAGTCAAGAGTGAGGAGGAAGGAGAAGGGATTAGACACATCAGCCCTAGACCAACTGTCCCTACCTTGTTCTTGTTCATGTACTTAGATTCCAAGGTAATGTCTCTGATTTAGAAAGCTTTTGAGTCTGACCTCTGAAGGTTGGAAGTACCACTGTGGGCTTGCCCTACATCCTTCCCTAGGGTTCACTGTCTGAAGACACCCAAAACACAACAAAAGGGGTGTGAAACCTTGGGGCTGGCCCTTGACTTATGTTCTAAGCTATTTCAGAAGCTGAGGAAGGAATTTCTCTTACTTCTGCTGCCTCTGTAGTTAGAAAAAGACTAGTGAAAAATGTCCAGTGAAAAATCAGTGAAACCAGTAGAAAACTGGCAGTCTGAGTAGAAGACCATGTGGGCACAAGCATAGCACTGGGAACAACCAAAGGGAAGGGGAGGACAGGACAGGGAGCGAAAATGTGGCAGAAGGAAAAAGGGAGAGAAATTGTTATCTGGAGCTCATGTTCTGCCCTAGATGTGGCCAGCTCTGTGGACATGGTTCTGACAGATTCACAGAACAGTAAAAATCTAGAGAAGCCCCTTTGCTGGGTGGGGGACAGCCCCTGCAGCCCCCAGCCCTCTGATGGGGATTGGTTAAGCCCCCTCCACACATCATCTGCCTGTGCTGGGTTACACAGGCAGCACGGTACAGGTCTCCAAGGATGGGACTCATCTCTCCTGGCTTTAGGTATCTATAGCATGACTGCCAAGGGGGATCTAGTCAATAAAACCGCTGGAGCTGAAGGATGCATTCATCTGACCAAACACAGGCATCTGCTTCAGCATGAGATGAGTTGTGCTCTAGTCTCAGCAACACTGATTAACACTTCACGAACAAGGGAAAAACTCCAAGGTGTCTAGCTCAGACACAGACGCTTGCATGTGAGTAGAGGACAGTGCCATACTCAGAATCCAAAAATAAAGTAGACTAGAATGCAGTGAGGACCAATCCTCGCAAAACAATGACAGTGATAGTCACTGTCACCAACACATAGCTGAGGAATGTGGATAAAAATAAAACCTGTGGGAACAAAACAAATTCTGAAAGCACTACAATATCCATTGGTTAAATAGCACAATATTTACTGGCATTCCCATAACATCCAAAAACTTTTAGCAGGGTTCAAAGCTTTGCTGTGCTAAGCACTGCCCAACCATAAAATAAAAGGACACTCCTGATCCCTAGAGATCATGTGCAGGAGTAGTAAGATCCATGTGTGGTCACCACCCATTTTCTGTGACTCTTTTTTTCCCCAACTGTTTCCAAAAGTTTCTCAGCATTGCCCATTTCTCTCCAGGGATTGTGCTGGAATACAGTAACGTGATTTGGGCAAGCATTTGTGTTAAAACAGGGTTGCCTCAGAAAAAGGCATATATTGTTGCTTGCAAACTTTCTGGCATTGCAAGGCCAGGTTCGTACCATGACATTTCAGATTTCCTTTCAGGTGATCTCACGTTGTTTCAACATGTCTCAAGAACTTCAGCCAAGACTTTAAAACAGATTGAAGTTACGAAGAAAAATATTAGAATTATTCCCCAAGTAAGTGAGGAAACTTCCGTATATATACATGAACCAGAACATTTGGAGGAAAGTAGGAAAGAAACATATTTACAGAACTCCTTCACAACTCAGTAAACACAGGAAGGAATTTAAACATTACAACAGGCTCAAAGCAACTTGTTAAAGAAAGCAGAAAAATATTTTTAACATTTTTTACTTTTTCTGTACAGCAGGCTTGAGTTCAGGTGTGTGTCAAGTACCCAGCTCCATGTATCTTCAAGAACTCTTATGTTCAGTCTTTAAAATAAAGTCTTTTAAAATATTTTTAATCCACATAGAAGACTTGTAATACACAAGGGTTTCTTTGCAGTTGCAAATGAAATCTTCAAAGAAAGCCCAGGAGGCTTATTAAAGTTGGAGCTGGAAAAAAAAAAAAAGAAAGAAAGAAACCTAAGCATGGACACAAGATCACGATTGGCTGCCAGGGATGTGACGCTGTGAGACGGCCTGAGAGAACAAAATGCCTGCAAAGAGCAGAAAAGAACAAAGCAGAAATAACTGGATTTAAAGGAGCTTGCTTGACTTGGAGCTTCTCAAATACCTGTAAAAATTCATAGAGATTTACCAAATCCCTTAAGTAAGCCAGTTGTATAAGTATCCAGAGAGCATATTATTTTTATTTAGCTAGAAGTATCTGGAATACATATATTCTTAAAGAGTTTGCTTTCTGTAAAATGGAGGATGCACCTCTGAGAATTATGCAATCAAAGGAGAACATGGAAATTAAGTCAGAAATAGGAAAATGTGTCAATGGTTGCATCAGAGAGAAACAAACTAAACTGCTACTTTCAGTGCAGCATTTTATCTTTTTGTAAGCTATATTATAGCCAAAGGAAAACAGCAAAGAAAGGAATCAGGTCAATTGGAGACATGATTTATTTTGAACCTTCTCTGTAGCATGTTTAACATAAGCATGTTTCACTGCGCTGCTAAGAATAGTCCTATAGAAACCGAGAGAAATTTAAAGCATGTGTGCATGTTTGCACTGGGCGAAAGGCACCTCATACAAACCAAGTCTTCATTATTGCAACATAAAGTGACATTTAGACTCCTTCTTTGCCTCCAGGGACAGAGTCTTACTGAGTAATGAACAGGTATTTAAATCCTTAGCACTGAGGAGAAAAATTTGCACGAAAGATGGACTTCATGGAGGAAAAGGCAGTTCAGACTGCTGGTTATGGCTCTCAGTAAGCAAATGACCATGAAAGTTGGCTCAATACAAATACTGATACCGTTTTGCTGGCTCTGACATATTTAAACTGCGTGCTGGAAGGTGTTTGAGCATTCACATCTGAGCACCATGCCCAAATGAAACTGCTCTTATTTGCAGCACAACTAGCACTTGTACATAGAAATGCAACAAGAAATGCAGGGCTCCTCTTCACTGCAGAGTTAAATTAACTTTATAAGGTTGTAAATTGAATGTTGCCTTTATATTAAGTCCTGCTGACACACAATAACCTCACTCAAGCATGATGTAGAACAGATACAAGATAGAAATAGATTAGTGTTGCCAGCCCTCATGCACCTTCCCATAAATTCCATGCATCAAAAAAGGATGAAATTCTGCCAGAATTCACAGTGAAATGGTTTACAGAACAATCTTCCGTATCTTTTCTGGTAATTGCAATCCAGACCAAAATGATCCCTGCAGTTCTCTGCCCCAGCAATCTGTCAGAAGCTCCCCTTTCTCTTTTATCTTACAGCAGAAGCAGCGGAAGTAACAACTCTGGGTTTTTCCCCCCAAAACTGTGTGTTTGTGCACATTAATCGGGGTTTGCACCCTGCCAGATCACTCTGCAGCACAAATTTAATCTTGATCATGTGTGGGCATATGACTGCATTTCTGTCAAATCAGACAGGGCACATGATGGAGTTCTCACTGTCTTTTTCTATTAGCATGAAGTTTCTGTCAGCCAGGGGAGAGTGCATGACACCTGATCTCTCACAATGCCAAGCAGTATGAATTTAACCCCTTATGTTACTCTGAACAGATCCGAGAGGGCAGAAGGAGTCTATAGCAGGTCAACACCCTGCAGCCTGGGGCTGTGCCACTCTGGATGCCATGAGGACAGCCCAAAAAGGAGGACTGAACGAGCCAGCCAAGGCTCACAGCAGCACACAATCCCAGATGTCAGCTTACGCCGGCAATTTTAAAACAGATTTGTGCTTGGCACCCGTGTTCGAGTCACGTCGCACCAGCCTCTGGTGTTACTCTTCATTGCTTCACCTCACGCGAGATCACCTCGGAGTGACATAATTCAAAAAACAGTTCTAAAATAACTCTGCTTGTACACCGCAAATGTTCCACTGTAAGGTGCGAGGCACACAGGGCGCATTTGCCTCCCTGGATCGAGAAGAGAAGCTCAGTCATGTCCTGGCCTTCCCTGGCAGACTGCTACCATCTCGTGGCCATTCTTGTTCTCTCTGTTGGCAACAGCACACGACCTCTTTAAAAGCCAGTTCTGTTTTCCCCTGTTCCCTCAGCTGTTCCACCAGAAATAAATGATTCTTAGGGAAAGAAGTAGCCAACCCAAAGCAATTTAGGTGTACTGTGACACTGTAAAATGAATAAGATTAAAGAAAACTGTGTCGAAAACATTTTTCATAAAGTTTACACGAGGATCTGAAAATAGCACCTATCACTTCATTTTGCAAAAGCAAATAAAACTCTTTTAAGGAATTATAACACAGATCCTTTAAAAACAAACTAATAATTTGTGAAGAACGGTATCTTTAATATCAAACAAAGCATTAGTGCACTCATCCTGAACTCCTGCCATCCTTGGTTCACTCAGAAACAAATGAAGACTTAGAGAGAGAAACAGTTTGCAACATAAAGCTTAAAGAAAACATTTTAAATCAAGCTGCTACCATCACAAGCATTTTTTCCCAAGAAAGAATACAAAAATTCTCACCAGAGGTACCCAAAGTTTCCTGGAGATCCCAGGTTAAGTTTAGGCTGCGAAGTTTCCCCTGTCAGCAGCAAACTTTAGAGATCATGTAAGGGATAGTGCTGCCCAGTGGACAGGACAAATATATGACAGTTTTCAGTGGCAGTTCTTCCACTCCAAACTCTGGGCAAAGTCATTCCTGCCTCCTATCCCTGTTGTCTCTGCCTCTCCTGTTCACCTCTCTAAAGGAAGGGTGGACTCAGCAAAACACTGCCCCTTACACATGATTCTGACTGAGATGATGATTTTTTAGTATCATGATGATAGAAATAAAATTGGATAATTGCAATAATACCATATGACTGAGTTTATTTGGTTTGTGATTAGATTACAGAAATTAATGTTTATAAAAGGGAAGTAAATCTGATCATTCAACTGGCATTTTGGGAAAAGAAAAAAGTAATTCTGGAAATCACAGGATATTGATCATTTAATATTAATTTTCATCCTGCAAAACAGAATAATTTTAAGGCTTTTTCAGGATTTTACCCCACTATTTGCTCATATTACAACAGTTTTCTTGCAGCACACGGGAGTACTGTAAATTTAGTTATATTAAACGCACAATTTTATCTCATTATAAGTAGGGAAGCATTATGGTTTGAATCTCTTTTCTCAGAGACATAATTTATTTCAAATATTTTAATAGCATGGCACAGATATTCCACACCTGCTTACCTCTCAGGACCACCTTCACTACAGAGAGAAACATAGACATTGTTTTCCAGTGCTGAAGGTGCAGAGACTGACTCTAGAGGGGGTTGTATAACCACACGTTATACCACACGTCAACTTTTCTACGTGTATGAAGAACCAATGGTCAGTCCCTCGTGTCAGGTACAAACTGGTACAACCATAACAAATATTGCTGATACAGAGGCCATGGCATTCGTCTTGTGGCAGCAAACAGCAGAACTCCCATGACTGTTTAGCCCTGGAGACTATTTGTGGAGCTTGTAGGTGTTCTGTTATATCCATGATGAAGAGCACACAGTAACACGGTGAGCACTCTGAGAGGAAGGTTTGAATTATCCCTCTTCTGCTCAGTAAAGGACACGCTTACCACCCACAGTCCCTTCTGTAGCCACATATCCCCTCTGTGACTTGCTTTGGCCAAGGTCCAGGGGGCTGGATGGTCATGCCTGCCTGCAATTCAGAGAAATCCTGGGCACGTATATTCACACACAACCAACTTGGGCTCCTGTGTTAGCCAAGGAACTCACCATTGGTGCCTCTATAACCAGTGGAGGAAGAGCAGCTCTTCCAGAGAGCAAACCCAAGCAGATACAAAATTTGGTGTTTTGGATGGTTCCTCATGAGTACATACCTTCATGGACAACAGAGGAAGCTGGAGGAGCCCAGCCAGTTTGCTTAGATGGCTGTGACCTCCAACACCGCAGTTACTCCTTAACTCCTGCACAAATTGACCTTTCTGTTGGGCCTGCATGGTATAACCCAAGAGATTTTCCTGCTCATGCCTCCTCAAACAGCTTGAAAAGCACCCTGTCTAAGTTATACAGGGGAATGAGCATTATCCAGGCATGGGGTAAGGGTAGAGTACATGATTATGGACATGAGGCCTAATTCTTCTGCGGGCCATAAAATAAACCAAAAGAGGCAGCTCCTCTCTCTGAAAAGAAACAAAATCAAGCTATCCTACTACGGAGTTTCAATTTTATTTTAGTATTTCAATGTAATTGGCTTAGGAATAAGACCCCCCCCCCCCAGCTCGTNCCCCCCCCCCCAGCTAGTTTGTGACACAAGACAGTCAGCACTGTTCTTACATATTAAGACCTTTTCAATTATTCCCTTACATTTTCCCTGTAAAACTTCAGGATGGAAGAAAAGACAAGGGAAAATATACTAGTGATCACATTACTGTGAAGCTCTAAACAAAATTGGAGGTTGGTCTATTCATACTTAATGGTTCTTGACCTAGCTGAGTATTTATCTCAGTCTCACCTTGCAGCTCACCCTTAACCACCAGTTACTGAGCCAGTCATCCCTTAGAGTTAGGTATCCACTACAGTTTAAAATTGGGTTCATCAGTTTTGTGTTTAATTCCTTTACTTCTCATATATGATGTCATCTACACTTGAAACCAGATCCTTCAGATGAAGATCTTTTGTTTATTATGGGTTTTGGTCCATTGTGAAGAGAATTAAATCTAGAAACCAGGCCTAAAGCAATGAGAATTTTTTTTCTAGTTAAAAATAAGTGCTACTGGTGCTGGTATCTGATTCAGACCCAAAGCAAATACAAATTCACATGAAACCAATCTTCTATTTTTTGGCCTGATATAAGCAGATAGTAGGAAGGATGGGGAATGCTTTGAAAGGGGATCCTTTCATATCTGTGATCCTGTGACAAGTAATTAACTCTGAGCAGTGTTGCAGTCAGCGCACAGTACCAGCAGTCCCAATCATCCAATTAAAAGATTTTTTTCAAAGCCTTTTCTCTGCCTATCATGTTTTCATTCAAGTGGCTTTTCCCAACTTTGAAGAATTCCTTGCTGACAAGCAATTAACCTCCCCATCAACTTCAGATGTCTCTTTGTTACCCCTAAAACGCAGTTTGTCCTGCTGTAGGCCTGCATTTCTACACAGAACAGCTCCTTGTTACTGCTGTCTGTATAAGCCTATGTTTGTACCACACAAAGACAAACAAAATAAAACAAATTAGCCATACATGCCAACTAGAGAAATTGCTGTCACAGCTAAATTAAGTGAAACAAAGCTGCAGGCAGATAAAGTTCAGACTTTAGTCCCGAGGTCTTACAGATTCAGTACAAATCTCATGTCCTGTCATTAGCAATGTCAGCACTGTATTTCAGGGATATAGGGTTACATATGAATGTCAGCTAATAACTGCTTTTATGCAGATTGTACAGAAGTCCTAGTGCAAGCCTATTCTGAGATAGTGAAGACTAAGGCAGTTTGTGTACTTTATATATACAACAAATTGCAATTCGGAAATAATAAAAAAATTGGAAATGCACAGAGGTGGGACTGAGACATCTATGCCCTTATTCTGCTACCTTTTCCAGAGTGGATACCCACTATCCCTGAATCATTGTACACTACAACAGGTTTGGAGACAATGCTGCCATAGCAAACTCCTGACAAAGGAGTTTTTATCTAGAACTGATTTATCTAGGAGAGGGTGGGAACAGCCTAAGAAATCTTGATGTCAGATGTAGGTAGATGAAGCACTTGCTTTGATCTCCTTTACAGATATAATTCAAAGCCTGATGAAACAATATGATTTTCTATGTTATTTTAAAGCACTTCGGAATAAATTATTTTCCTATAGATGGGGAAGGAAAATAGTTACATAGTTACACATCTGCCTCATCAAGTTCTGCTTGTACTGTTACTTATCCCAGAAGCCCAGGTCATCTAAAGCCATTGTTCTCAGTGAAAAACAATAATATGAACCACTTTCAAATTAGTTTGTTGAGAAAATATGAGGGAAGAAAGATAAGAGCCAAAAGAGAAAGTGAAAAAATGAGAGCTGTGTAACTGCAACATCAACGCTGAAATCTATGCTGGAAGAATATTTTGTTTTTGCCAAAATTTATAAACAGAACCTGGTCAGATTGGATCAGCTCTTGAATACAGGCTTCTCTGTCTGGCAAGGATTCATTGGACAGAGCTGAAGGGAGTTAGTTGCCTTATTCCACTGTCACTGGTTGGGTATCAGAGTTATTTATTCTTTCCTGTGTTTGCTAAGTTGATCCAGTTGCCTTGGATGAACTTGGAATTTCTGGCAGTTGTTTGTTTTGGTCCTGGGATACTTTTACATAGATAAGAAAGGATTATAATAGTTTTGCAATCCTAGGACAAGTAGTTGTGGCCACAAAATGTTCAGAAGAACAAAAGTGAAAGGGATCTGGTACCTTTGTTGAGACCAACACAGTTAGTAAAGGCTTGCAATACACAGAAAAGCACTGGTACTCTTTGAGATAGGTTTATTTAGAAATTAGCTACTTCTGCAGTATGGACATATTACCTGTCACAAGTAGGTTGCTACAGTCGGTGGCCAGGAAAACTGGTAACTGCTGTGTAGGAAGGAACCTCTGTCCTTTGCAACTGGACATGCTTATTTATTGCAAGGGATAAGATGTGGAGGAACACTCTGAATCCCAGCTCCCTGCCTTTTTGTAAACAAGGACTGGGATTTCTCTCACAGTCTTTTAGCTGCTGTGCTTTAAAAATTCAACTTTCCGTGTTTTTTATTACTGACTTGAACTTCATGCACAGGCAACTGGAAGTGATTCTTATTTCAGCCTGTACAGCTCTCCAGCAAAGTGGGTGTTGTGGTATTGTGGTTCTCAGGCTTCGTTAATGAAACTTTCCAACCATGAAGAAAACCGAGGCCTTCGAGTGTGGCCAGTTGACCCTCCTGCTCCTGAAGAATGACAGGCAGGCAGTTAGCAATTCCTGGGATAGCAAGCATTAAGCTGCAGTAGAACATGGGTTCTTGCTTAGCTTTGAATTTGTTCTCTAGGTGATAATCATGCACACAAACTCAAGACATTTCTTAAGCACCTTCTTTTAAAGCTTAGTGTGAAGAATGTTTTTAGAAGCTCTAGTTGGTACTAAAAGTTCTAATCGAGATACCAGTTGCATTACTGACGTTCTTGGTGAGGTTAGGCATCTCTTCCCTGCAGTGGCCTAGACTTTGATTTATAACAGTGTGAATCAGATTTGCACCTGATTCACTGTAGGGTGCTTTTTCATGGCAGTGCACATTATTTGACACTACCTCATACTCCAGTACTAACCAGCACCACACTGTTTGTCTGCTCTCTGCCTGCTAATGCTATGTTTGAGTGCTGGCTCACCCTACACTGACCTCCACACAAGCAGACACACACAGTTGTATTACTTCCAAGCAAGCCATATGCAGACAGGGATGCTGTAGTGCTTCACTGTTGTCAACTTTACCAAGTAAACAGCCTGTACAAACACAGCTTGTGGCCACTGTTGTACTCAGAAACCAGTGCTAAGGAACAGCATAAGAAACGGCTGGTAAAGGACTGGAAATTAATCAAGTATTACAAAAACAGTGTGGGGCAAGACAGACATCATTATTTCTCACTTACTTGGATGTTCCAGTTCCCTGATCAAGACACCTGCTACTTTGCCTGCTACTATCATTACACCTATAAGAACTTCCAGGAGGACCTAGTGGCCATCTCTAACGGTCCAGTGCTGTCCAAATTCTGCAAGATTCACATCTTATGCTGTTCACTGTGAAACACAGTGTATGTTTTAACTATCACCACCACTACCCGCCTCCAAAAGTGGCAAAGGCACCGAGTAGAAGGCTGTGATACTGATAGTGAGGGTGCATCCAGGAGAAACTTACAGTTCCCAGATAATGAAGGGCTTTATGGATTTTATTCTTGGTGACTCAAGCAAAGCTCGACTCCTGAGGGACAGTTTTGTCTTGAAAGCTATACCAACGTTGAATCCAGATGGTGTGATTGTGCGAAATCACACCACTGCTTTTTAACAGGCCAGGAGCTGTACTTCAAATACAGATCCATCGTGAAGAAATGTTCCCCTTCCATTTGGTATACCCAAAACATGGTCAAAAGGTAATCTCATTTTCTTTCCCTTTAGAATACCCTATTCTCCTTTCCACTATATCTTTGTTAGTTTGATGTCTCTATGTCCCTTATTGTTTTGGTATTGTTTACATCTTTACACTGTACCCAAGTCTTTCTGACTGCTTTGTTTAGGTTAAGTTTCTTTTCAGAGTGGGTTATTTCATTCTTCAGTATTGTGCAGGTTTTCCTTTAATACATTTTCTCCTTTCTGGTAATATCTTCAAAATTAAAGAATTTTCTTCAAAACATTTTCAGCATATTTCTCCACATGTCTTCTGAAAAACCTACTTATCAAATTCCCTATTTCTTTCATTTTCTTCTTTTCTGGCATACAACCACTTTCCAGAATGAAGTTAGGTTCAGAATAGATCCCAGATGTCCTTTTGACAGCAAAGATTGCCAAGTTTGCTGTATGTTTTGCTACAGATGGTTTTGATTTCTTATGTAGACTTCCACTCACAAAAACATTGATACACTGGATATAAAATTAAATCTTCTGGTATTAAACTAAACCTTCATCTGGCAAACTAAATCCCCCCAGTTTTACTTCTATAACAAATTAACACAAAAAAAGACTCTTGTGCATAAATTCAATGTCAGAATTAGTACATTTAATGTTTTTCATCTTGTTACAGCCTGTTTTAAATAATGTTTGTGTTCTTTCAAATGAATGTTTTAGCCTGTAGATCCCTAACTTACAGGAGACTGACGCTTCAGGCTGCAGACAAAACACCCATTTCAATATGAAAGACTTGGAGTCCATAGGACAGTATTTCCACAATGTATTCTTGGTAAAGGAAGTTTCCACTAGGCCATTTCTCCTGCCTCATTAGTCCAGCTCTGAAAAACATAATAGTCTATAGGTTTGTAGCAATAATAAATTTGATAATGGCTTTCTTTAAGCAATAAAATAAATTTGTGGTGTTTCTTATTATTATATATGCTTGAAGAAACATGAGAAGGTAGTGAAACAGCAAGCCAGGGTGAATTCCAAGGTCCTGAATTCTGATGTGTTAAACTGGAATTCCAGGTGACTTAGAACTATTCAGATACACCACAATTTATTATATGTTCTCTGTATCTCATAAAGAATGCCACAGTAAATGTTAGAAATGTTACTAAAATTAGACTTTTAAGAGTCACACTACTTAATTTAACACTTCTTAAAAGACTGCACACAAATATTATAGTCAAATGTTAAGAGCCAGTTCATTGGAAGAAGCAAAGCTCTGTATCTACTCCAGGTGGTCTTCCTGAGGAGAAAAAACTATGTTGATACAGAGTTTGGTCTATTGCATCACTTAAATCAGTATGGTTTTTTTCGCAGCCTTACATTTTGCAGATCAATCTAGACACAATATAAGGTGTATTATTTAGTTTCGTGTAAACCTTATTTCATTAACCATGGAAGACACTATTCTGATTCCTTTTATCCAAAGTGGTTAAGTTCAGGGTAACTGACAGCAGAGCAAGGATTTGCACGCTGACCAAACGATACACCTATTAAAGATCAGCTCCTCCTGTACAGACTTTGGGTGACTTGGAGATCAGATGTGCAGGTGATTTTAGAGAGGTGGGCATTGTGTGTTATGAAGAGCTGTGGCCCTAATGTGGTCATTTATTAGGGAATAAAACTTTTGTACACTTCTTTTTTGGAGAAACATTAATGGGTTGGATCTATCTCATCAAATTTAAGCAGTCCAGAGTACAGAAATCAAGATCTGAGCTTCACAACTAGTACTGAAATGCAAAAGAAATAAAAAGTCACATGTATAAATTTAGATTAGATATTAGGAAAAAATTCTTCACTATGAGGGTGAAGACTCACCAGAACAGGTTGGCCAGAGAAGCTGTTGTCCCTGGAAATCTTCAAGGCAGGTTGGATGGGACTTTGAGCAACCTGGCTTAGTGGAAGATGTCGCTGCCCATGGCAGGGGGGTTGGAACCAGATGATCTTTAATGTCTCTTCCAACTCAGACCACTCTATGATTCTGTGATGGTTCTATGATCTTGATGCATCATCAGAGAACTAGGTCAAATGAGCAGTGCAGACCAGTAGTATTCATTTTCCCTGTAGCTTTATCCCCCTCATCCGAAGGCAGTTTTTGTTCCAAAGAAGGTGGCTTTCCCCCTGTCAGCTTCTGCAGTACAGCTGAGTAAGCAGGCATAGGGTCAGGATGGGGAGGGCACCGGTGTTAGGCACAAGAAGTATCATGCTCATGTACTTTGGTGTCAGTCATACTTTGCAACACCCAGTTCAGGCTGCTCAGGAGTTGTGTCCTCCTCTCACACACGCTGAAAAGTCATCACACTGGCACTAAGGGCCCATTGCCTACATCTAAGCTCACAGACAAATGTAGCCTCAGATTTAAAAGAGTGATTTCACAGGAGGACAACGAGACATTTTATTTTCCTGTGACCTATGTTTACTTGTTTTGCTGAGGAAAAAAAACGGTTGATGCATGTTTTTCTCCTTGTTTACTTGGTGTTTGTTTCTTTGGTGCCTGTGATTGACATACTATTACTCAAGAGGTTTCCCATAGATATGCAAAGCAAACTCTTGTGACTGAATGACTTTTAGAAAGCTTGGGGATGAAATTTAGACGACAGTAATAGTTCCTGTAAATTGTTGCTCCCTATTTGTGACATAAATACTGTAAATAAACAACAGAAAAAGAGAAAACTTAGTAGAGGAGGAGATGTTCAGGACTGAACACCACTTTGGCCACCTAAGACCCTGATCCTGTAAGGCTGTGCTTGCCAAGACCTATGAACACCAGTATACATTGCAAAACTATTAGTCAGCTCGAGCTTCACTAGGTCCTGTTCTGTAATTTTTGTGCTAAAATATAGGCAAAGACATCTTTCATGCAATGAAATTGTATGGATTGCACTCATTCATCTTTCACGCAATGAATTAAAGTTCTTTTCTGGATGTGTACGAGAAGCAAAACATGTCAGGGTGATGCTGTTACCATGTAAAGCAAATAACAACAGTTTATCAAATGGATCACAATTCCTTCAAGAAGCTTCTTAATTCTCTTCCTCCCATGATTATGTGCATTTTCCCATGTGGATCTACTTCAGTGACTAATTAAGTTTATTAGATCAAAAGACTTAACAAAATTTCTGTTGTTGATCTTGATGAAAGTTGTTAAAGGCTTTTGAAAAATGGTGAATAGCAAGGAATATCACAGCTGCAGTATAATTTTTGACAGAAATTCATTCTGGAGCTGTACGTAGCCCTCAAAGGCACTTTTTCAGCCTAGAAAACTATATGGCCCCAAGATGTAAAATAGGAGCACTGTTATTGTTGCCCAGAGAAAGCAAACCATTATTAGGAAAGATGTCACACTGATATTTCGATGGGTACTATTCTTTTTATGTGCATAAACTATATAATGCTGATTGCTTTATTAATGCTTTCATTGGTTCAATAGGTAGACTAGCATTTCTCAAGCTTTTTGCATTTTACATCAATTCTTCTTTTCAGAAGCCCAAACATATGAAAAACAGAGCAGTGGCAATTAATACTACTGAGAAAGCATAGCTGTCCAGGTTCCCAGACTAAAAATAAACAAGCCATATTGAGTAGGACGTAAGGTCCCTTGTCAATATGATATGTTTGTATCCAGGTTCATAAATACTTGCTGAAAAGAACAGGATAGGGATTCAACCTTGAGCAGCCTTCTTACATGTACTCCTTCTGGCATTGTCATTATCATGTTTATTTGCAATTGTTGGTTTGGTTTGTTGGGGCTTTTTAAATTTGTAACTGTAATATTCCCTTATGAATCAAAATGGTTACTAACTATTTTCTGTGCAGAAAAAAACCCCTAAAATATCAGGAGAACATTTCCACAGCATTGCTAAAACAGAAGTCATAAAAGCAAAAATACCCGTATTTTTCATCCCAGGAGGAACATGCTGTGGCTGTTTGGGTTTTTTTCTGACCAGAGACTGATACACAACAATTTAATTTAACCACTGTAACTTTACACAAACAATTTTGTCACCAAAAGGAAAACACCAGCCTTTACAATTGAACTCTTACCAAGATTCCTGTGTCCCAGCCTGGTGTACACTCCCTGAACAGCCCCTAAAGTGGCTGACTGATAATACCTTTTTGTCAACCAGTCTTTTGGAACTTGATAGCGGTAATAATTCATTCCTGTTTCTGTTCTTTTTTTAGAAACTCAAGGCACTACTCTGTTTCACAGACTCAAGGTACTGATAATCAACCTAAGATATTTCAGGTACCTGAGCCAGTGAGAAAAGGTAAACATTACAGGTTTGTTTAATCCTTTAAATACCAATAAGCCATTGTTTTCTATAATCTCAAACCTCAGTAAAGAGTTATGTTCCACAAAGATAAGTACAGAGTTCTTTGGCTGGGATTTCACTCAGTCTCAGCATTTGGAAGAGCTCATTTTTCTGTAATTTAAACTGTCTTCATCACATTACTACACTATGATTTACTGATTGACAACAATTTTTCTCACTGGAGAAAAAATAAACCCAAGGCAAATTCCAGAGAGGTGAAAAAATATTTTCCCCTATTGGTAGTAGGGTACATGCATTTGTAATAACATGCTCATTAGGTTAAATATTATTAATGAAATTCAGTATCAACTGTATGAGGCACCTCTTTGTTTAGAATAAAAGGAGCTTCAAAATGTTGTAAATCTTCTTTGTGTCCAAGGGACACACCACCCCATACACTGTCAGACCTGGTTCATCTCTCCTGTTGGTCACAGACCTCACCCAGTGGTTCTGTGAGGGGAGGTATTTGCAGTGCAGCACTAAAGCCAGCTGCAGCTAACCTCGCTCATGTCCAGCTGGTGAGACACATCTGCTGGGTCGGGTCACGCTGAGAGAGAGCCCAGGAGCCTGGCCTGCAGCACTGGTTTGGGCACTTGAGGAGATGTGGTCCTCACCTGCCATCAGTGCAGGGGCTGTGCCTGTCACACCAACCAAGGCACTGGAGATCCAGGTCTTGAGAAACAGGACACATCAGCCACCCACAGTATGGAGGGGAGATGAAGTTAAAAGGGTGTCGCCTTCTCCCAGCCTCTAAGTCTGGCACAGATCATTACAGCTGTAATTGTCTTCTGTGGGACAGGAGGTCCAGTTAAGTAGAGTTCAAGTACAGTTTAAGTATGGTACAGCTGAGTATATTGCAGTGTTATGATGGGTAAGAGCTTGCCTGCCAAAGAGGAGATTAATAAAGAATGTCTTTTTAAATGTTTTTGCAGGCTTGGCACTTCCTTCCCCAGCTGCAGATGTTCATTCCTAGATATTGTGTACCATACCCAAGGGGAAAAACAACAGATCACGTTCTTCTAGGCTTTCCCAGAACTGACATTGCTTAGAGGAAGTTTAACAAACAAATAAATAAATATCCGGGTTCTTAATACTTTGCTTCTGTGTTTTAGATCCAGACTGAAGTATTATCCCACAGGATAATATGTGGGATAAGGTGAGAAAATAAAGACCAAGACAGGCTACATGGCACAGTACCCCAAAACAGACAGTTACTAGGTTAGAATGGTTGGCTATCTTAAAATCACAGTATTGTCACAGTGCTGGTGCATAGCTCAGTGCCAGCCCACTTCCTGTGCTTTGACGATGAACAGTGAAGGCTGGGTGTGCAAGGTCCCCGGTGAACATCAGTATTGTTTATTTCCTAGGTACATGTTGGAGTGAGAGCTCCTCTGGACCCACGCCCAGAGGAAAGCCAGAGTACAAGCATTGAATTAGAACCTTTGACTAAGCTGAGATGTATGAAGTCACACCAAAGTGAAATAGAAATGTAGATTTTTAACTTCTAGTAGAAATATATGCTAAGTGCTTTAAACACCGAAAAGCTTCAGCAAAAAAGACCTTAAACACAGTTCTTATTGTAGCAGTGTTCCCCTTTCCCAGAATTTCTTTACTTTAGACAAAACATAGATGGAACTATACTGTTCACATTTTTTACACAGAGTGTTCACATAAACAATAAAAGCTGATAGAAACCAAATACGCAAATTTGTGTAATACCTATGTAACATGTGTGTAAGACTTACAATTGTTAGAATTACACTAGGATAGGTTGAAAAAAGAAAAACTAAAATCGTGTGTTAATCTTATTGGTGAAGCTATACTTCCGTGAGTTTAGAGAAGAAGTCTTACTTGCTCACTTACTTGCTTACTTTCTGGCCTGTTGCTGCAGCTGCTACTGCTTAGATTATCATGTATCCCCTTTGAACTCTACCTTCAGAAAACTATGAGACTATAGGATAAAAGACTTTAGTAAGACAGCAGCCTCCTCTGCTCTTTCACTCTCGGCCGAAAGAGAAAGTATCCTGTGAAATTTTCTTCAACAGGTACCCACCTGCTGAAAGCACAAAATGTTCTCTGTGCTGCTGAGCATGCCCTCGGCTGCTGTTGGGTAACAGAGCAAAGCGGAGCTAGCTGGCTACTCAGAGCACAGCAGGTCCTGCCATAAGCACCTTACCAACAATACATAGTAATTTGTTCACACTACTTGATTTCAAGGACTCCTGCTTTGCACCTTACAGCTCAAACTTTGCTACACAAGCTGGAAAATTTTAGATTTTTCTGCTGATAAACGGGAAAAGGAATGTTCTTAGTGTCTGTTTTTACTTCAGTGGTGGCAAAGTAACCCTCTGCTGTGTCTGTGATGGCACTGACTGATTCAGATGGGATAGTGATATAGAAATCACATGATATTTGCACTTACGGCATTGTGGTTCTCTGTAGTTTGAAATACAGAAATTTCTTTTTGGCCTGAACCAGTATGGCCATTCATGTGTTCTTACATGCCTGGGAAATATTTTCTTAATTACAGTCATATACCTGCATACTTTGCAGCTTCTTAAACTTGTACAGATATCTGGGAGAAGGGATGAAAAATACGCTGTTTAAGACAAGTTACCGAGTTTTGTTTCCTTGGAATTTCCTTAGGATTGCCTAGTACAGGAGCCAGTGGGCTTCCTCTGTCTACCTCATCTTTGTCTCTACATCATGCTCCATTTTAATCCATACACTGGAACCTATTGCTGCAAAATCAGGGCCATCACATTTTCAGTATTTGAGAGGGGTTGAGCTAGAACAATAATAAATAAAACTAAATTGTTTCCTATCTGCAGTAAGAAAGAATTGACCAAATGCTTAAAATGCCAGGTGCCTTGGATGGGTAGAACCTCACACAGCAGCCATTGAGCCATGTTGCTGCAAGGGCTCTAGTGCAGGTGGAATACCAGGGTATGGTGTATACACAGGAAAACAACCAGCAAGTCTTGGTTTTCCACACAGACTAGAGCAAGAACTTTTATCAAATGTGAAGGAAGGCCTAGCCATATCTGAAGTACCACACAGGACTATTTCATTACTCCAGTATTGCCAGAAAGAAATATCCCATACAGTCCCTCTGTTACGTGTTGTGTAAGAGACAAGAGCAAAAATTGTACTGTATTGTAGAAAGACAAATGCAGTAACAAAATAAAAATTAGACTCATAGGCACAAATCATCATTACAAGGCCTCTTAGAGACCATGGGATGAGCTTTCTGTCAGAACTAGAACTGGATGCATACAAGTTCTTCTGTGGATATTCCCTCAGAAATGAGGACCCAGGATCATGACCAACTTCTGTGTAGCAGTTTACTTTTTAAACAGGAAGGTAAAATAACAAAAAAATTTTGTAAAGTCCCAGTTTATCACATGTTTTCCTTGTGATTGCTAATATTACTAAACTGCTGAGTGTTTGCTTTAACTGCACAATGAGAAATCAAGAAGGGCAGAGCAGCTCATTCCACTGTAAGGCCACACAAACATCTTAATGCACACAAAAAACCATGTCTATTTCAGGAAACAATTCCAGGAAGCAATGCTCACACAGGAATTTAGTAGAAACTGGCTCCTGGAACATGCTCTCCTTTCCCACCCACAGACAACATGACCCAGCAGCCCAAACACTCCATCCAGTCTCTCCTACCTCCAGGCACACACATGTAGAAGCCCTGCTCTCTGTCTCCTCTCCCTTCCCATTCTCTCTCCATAAGACATGTTGATGATCACTCCCCTGCTTACCCCATCCCCATCCTACTTATCCTTCCCAACTGCTCCATCATCAGATAGACTTTGGCATTGGAAGCCCAAGAGGCAGTCAGAGCATACCTGTAAAGTGTCCCTAGGAAGGAGAATGGAAAGGCATACTGCATCCTGCCCAGCCTTTCGGCACAATCCTCCCTGCCCAAATACCCGGAAGGAGGAGGCAGGGGAACTACCTGCTAGAGAGGCAGCCAAAGGTGTGGAAGGAAGCCTCCAGAATCAGAAGGTCAGCTGGGACCAAGGGCAAGTCTTGAGCCAGATTTTGACTGGACTTCTCCCTTTTGGCAGCTGTGGCACCCCAGGAAGCATTAAAAGCAGCAGAGACTGAGACCCTGCCAGGGAGGAGACATGGGATTCCTCAGGAAACACTGAGGAGTGTTTCTGCCACAGGTGCACAATCAGGCAACCAGCTCTGGCCAGTGAGATGCCACACTCTAAGAGTAACATTCCCAAATGATGTCATTTAAACATTCACATTTTTTAAACAGCACCTCCTAAGGGCACAGTAGCCAGAAAGTACAAAATGTTGGAAGTCAAGCAGATGAGGCAGAAGGCCAGCTTGGCTGAACAGGGATCGTCTCTTAGGGAAAAAAGGCCAAAAAATGTGTGTGCCCAGTGGAAGCAATGTCAGGTGACATGGTGTGATGGCTTTGGAACAGCCACCCATCTAGGGGGAAGTAGCTCCAGGGAGAAATGCTCTGGCATGATGGAGCAGACCCACTGTGGCTGTCATCCTGATTACCCCAGCAACCAGGACCGCAAAGTGAAAGCAAGGATATTTTTGAAGGAGCTGATTGTGCCTTCTGCCCATGGCAGTGAAACAGCAGCCTCATGTATGGTGCTGAGATGGGCTAAGGAGTTGGTTGATCACCAGATCAAAATTACACACCTTTTTCCTCCCTGAATGACAGAAAAATGAGTACTGCATGACTCGCCCTCTTGGGAGCACAAACATGCCTCCTGCCAATGCATGTTACTTCACTGGAACAGAGGTCTTGCCACAGAGGTCTCTGCTTATTCCTCAGTTTCCCAGCCAGCAGCCCCAATGCTAGAATCTGGCCATGTTCAGCCCCAAGGCTTCCTTCTCTGTCCCCACCATTCTCCACTTTCAGCTCAGCAGCTCTGGACTGCTGAGCTTTATTTGCTGCAAGTTTCTGACCCTGTCCACCAGAACCCCTGCCTAAGCCACCTATGATCCGAACTCCCTTGATCCAGATCCTTGTCCTTCTCCATGCTGAAGTTATTGCACACACAGAGGCACATAGGAAGGCATCCCCTCACTGCCACTTGCATGTTGTCTCTGTCCACTGAGCTTCTCTTAGAACTTCCTCCCGTATTACTTTTCACTTACTTTGTGCTCTTGGATGTGAGCGCCAGTATTACAGGCGCGCAACACGCGTACCACATGGAGGTTTCTAGATCATGCCTAAACATGGAACAACGAGGTGGAACTCTGTGAACAGCTTCACGGCTAGGTGTCCCACATCCATCAACCCCCAAAACACAGCCCTCCTAAAAGACCCACCACAAAGGCTGCTAGCAGGACCAACAGTTCCAGATCTGCCCAGGAGGACTAACGGAAGCGGTTTTGCCCCTTACATCACTCGAGGTTTCAGCGGTTTGCTGCAGCAGCAGCCACCTTGCATTTTGCGCTGTGCCTGCGTAAGCACGGTGGCTGCAGGCGAGGGAAGCTGGGGCGGCGCTGTGACTGGGAAGCAGAGGAAGGGGATCAGCGACCGAAGGGCGAGAAGGGACACGTTGTCAGCGAACTCCGGCAGTGCTGCGGTACCGGGGTCGGTGCTGGCACGGTCAGTCACCTCTAAAGAAGTGTCCAAACAAAACAAAACAAATTCATCTAAGCCCTCATGGACACCCGAGCAACTCTAATAGCACAACAATCATGGGTGAGCTTAGCCCGGTCAGTTACTCGTGCTGGTTTGCACAGCGGGGAGAAGGAAACGCAAGCCTGACCCCGGCTCAGACCGTGCAGCTGGGCTTGGCTTGTTTTCTTCAAACAGCTGACTCGGCACCGGGAAACAGCGTTGCCCTCCGAACCGAAAGAGAAAGCAGATAACGATCTGCACGTGACAAAGCAGCCGCTGTGGTGCGAGAGACCAGCCGGCACAGGACCGGCTGCAGCCACAGACCTGCTCGGCTCCTAGAGCGGCACCACAGCCCTCTCCGGCGTGTTTCAGCTCCACACGCACCCAAATGGGCAGCCGGTAAGTATCCTCCACTGAGACCCCCACTTTTTTAATGTCACTGGCATTGGGGAGAACTGCCAGGAGAAGAAGTGGTGTTGCAGGGTACTGATGTCTTGGAGTGTCCTTCCCCTGCTGTAAGACGCTTTAAGGGCAGTTCTCCCACGGTCTGTTCCATTTGCTGCTGGTTGGTTTCTGTTTACCGGCAGTCCTTCGCTTGTCAGTGGCCTTTCTTCACCCATGGTTTCTCTGTAGCTAATCCTGGCTGAGGGGGAAAGACGATCGGGATAGCTGGGGTGGGGAGGTGGGGAGGTGGTGAAGGGACAGGACAGATGTCTTGAAGGAGAAGTGTCAAGTCCAAAGCTCGACACTTTCCCATCACTGTTGCACAGCATTTCTCCCCGCAGCAGCCAGGGGGAGGGGATACGGGAAAGTCAAGCTGTCTGGGGAGCTCTTCAGTGCAAAAGGAAATGCCCATTCCCTCGCCCCTTTGCACTCAGCCCCACTTGCAGCGGCATCCAGTGGCTCCACAGAGATGTTCGTCCCTGCACAGAGACCAGATTCTGTACCAGAGCTGTGTTCCTTCCTGTCTTTGCCCAGGCACTCTGCCAGCAGCTTGCTGGAGGAAGGCACAGCCCCAGCCTATGAAGGCTGCCCGCCTGCCTATGAGCAGCAGAGGAAAGGGCTGTGCAGTCCCAAAAGCACAGAGGGTGCCTGGAGCCTTATTTTCCACACAAAGACCTCAGAGAGCTCCTGAGCCATTCACATGGGGCCTCACCGCTGGGGAGACTGAGATACAGAGCTCTCCTATGGTGAAACCCAGTGTTTCCAGCAATTCCAGTCCAGGAAAAAACAAGGAAGCTGAATCCAGGCTGGGGCTCGCTGTGCCGTGCTCAAGTTCTTGCACCTTTGAGGAAGAGCCACAGAGTCTCCCATCCAAAGGCATAGACACCTCCTTAGAGGCAGTGAGGCTGCAAACGCCTGGGAAAAACCCAAGCTGTACACTGGGTGAGAGCATTTTCCTGTTTGTCTCTTGCTTCTCAGCCAGGCTGCTGCCAATCCTGCCTCAGTGATGAGCTGCAGAGCTCACAAATGTCATATCTGTGGCTGCACTGTGCCAGGTCTCAGCCTTCACTGTCTCCAGGCCAGTTGTGTGTTCTCTAACCAGCTGGCACCGGGCCATCCCAGGCATGTTTCTGGTCCAATCAGTCACACCTAGGGACAGGGATTTACCTACTGGGTTGGGCTGGGCTGGGGAGGCAGCAGGAGGCTGAAGGGCAAAGATCCCAGCAATTTGGCAGTGAACAGAGGGACATCGCTGGGAAAATATGTCCTTACACACATAAGCCTCAAAGCAGAGGAGAGGACAGGCATAACAGGGTTTCCCCAGGTCCTCATACATGCAGAGATCATGCAGCAGCACAGGGTCTCTGAGGGGGCTGTCCTCCACCGCTGCCATATACTTCCGCAAACCTGATAGGAATTTAATTCTCTGTCCCCTCTCTGGTAAACATGTGCAACTAGGGCAGCTTTTATTTGCTTTTATATTTTATGGATGCCAAGGGAGTGAGAATTAGATGACTGAACAAAAAGCCATGTTTCTACAAGCCTGCCTTCCTTAGGAAACCAGTCTAAAGAAATATGACAGCAAGGGTTGGTGGGTGGGCAGCGCCAGGAGTTGGCTGGGCTCTAGGGGTCACACCTCTGAGATCTAACAGAAATCCCTGGAGACCTGGTCAGCCAGCCAAGGGCTCCCTCCAAGTGCAGCTTGTACTTCCCCTGAGGGCTGTGAGGCAGGACAGCAGGGAGAACAGTGAGTGGTGTGAGCCCTTGTGGAACAGGGAGAGGAAGAGCAGCAATGCCTGCCTGCAGGAGATCATGTGTAAGACAAACAAATTAAGGAGCAATACCAGGGACGAGACAAACCGTGGTGAAATTACATGTGCTGGAGGTCTCATTCTGCAGCACTCTCTGTGCCCAAGCATAGATATTTTCCTGGTTGCTTGTGTCTTCATTGCAGATTCAGAACAATGGGCGTCCTCCATGTGACCTTCCAGTCTCTCCAGAAGCCTGTTGTGAAGAAGCCCTCCAAGAGATGCTACAAGAAGTGAGGGAAAAGTGACCAGGGGAAGTGCACAGGTTGGTGTCTGATGCTGTGACCCCCGCTTCCATGCTATGTGGGTGTGCAGCTCCTGGGAGAAGTTTGGAACCGAGAAGCTTCATCTTTGTGCTCATTAAACAGAGGTGCCCGACTTCCAAGTTTCCAGGGAGAGATTAGGCCTGGGAGGGGGATGTTGAAAGGTCTCTAGTCACCAGCACTGCCGCCAGATGCTGAGTACAGATTGAGAGGAATTTCTCCTGGCACTCTAAAAACTCAGAGGCTGTACCAACTTCACAATCAACTTTGGGTGATGGTCTAGGAGGACATCCAGGATATCACAGATTCACAGAATGTTCTGAGTTGGAAGGGACCTAGAGTCCAGTTCTTAAGTAAATGGGCCACACAGGATTGAAGGATGATATACCACTGAGCAATAGGCAGTGGAAGGGGACAACAGGGCCAACGTGAACTTCTTGAAGGAAAGTGGTAAATGATTCTCAGCAGATAATGCTTGTCAAAGGGAGGAAGAGTTATTTGCAAAGTCTCAAGCCTGAGGCTGAGCTTGAAGCCAAGGTCTACGAGTCCTGTGTTTATGCCTTTCTGCAGACCTGGGTGGACAGTGCTTCAATGCTGTGTGGCTCTGCAGCCAGTGATGCCGTTTCCTGATGCCACCTCCCTCTTTTTCAGTGTGAAGCAGAAGCCTGCAAGACAGCACAGAGGACAGTACACACTCCTGGGAGAGGAGCAGAGTCAAGTTTGCCAACCAGTCTGAGACAGGAGCAAGGTGGATGGCAATCACAGGTGTATCTCAGTAGCACCCATGTCCCTGGGCCTCAGAGGAAGGCGAGTGGCTGCAGGTGGATCCAGGGTACCTCTCTGAGCTGGGCACCTGCCTGTCTGTGTAGGGCACTGGTCCCCAGGCAACAAAGACAGAGGAGCACCATGTCTGCCAGCCTCAGTGGGTAACAGAGCTCCAGGTATTCAGTCCTGCTGTGCTCAGAAATCTACAGGCGTGCAGGGACCTCAGGTGCATGTGGAGCTCAAATGCTGGAAATGGGTGGTATCAATGGCACTGGATGTCCCAGAGCTATAGAACAAGGGCAGGGAGGCCAGGGGAGCCCTGCAGTTCAGATCCTGTCATGTCTGCATTTTACTCAGTAGTCCAAAGATCACAAGGGATGTCTTTGTCTGATCATAACTGAAAGAAAGCATTTTCCCAGAATAGCTCTTAACCCCTACTTCTTTTACTCAATAGTCCAAAGATCACAAGGGATGTCCTTGTCTGATAAAAACTGAAAGAAAGGCATTATCCCAGAATGGCTCTTATCCTACTTCTTACCCAACAGCAGCTTTGCTCTCCTTCCATCACTGCAGTTTGCTGACAAATGCCTCTTTTCCAGAGAGGCAATGGTGCAAAGGGCATGTGTGGGGCTGAGTGATACTCTCCTCCCAGTACTGGTCCACACATGGGATGTGATTAAACCACCTTTGCTGTGACCAAACATGCACCAAATGCAGCCCCCTTGACCCAGTAACATACGTGCAGCAGACTCCTAGGCAGGACTGAGACACTGTTCTATTTGCAAGGGGAGTCCCTAAACCCCAGCCATAAGGCTCAGAGCCCATCTTGGGAAGAGTGCCATAACAGGCAAAAACTGAGGGGTCCCCCCTTCATGTTTTGCAACAGGCACCCCCACAGCAGCTTTTACCACGGTAGCAAGAAAGCCTGTGGGCACCAGGATGGGTCTGCTGCAACCGAGGTGTACCGAGAACCTGCTCTACACGCTGACTTTACTGGAGATTGTTGGGACCTTGGCCTTGATGTCCTACGCACTGCTGTGGGAAGCCGGAAACCTGGTAAACCTCCCTGACAAATGCATTGGCTTTTACAACTTCTGCCTATGGAATGATACAGCTGGGGAGCTGCTGTGCCTGGAGAACGAGCATCTACAGGCAATGGGCATCAGTCTCCTAGAAATGGCGCTAGCCAGGGTTTGTGTGTATACCTGCCTGGTCTTCATCATCTTCCACCTCCTTTTTGTTTTAAATGTGAAGTGCACAGGGCAGAGAGAGGGATGGAAGATGATCATTATCATACCCTTCATCAAGATGACAATCCTGTCTGGAGGCCTGGGTATGTTTCTTTTACAAACCTCGCAGTGGATTCATCCCTCTGATTTCACTGGAGGCTTCGTGGCACTGCTTGGGACTCAGGCTCTGCTACTGCTCCAGATTCTCACTGCCACTGTGTACCTCAGCTGGGCCAAGCGCACACATATGTGTCAAAGCCCTTTAACTCAGGAGGCCCTGCCCACTAAGATTTGACAGTCAAGAAGATGCAAGAGCTATCATTAACATGATTTAAAATAGTAATCCCAATGCAGTTTTACTCCCTAGCAAGAACTTGATCCCTAGTCCAAAGGCTCATGTCGAGCCATGCTCTGGCACACTGCTGTGTGCAGCACTCCCGCATCGAGCTGGTAGCAGACACCAACAGCCACAGCACAGCACGGAAGCTTCCCAGATACAACAGCATGTGACAGCCTCAGTTTGGGGCACAGCATCAAAGTGACAGCATTTCTGGCCCTGACCCAAAGAGCAGTGAAGGTAGCAGAACCAGCATACAGTGGACACAGCCTTCTGCCCATACCTAGTCTAAATACAGGCAAGCAGAGAAGCAAACAAGCTTCCTTTGTTGGAGTTGGACAGAGAATCTGCTCCTTCACCACCTCCTGGACTAACCAGAGATGCCTTCAAGGTAACTGTGACTTGAGGAGCTGTGGCTTCACACTGCCATCACAGCAGTGGCACCCTCAGAGGTGCACCTGTATTTCACCTGCTGAATATCTAGAGTGCCTCTGACTTAGCTCATTATGGTGATGTGCCCCATATGCAACCCCAGCAGCAGCAGAGCACATGGAGGGGCAGCCTAACAGCTCAATGAACACAGCCCTAATAGAGGGTTTCCATGAGAAAGCAGAGGATTTTGGTGCAGAGCTCCAGGTTTGTTCCCACTAATATTATGGAGCTGAGCCCAGCACTCCAACAGCCTTTGACACTCCAGGAGAAATGGTTCTGTGTGAGGGCAACTCGCCACAAAGCCAGCTCAGCACATGCCACGCAAGGGCGTGCTCAGGGAGCAGGGCCAGGGCTGCTGGGGTGCAGTGCCCCAGCTGGGCCATCACAGCCAGAGCACTGGATGGGGTCTCCATGGCATGACAGCACACAGCACTGCTCCCTGCATGTCTGTAACCTTGCACTAAGAAATGCCTGCTTTGCCCCTGTCCCCTTTAGGGTGAAAGTAAGTTGCTAGTATCTCATAATATGTGGTTAAATATGTAATTAACTAACAAAATGCTTTTAAGACCCTTTGCCCTACCACATAACAAAGACAAAGGAAGTAGTGTTTAAAAACAGGATCTGTAGATTATGTTTAACTAGGAACTAACTAATGTTCAGGAAAATGTAACCAAATAGGTAATCTCTTTGTAAGTAGGATATAAATCACTTAAAACAAATAAGCAGCCAATCAACAACCAACCTTCGAGGCTGTGAAGTAAGCCATCTAGAACGATAAGGAAGTAACACCAGAAAGATCCAGTTTTGTAGTTTGAAAATAAGGTAACAGACTGAGCATGCATCAATTAAGAAAGTGTAATTAAAGGACAAGCGATGAAGACTATGAAACGACCACCAAAATGATTGTAATAGCCCCTAAAGGACGCTAGATGGCAGAAAAGACTGAAATAGTTGACTCTTGTTTGTATAACCATTTTTCAAAATAGGCATTTTGTTACTGATTTGTCTGTGTAATGAATATATAACAGCCTTGTAAATATAAACTGTGTTAATTCATCTAGTGGTTGGGAGTACTTATGTGAATAAAGAATGCCTGGTTAACAGTGGTATCTTTTGCTGTTGAGTGAATTTGTTTCAAGGGACATGAGGGTCTGTTTTCCCTCTTGCTTCAGCCTTGGTGGGGATGAGGCTGGTGATGCTAGTTTGACTGATTCTTCATTTCAATAAATGCTCTCACATCTGGCCTCATGTGGTTTGTTCATCCCCCTTTTGGACTGGGAAGAAGATACTGAGCCATCTTCATCCCTTCCTAGACCCCCATGCATGCTGCCACAGGGCCAGCCCCTTCAGGGCAGTCTTGGCCCTGCCAGTCTGTTCCTGCACCTCTTCCTCAGCCATGGGAGGGCTGCTGGAGTCTGGAGGCAAAGTCAGCACCAGGTCCAATGGAGACAGCCTGCCAGGCCCCACTGCAGCTGTGACAGAGGGACCACAAGGACAAGGGAGCCCCCAAGGCTGAACCATGACGATGTAGCTCTGCCAGCAGAGGTCTTCCAGGTCAGCAACTCCCTGCTCCCCTCCAGTCCCAACACTGACTCACCAAAGGGACATTCACAGAAACCCGAATGTCCTCTTTAATCTGTCCATGCGCTGAGATGTGAAACAGAAACGAACACATCTGAATCCGGAGCCAAATCCCAGCACAGACTGGGAGAAGTGAGTACCTCCTTCCTTTTCCCCTCTGGCCTTCATGGGTATCCTACCAGCTAACCAGGGCACCAACACAGCAGATGGATGCACAGCCCCCTCCAGGCCCTCCTCCCACCGTTTTCCGGGCCGCGGGAGGAGACACCCTCTCCATTGTGCCCTCTGCTCCTGTGGAGTCAGAGAGGAAATGTTAGCTGAAAAATATCTCCCTGACATATTTCAGGACATCGTCCTCAGAGTCCTCCCCGCCTGTCCCCTCTGCGTCGGCACCAGCACCAGGAGGGGATGGAAGTGCCGGCCTGTGGTCACTGCCTCCATCCGTGTTGGCCGTGCTTCCAGGAACCTCGTCTGGTGTTGCCGGGAATTCCTGCTCCTTTTCACTCCTGGACCGCGCCTTGTCTTCACCTTCCTCGCTCTGTAGATTCTGACAAGAGAGAAAACAATAAGCCCGGGCTGTGCGTGTCTCCACCCCGGGAGCACTCCAAGGAGTAGGAGGGCAGCCCAACATTCCCGTGAGCCACCCGTCACCAGGCCCGAGGTCCGCGGTTCTGCCCTGCAGCGCCACTGGGAAAGAGATGGAGGGGACCGGGAAAGCCATGCGGCACCCGGCAGCAGCCCCCGACCCCCTCCTAGAAAGGGGCCGCCAGGGAGGCGCGGGCAGCAGCGCTCCCTGCCCGTCCTCCGGAGCCCTGCCGCCCGGCCGTGCTCGGGTACGGCCAGGGCCGCGTCACCACCCCCGGAGGTCCCGGCTCACCTCGGCCAGGACCGCCAGGGCCACC
>VWZT01003939.1:788349-808529 GCA_013397055.1 Pachycephala philippinensis | reverse complement strand
GCTCGTCCCCCGCCGCGCACATCCAGGCCGGGAGCTGCCGCCGACGCGCGCCCGCCGCCATTCCCGCGCGGGGCGGTGCTGCCAGGACGGCTTCCGCCCGTCACGCCGAGGCTGCTTTCTCGCTCAGCTGGAGCGCAGGGGAGCTGGAAAAGCAGCTCCAAGCCGCCCTAAAACCCAGGTCACGACAGAGCCCCGTGTTTGATCAGGCGGGGCGGGAAGCGACACAAGCAGGCAGGCAGTGAGGCCGCCCATCCCTCGATATTCCGTCAAGGAGCAAACACAGCTCTGAGCCAGCTGCGGAGCAGACGGCACGTTTGGAACGACACGTGCCAGCCGCCGGGCCGCGGGGGCAGCCTGCCGGGCCAGGCCGGGCCGTGCCGGTGTCGCCCCCGAGCGCTCCGTTACGGTCCCGCCGTGAGGCCCCGAGCGCTGCCGGGGCGCCCTCTGCAGGCCCGGGCGCGCAGGGCAGGGGCGGCGGGCCCGGCAGCACCGCTCTGCCGCAGCGGCGGGGGATCGTGCCGGGAAGAGGGGAGAGAGGGGAGCCTGGGCGAAGCATGGAGTAAAAGCTCCTCTAGGAATACAGCATGTTGAGCATTGTTCTAGCAAAACACGTTCATTCCTTCCCTCCAGGTTTCTGGCACAGTATCTATGTTGTGCTAATGCATCATTTTGCATAGCAGCCTTGGTCTGGAGCATGTTTTTTATACTTTCTTTCCCTGTTTGGGGGTTTTTGTTTTGCTTTTAGTCCTACTTATGAAGCAAACCTAAAAGTGGTTTCTCTCCAGAATCTCAGCTGACCCTCTGCGAGGGCTGGAAGATAACATCTGGAATAAAGTAACATCCCTGGTAGTGTTCAAGGCTGGGTTGAATGGGGCTTTGAGCAACCTCGTCTAGTGGAAGGTGTCCATGCCCATGGAAGGAGTTGAAACTAGAAGAGCTTTAAGGTCCCTTCCAACCCAGACCATTCTATAATTTTGTGATTCTAAATTCTAAAACACCTATGCAATGTAGTCAACCCTGCAGGGCTTGGAATACAGCTGCAATCTTTCTTGGCCTTTGAGAGGCCAACAAAGGCTCCCAACTCGAGAGCTCTCTAAACTCTCAGACTAACCATGGGAATTCCTGAAGCCAGTTCGAAGTCAGCACTGGATTTGAGGAGACATTACCCCAGACTGGCATGAAGAACAGCTGCACCATTAGTATCACATCCCACTGAGGTGGAAACCCTGTACTCAGATGTCAGTCTGCCAGGGGACCTGTTAATCTTGGAGGCCCTTGAAATGGAAGGTAGGGTTATCAGATGAGACTGTAGTCAGCAGGAGCAAAATGCTCCATGGACAATAGGTGCCTGAAGCATGAATATGCCTGTAGTGAGGATTTCAGTATCCAGCAGTGTTGCCCTTGAGCAGCTGTCTATGAGTATGGCTACCCATATGGCTCATGAATGGCTGTTCATTTTCAAGCAGTGTATGCTCTGCCAAGGAACAACAGTACCATAAACTCCCAATACAGGCTAGGGACACAAGCAGCAGAAAGCTCTGTGCAATGTGTAAGCAGATGAAATGTATCTGTTTAGTCCATTCAAAGACTATGCAACACCTGAGCACAGCACTTGCCCTGATGTTGGGGGGCTTAGGGGGAGAGACAGCTCCAGTAACAGAGCCCTGTATAGGGCCAGACTGGTTCTGGCCTGCCTCCTCCTATCCACCATCAGGTAGCTGCTAGGCATTATGTAGCTTCTGAACTCCAACACAAATATTTCGAAGTCTGACTCAGGATTTCTGCTCTAGCTGGTAGCAGATACCTCTGGCAAGGTAACACAATACATCCAAACAAACAGTTACTTTTTGTTCCTGGATGTCTGGTTCACCCTGGTGTGGTGCTGGAACCACCAGTGAAAGCACGAGGGCCTTTTTTTGCATGCAGGAGACTTGGCACATCACTGCCCCAGCCACCCTCCATGTTTTGCAGCAACTGCTGGACAAAGCATAGAGCTCAAGTGCAAGGGAATATTTTCTTTTTATGGAAAAGAAAAATCAAATAAAAACAAACTAACAAAATTGTAACAACAAATGTTATACCCAAAGAATACTCTGGTTTCTCATCAGCCTTTCCAGTTTGAGTCATCTTATCATCATGCACTGTGCTGCCTCATGCTTGCTTCCTCCAGCCTCACCTTCTGCAGAACCCTGACGTGACCCCCGCCCTCTAGCCACGTGCTACTCAAGACTCCCTAATAGAGGGAAGTCCAGCTGCCACAATGGATTAGTGGAGACTTATTTTTCAGTGCTGCCACTGATCCTGTCCCATACTGGCATTCTGTTGCACAGTGGTTTGGCAAATGTATTTATCAAGAGGCAAAAGCTACAATGAGAAGAGGGACTTTGCTTTGCCTTCTCTCCCATGCAGTTTGTTCCTGTGAGTTAACACTGGTTTTGTCAAGTCTATTGCTCTTTCCCCCTTCAGTACTGTCCAGGTTAAGACTTTTGAGCCAGTAAGGTTGTTAATTTAATTTTCCCATCCATAGAGGCAGTGAGGCAGGTCCCGCAGTCCATGGCTGTGCTCCAATCCACTGTGACAACAGGAGCTCGGTGTCCTCCCAGGGAAAGGCAGCTCTCCAGAACCTTCTCCTCACCATTTAACTAAAAAGAAGGAAAGCATAAGATTTTAAGGGGGTAAGTTTCTGCAGTGGGGGCAATGCACCCAACGAGACAAGCCAAAGCCTGATAGAGACTCCATATTTCTAACAGCATGCATAAGCAAGCAGAAAATCAGAGACTGAGATGTGTGTAGCACACACACAAAAGGAAGTTTCCAGTCTCACTACAGAAGCAGGTGTTCTCAAGCAGCTCAACTTTTGACATCAACTGAACCGCAGTAATTGAACAAGGCAGGCTAAGAGCACACACTGATGTGAAGCACATAAGCCTAAGCTATAGCTCATGTTAGTTCAGGTGCTCTGAGTGCCCCAGATGCAAAGTAAAAAATCCATCTAATCTGCTTTGCAAGAGCATGAGCACGTGATCAGTAACACTTGTTACTGAAGCACAGAAATTTGGGCACTCAGAACCATTCAGCCTTACCCTTCATTTAATTTCAATACACAGTAAGGGAAGAGAATCAGGCTGGGTCTAACATGGAATCAGCAGGCACAGAAGGCAGACTGAAGATGAGCACCAGTTAACAATCACACGTTTTGCATTGAACTGGCATGCATCCATATATTTAAAAAGTAATTAAAACTTTGTCCTAGGCACTTGGACACAAAAAACTAAGCTTTAAGAAGGAGCACACATACTCCAGCTACATACGGAGGACCCAAACACTTGCTGTACACCACACACTGCTAAAGTGCACACTGTGTGAAACTGAGCAGCAACTCTCACAGAGGAAAGATGAGTAGGTGCTGCTTAAGAACTTCCAGTGGCTGATGTTGCACCCTCATAATTAACAAAAGCTTGTATGGATACTTAAGAGTACTCCCCACCACTTCTGAAACTTACCTTGAAAATTACTCCCCCAGTAGAAGAACATGTCAACATGTAATTGCCCTCAGAGTCAAAAGCAAAAAGCCGTCCTCGTGGGAACTGGACTTGCTTGTAGCCACTGTACCCAGACAGAATAAAAGGACCTGTTGCTTCTCTGGGAAGGTCATACTCAGACACCTTCAAGCCAATTTTGTGGATATTCCACTGAATAAACTGGAATGAGAAAAAGAGATGACAAAAGCCTATAACGAAATTAACTGGCATGCAAGTAGAGTCACCTTTTTCTGCTTTTAAGCCAAGCAGGTATTCCTCACAAACACAAGATGACATTTTGACATCTGTATCTAAGTGGCTATATTAATAAAACACAGGCTGCAAAGGCTGTAAGAGTGCCTACTATCCAGGCAAAGATATGCCCTGCCTTCCACAAGCACTACTGCCTATGTGTCTTTCCCCATTGCATGCAGTATTCTGGTGAGAATTTACTTAACTCCTCAACCAAGGTCCCTCCCTGAGCCATATCTCTACTGCTGACGACTGCGGAACTGCAGAAATTGAAGCACTTATTATAAACAACAGGGAGCTGCTGACAAGGAGATTTATGCAAAGCGGTCAAGGATCTGCTTCCCTGTGAATCCCAGATCTCAAACGTGGTGGTCTCAGGGGCAGAGAAAGGTTATCCTCACACGGACTGTCTAGGAAGGGGATGTCACCAACAGTAGGATTTGCACACAAGGTCCAAGACAGCTCCAACTATTAATACACTTTTCAGCCACTCTCTGCAGATCCTGGAGCAGGGTGGTACTGCACACCTAGGATTACAGTTCGCAGCCCACAGATCATCAAGAATCTGAGCATATTTTTATGACTGTCCCCACCATATGGAGAAGACTCCAGAAGTGATCTCTCTGCCAGCTGACCAGCAGGAGGTCACCCATAGCCTACCTTGCCATCCTCGCCTATGCTGTAGACTGTGTTCTCATCATAGCTGAACTCGACGGAGTAGACTTCCCCATCATGTGCCTTCCAGCTCATGGCGCACTCATGCTGCTGCATATCTGAGGGGAGAACCAGTACTGAACACTCCTTGTACTCACACAGAGCTGAGGTGAAGAGAGCGAGGCCTTTTATGTTCCTAAGCTCTCTGTGACAGCCCTCCAAAGCAGCCTGGGGGAGCCCAATCCAGTCCCAGCACCCTGTGCCTATACTCCCACATGTGGCTTTCACTGTGGCCACAAAAATCATCATAACTACTCAACTTTACAGGGCTGCTCACACGCTCACTGTCAACTGCAGGCATTCTGCATCCAAGCACCGCTGGCACTCCTCCTCCCTTCATTATCCTGCCCATCCTCCCAGCTGCTGACAGCTCTGTCCTCCCAAAGACCTGGGACTGCAGCCTCCACCTGTGCCAGAAGCAGATTCCCCATTCAAGGTAAGAGGCCTGAACTGCCTTTATTGCAAGGACAGGCTGAAGAGGACAAAAACCTGAGAAAGACAAATTGCTCACAGAAGGACTGATGTGAACCCCTTGCATTTAAATGTAAGGTCTCACATTCACTGCTTTCCTCAGAACTCAGCCTCTTGGGGTACTGCTACCTGGCACAGCCCAAGGCCACACAGCTTAAGGGCAAATTAACTCTCCACTTCAGCATGAGAGCAACAACAAATCCAGCAGCACTACCAGGGTCTCCCGCCAATGTCCTCTAGAAAAAGTCTATGTAAATTCACTCCTGAGAGCTCCTGTGGAGGAGAGACAATAGCTTCCACCTTGGTTTTCAAGCATATCCCACAGCTGCCTCTCTGCTGGCAGAAGGGTACTAGGGACAGCCAGCTGAGGACTAGGGGCCACCTCACTACTCAGTTTCACAGAATCATGTAAGTTAGAAAAGATCTCCAAGATAATCAAGCCCAACTGTTACTTTAACACTGCCAAGTGCACCACTAAACTGTACCCCTAAGCGCCACATCTATAACATCTTTTAAATACTTCCAGGGATGGTGACTCCAGCACTTTCCTGGGCAGCCTGCTCCAGTGCTTGACAATCCCTTTGGTGATGGAAGTTTTCCTAATATCCAATCTAAACCTCCCCTGGTGCAGCTTGAGGCTGTTTCCTCTTGTCCGATCCCTTGTTACTTGAGAGAAGAGACTGACCCCCATCTGGCTACAACCTCCTTTGAGGCAGTTGTAGAAAACAGTAAGGTGTCCCCTGTCTTCTTTTCTCTAAGCTAAAGAACCCCAGCTCCTGCAGCTGCTCCTCATGTGCTCCAGACCCTTCACCAGCTTTATTTTTGCTCATGCTCCAGCCCCACAATGTCCTCATTGTAGTGAGGGGCCCAAAACTGAACATGCTGTTTGAGGTGGAACCTCAGCAGTGCCAAGTGCAGGGGGACAATCACTTCCCTTGTCCTGCTGGCCACGCTATTTGTGATACAGGCCCGGATGCCAGTCTTGGCCACCTGGCCTCACAGCTGGCTATCAACCAATAGCCCCAGGTTCTTTTCCACCATACCAAAGAGACGAACAATCCCATCTGCAGCCCCGGTGACCAGCAGGTTGCCATTGTGGTTGAAGGCTGTGCAGTTAATAGCAATGGGCTCAGGCTCCAGGGAGAACTGCAGCTGGAAGGGAAAATTTGCATTAATGCTGAGAAATGGAGCTGGGGGTGCTGAAGAGCTGAACTCCAGGGGAAGGAAGACAGAAAAATGGTATTTAGTAACAAGAACTCTGGTTTGGAGCCCTACACCTCTAATAACTACAGACTTCAAGGTCTGGCAGTGGCATTTTGCTGTGACACTAAACCAGCAATTCACCTCAGCCAAGCCACAGCTTTCTTGGCCATGGCCTCAAGGTTGCAAAACCAGCTTCTGGCAGGCATTAGACCGAGTATGTTGCTTTCTCCTACATGTCAGGGACAGCACTTCATTTAAAAACAGAGAAGGCAAGGGAAACAGCAGCAACAAAAACTCTTCAGTATAGCTCAACTGGAGAAAGCCTGAGCAAAGCATCATTCAATCCACTTGGGATATTTCCAGTCACAAACTGTGCAGCCAGGATAGAAACAAGGCCATGGACTATTCTGAAGAATCCCTCAGAAAAACCCCAACACACCAATAAAACAAAAAAACTTCACCCAATCCAGCAGCTACTTACATTATTTATTTTTATCCTGAATGTGACAGAGGGGAAAGGAAGAAGGAGGAAAAAGAAGGATGTTGAAAAGAAAGTCAGCATAATTTAGAAAAAGGGCTCCTACACATTGCAACAGAAGACACTCATTCTCAGCAAGCAGACTGAGAAAGGAAAAGAAACCCATCAAGTACCTGCTGCTTCATCGTCTTAGTGTCCCACAGAAGCAGCTTTCCAGGAACTTGGTTCATGCTTTTGCCCCCAGAGTTGATTACTGAGAAGTCAATGTGGGAGACGGGGCTCTGGGCTGCTGCAGAGCAGACAAAGGAGGCACCACTTGGGCTGCAGGCAAGCGAGAGGATCCTGAAACACAGGCACATGGTCTGAATCACCTCTCTCCTGCAGCTGCCTCAAGCAAAACACTCAACTATGAGCTCTCCCATTAAGACCCCAGGAGACATGGTGCACTGTAAAGGAGGGCAGGATTCATGTGCTTAGACAGATTTTGAGTGTCTCCCATTTAACTGAGCAGTTTTACACTGCTCAAGCAGGGACTGCCCTCTAGATGAAGGCTGGATAGTCCTGCAGTTGCAGAAAAGCAGCAGGAACATCGAGATGTTCACCATTAAAACCAACACCATTTACTTATATTTATATATAAAAATCAGTATTCCAGAGTTACCTGGGCATGTCTTCATCAATGCTGATTTCACAGAGATTCTTCTTTGCTTCTGTGTCATAAAGACGAACCGTCCCAACCCCACTGCCAAGCAATAGCTTGAAACCAGCAAGGAGATGGAAAGAGTGTGAGTGAACAGTACAATGATACTGTCCAACAACCATCAAGACTTAGTAATTTTGTTTTTTTATTTATCCTTTCAGACTAAGTATTACTCCATTATGGTATGTCCTGTCTTCCTGTGCAATCACATCGAGTAGGACTATCCCAGAGCCACAGAAGTTAAAACCCTGCTTTCCAGTGAAAAAAGACCTAATAGGCACCAAGGTGGCATAAACACCACTTTCTAGATCACAGCTCAACATTATAAGATGCAAAACATGTATGGAGTCTCAATATCTAGCGGTCCAGGGACAGAGAGGCTTAAGATTGTTAACTGTGTGCTAAAGAGAAAATCAAGCGGAAGCCAACTCCTTTCACCCATGGGAGGATGAAATCATCCAGAAGAGCTCACACACGCTTTATTAATGGTGCTACAATTTCAATTAAAGTTTAAATCATAGAGAGATGCATTATAAAAGAAAACTTGAGCAAGCCAGATGTTTGTCACTTCAATGCCTAGTTTGCTGGTGAATCTCACATGTATTTCAGAATGAAGAATCTTTCTATTAGCAAGAAGGAAATAAATTCCACAAAGCAGAAGAAACATCATCACAACAAACGAAGCACAACAACTGCATCGACAACTTGCTTTCAAAAAGAAAAGGAAGAGACAAGCTGTAGCACCAGCTCTTCACAGGTGGTATTTTGGGGTTAGCAAGCCACATATTGTCAGTGCCAAAACGCAAAAAATACTGCCTCATTTGCAGGCCAGCCTTCTCATACAGCCCTGTATCTGCCAAGGGAGGGCATGAAACACTAGCAACAGTTCTAGGACTCAGAAGAATGCATATAATTTAAGGCTCCTCTCTAGTAACAGAACTAGAGAAAAAGGGATATAGGAAACATTTAAACTGCCACGTTATTTAAACAAGCTCCAAGCTCCTTATGCACACACAAACCCTCAGCTCTTAAGACGCCAGTCTAAAACTGGCCATGGAGCTTTTTTCACACCCGCACAAGTAAAATGCCACCCCCACAACTCTGTTTCCCCTTCTCTGCTGCTGGCTCAGGGTATGAGTAAAGCTCCACAGCTCTCTGCTGCAGGCCTCCCACAGGCTGCTGTACTCGGTTGCCTCTGCCTGTCTTTACAAGTTACTGCATGATCTGTGTGAAGACAGGCACTTCTGTCAAAGGAACAACTTCTATCCTGCAGCTGTACCCACACTGCAGCTTGAGAATTTCTGTTTCAGGGTAAGTGGTGGTGAACTCCTTGCTCAATACAAAGCGTACACCCCCACTCTAGTTTTCCTAGACCCTAGAGGCTCTGGTTCCTCGTGTCCCACTAAAAGTGGAAACTAACCGCTGGCCCAATCTTATCCACAGTGCAGCTGTCCAGAAGTGAACATGCAACACGTGGCAACACAGCCCCAAACCACCTGCTGCACTTCCACACGCAGACTACTCACCAGCCGATCGCGCTTGGTGGCCCATTCCAGGGACAGCAATGGAGATTTGGAAATGGATGAAGCTTTAGTCTGCATTATGGGGTTAAAAGACCAGACTTTGATGACCCCATCCACGTCCAAGCTGGCCACCCTCCGTCCAGAACAATCAACCCTGTGTGTAGAACGAAACTGATGGGATATTCTCCTCCCTCAAATTCTTAGATGCAATCCACTAATCCTTCCTTTCTTGGCCACACACCAGTTCCTTCTGCAGGAATCAGAACTTCTCTGCACCACTTCCTGCTCACTTCACAGTAACTGGCACAATGAAGCGCACTAAGCTCCAGACGTAAAGCGTAATGCCCTTAAGCAATACCATCCTGCTTTCCAAGGGAGTTTCTTCCTGGCTAGCATTGCCCAATCACAAAAATCTCTGTCCATTCTCACTGCACAAGCGACATGCTATTTTCAGTCACACCAGCTTGACTGCCCTGCAACTGAGAGCACATGTCCAGCATGCTGGACAGAACAGAGGCTGGGAGAAAGGCCAGACACAGCTGATCCTTCTGCAGAGGCTTCTACAAGAGAGCCCTCTTCTGCCAGTGCATTACCTGCAGTACATGATGGATGAATGGTGCTCCCCATACTCCTCCTGGCTCAGGACGATGAAAGGCTGCTCCTGCCGAACCCCCACAGCCTCTGCACTGCTGCCAGGAACTTTGGTTGAAGTCTCTGTTTGCTCAGCATGCAGATCTGAGCATGGTTCTGCCTCAGCTATGCTAGTATCTGTTTTCTTCTCAGCACTTTGGCCCTGAAGGAAGAAATCCTGTGTGAAATACAAGGAAGCAGCTCCATATCAAGCTCCTCAGCTACCCCAGCCTGCTGGGAGAAAAAAAAAAAAAGAAGCTGCAACAAAACAGAAGCACTGTCAGCCCAACACCCCTTCTGCCAGGGACTTTCCTGAGCACAAGGACCATGTGTTGCACAACTGCACTATTCAATATGACCTGCTTAGTTGCTGAGTCCCTCAGATCCCCCTCCATGTGCCCAGCTATACACCTTCCTGTAAGAATTAAAGGAACCACAACATTTCTAGCATACCTCAGCCAATATCAGAGGCCCATTTACATGCTATTAGAGCACGGATTCACAAGTAAATCAACATATTTCAAGAAATTCTTGCCTTCAGCAATATAAATTAAGTCTGTATAATATGCAGTTCAGCAAACCTGCACAAAACCTTGTTGGATCTCAAACCCCAGTGGATGGATTACCCTAATCTGCCAGAGATTTAGACTGTGCACACTGGAGCCACCACTGCAGCCAACTGACTGATGACAACAGTAGAGCTGACACACGAGTCCAAAAGCTTAAAACCCAATCTGACAGGGCAGACAGAACAAATGGAGTTTTAGGAGGTGAAAGTATCTGGATGAGACAAGATCTGCACAGCAGGAATATTTGGAAGCAGCTTAGTCTTCTCTTGCCACCAGAAGTTAAACAAGAAGCAGATACAGCACATAAGGTGGTAAATCATCTGCTAGCATTCTTTTGATAAACCATCTTCCGAAAACTAAGTGTCCCAAAATGGTATTGGTATTGATGGCTTTGAATTCCTGTTCCGTACACATGCTTGCCTAATTTACAGTAGCTTCACACCAGGACCAATGGATCAAGCACTGCATAATCAAATCATCTGAAATCACAGAGCTGGAAAAGATTGGGAAATAAATCCAAGAATTATTCTGCTAGTTAATGTGGGAAGGTAACAACCAGGGAATAATACTCATGTGAAAGAAACCGTGCCACCTTTCAGTTTCCTTTTTGCTCACATGCTTTGAGTACAAGAGAAAGTTAAAGAGTATCAAGCTTCCCCAAGAGCACAAGAACCAATCTTTACACAGCCCAAAAATCACTGCCTTAATCAAGAACATCATAGAAAAAGAAAAGTCAAAGGAAACTTACTGGGAAATCAGGCTTTGCAATTTTGCAACCAATGCTGAAAGTGTTTTAGATGAACCATGAAGAAAAAAGTTCTCTCAAGGCCTTGAATGCTGAGTGATAAGAGTAACATCTCTTTAAAACAGCACTCCCACACACAGAACAGCCACTCACTGGCCAATGGGCAACAGTCCCTCAGCACTGTCTCTCCACAAGGCAGAATGTCTCATACAGACAAAATAACAATGGCTGAGATGCTGCCTGTGCTCTGTATTTTTTGACAACATGGCTGCTGAAAGCCAGACAACACACAGGTGAACAGAAGTAGTCTGCTGACCTTCAGCAGTTAAAATCCAGGACACAGTTTTATTGTTTCATTAGATTTTAAAGCAGGGCACATCCCCAGGCAAAACTGCAACAATAAAGCACAAAAAACTCCAAAAAGCAAATGTTGCTAGGAAAACAACTTCCACTCCTATCCAGGAAAATTTTCCATTAGTTTTCATCATCTCACACAGAGCCTGCATAAATCAGCCTAAGAACCTACAGGAAGAGCACTCACTTTGGTTGGATGAGTGAGCCAAGTTCATTACCACTGAGGAATGGGGATTTTAACAAAGTATTTGAACACAACCATTAAAAGTGAGTGAAACCTTAATGAAGCCTCAGGACCAGGCTGTTGAAAAACATGGAGACAAAAGACAACTCTTCTTCCATTTGAAATGCCAGTACTGATTACCTTCCAGGGACACAGAAATAAACCAAGTGCAGAAGGAGTTGATTAACTACAGACATTAACCTTTGATACAGTTATTTATGACTAGCAATTCCGAAGCTTAAAGGAAACGCTGGCACTTGTTTCACCACTTAGTTTTACAGAAATAACAGCCTTCTGCTTCCAAGCCTTGCAGTGCTGACCAGTACCTGGAAGGTCCCTTTCGACAACAGTTCCTTCCTTTCTTTCCCATGCTCTTGCAAGCGCTTCTGCCGCTGCTGCAGGGAACTGGACTCGCCTGCCACCAAACCACTGAAGTGGCTCTTCCCGTCCTTACAGCTCACTGTTCCTTCTTTTCCTTTGGCACTCTGGAACACAGAGAAGTGACTGGACAAAGTCATGCTTGTACTAGGCTGCAGAACAAAGAGCAAAAGAAGCAGCAAAGCAACCGAGCACCTGCAAAGGTTCCACAAGCTCTTAGAAAACAGTAGCTGTTCTCGTGCTGCATTCAGGCCCAGCATACATTTGCAAGGCAAGAATGGACATTTAATTTTTCAGGTGGAAGCAAAACCTTGGAGCAGTGCCATGCTGCAAGTTAACTCCTTGGAGACTGAGCAACTTTCAGTTGAGAATTACCTGGTGATTTGTTGGTTCTTTCTTCCCTAGCAGCATACTGCCAGTCTGCGTTGGAGAAGCCCCACTTGAATGGGTTGGTCTGGAAGGGCCCTTTTTACTTTGGGAGAGAAAAGAGGACAGAAAGCCTCCCCGGGACTGAAGAGAATGTGCTGTACTCCTCTGATTGCAGGTCATATCACTAATGAAAAAACGAAACACCACCAAATAGAGTATGAAAGTGCAGCGAGGCAACCTGATCAAAGCCCACCCAGTTAAGTGAAGGGACAGCTGTTTGAACCACTGGACAACAGGTGTTCATTTCCAAGCCAGTGCACCACTATGCATTTAAAAACTATTTGAAAATATCCTGTTAGTGCCCGAAGCAGGTCATTACAGTTACTGTAACCAAAAGCTAACTTCTCAGAGATGCCACTGAGACAGTGGGCTCAAACTGTTGCTGAATCCACTGTAGGGCCACCTAAAACTCTTTCCACTCCATCTGGTTTGTTTAGAAAGACCCTACAGGAAAGGCAGGGGAATTCAGATTTCTGTAGAACTTACTCAGATGGGATTCCCAATTCAAAGCATAAAACAGACCTACTTTGAGAGACATTCAGCATCCAATGTTTCACTGGACACCCTTTGATAATCAGCAAGTTATGTTCAACAATTTTACAGCATAGGCCCTCAGTATCTCAAAATCCAGACCCAAAGAAAATAAGAGAGCTAGAGCCCATTTCTGTGATTATAAACACCTCCCTTCTCAATCCACAATGCCAAAAGCAGCAGCTGCTTCCCAGAACATACCTGTCCGACTTCACTGTGCTACAGCTTCCTCTGAGAGCAGAGTGGCAGCAAGGGGAAGGGGAATACAATAATCTTCACTGTCTCTATCTACTCTTCAAGGATGGAACTGTTCTACCAAAGCTGGGGTTTGGGTTAAGCAGAGACATGAAAATAAGCAAACAGGACTGGCCCCCAGACTAAGAGACAAGTTGCACACACAAGAAATACCACTTCTTAGGTAAGTTTTTCTAATTCAAATGGACAAAAATAAATACAGGAATAAATTATCCCGTCCCTCATGTCACACTCGTCCATACATGCAGATAGCATCAGGGTTTTCCACATAGTTAAAAAAAACATATCACAAACTAAACTCTGTAGCCTGTCCTGTGCAAAGACTGCAGAGCAGTTATCAAGGTAAGTTCAATAGACACTTCAGTCTATTTAATTAGACAGCTTTTAGATTACAACATTTTGTGTGTAGTACCTGCTACAACTTCTATCTGTCACTGGCAACAGGATAATTTAATCAATCCTACTACTGTCCCAATACAAGTGGAGAAGCACATGAGAAACTCGAAGCCACAGTGTTATTCATAACTTGTAGCTGAGCTACATATGCTTTCAGATCCATTTAAAGCAAGAAAAAAAAAGCCTCAGTAACACAGTGAATCCAAACACACAGACTTGCTTTGCCTAACACTGTACTTGGGTAAAAAAAATAACAATTAAAGAAGCTGTATCACTGTCTATGCTGCCTAATTTCCAGAGATAGGCACACAAGAGATGTAGCCATAAAATGCACTTTTAACTGCAGCAAGTTCATGGGGAATTCTGTGCTTAACTGAGCCTCACAGAAGAGAAGCTCCTTTTCCCTTGACTTTGCAAAAGCAAGAAAACATCCGTGTGTAACAAGAATCCCTTTGGGTCATACAGTAACAGTAGCTACAAAACAACACAGGACACTCACCTATGGCACTGCAGGCACTGAAGTAAATTGGAATCAAGAGACAATCCACTTCACTTGAGCAATACTGCAGGGTACTGCACTTCTAACACTGCCCTAGATGCCCAGAACACCTTGGTGCAATGCTGGGAGCAGAGCAGAATCACTTCCCTGCGTGCTTAGGCTCTCACTGGTTTGCAAGAACCTCCCAAATGATGGCAGAGACACCTGTCATGAATTCCATTAAACCTACTTAGGTCACCATAATTTCTGCCTGGATGTCTTTCTGCATTGACTCCCAGGGCAGGGGACAAGGAAATGACCCTCCAGGGACCTCCCTGACTTAACAGAAGCAGTAGAGCCCATCCCCAACTCTTCTCCTGCAGGCACTCACAGTTCAGAGTCCCCCAGTCGATCCATGTTGGCCACATATGCAGGCAACTTATGATGCATAACTGTTTGTTCCACCTCCAGTTCCTCTTTCTTCATGCGGGAGGATTCAGCCTGCAGAGCAAACAGCTACAACACGAGAAAAGAGCCAAGTGAACACAGGGTCACTGAGATTCACCTCCTTCCCACTCACTGAAGTTGTTTACTCCTTTTATTTCAACAGCCCTGGAAGGGTGGGGAAGGAAAAAAATTGCTCTGACCGGCTGAGCACCACATTAGTCCAATTAGGCAAGGTACTTTACGCACATGAAACGGGAGCCTACTTAAAACCCTTCACTCCTCTCCTCAGGCTGAAGCTGTGGGGCCATTAGTGGTGATGGGAAACAGGAGCTGGGCAGGGCAGAGCTCACCAGTCCCTCTCCCTAAAGGCAGTTTGAGGCTAGGGCAATGCAGGCACAGAGCCTAGAAGGTAATCTTCTTCCCACAGCCAAGGGTTTGGTGAACTGGCATGGTGCACCAAGGTCAGCGAAACCAGGTCACCCTGAAATCCAGCTCCATACCCTGTGCAACTCCTTCCCAAGCACGACAGTGAGATTTATCTCCACATTATGGAGAAAGAAAACTGTCTCTTTCTCTCTTTAGCAGAGAGGAACCTCAGGATGCAGCTTCTGGAACAGATGTGGTTTATGCCTGTGACTCTTATTCACACTAAGAGTTCCTCAGGCTTTTCTGTTTCTGTACATTTGTTTTTCAGATATAATTCTTTTTCTTTTTATCTTGTATTTAAGGAAATAAAATACAGGAAGAAAAATGAGCTTTAGAAATCTAGCTTGCTATTTATGTATTTGCATTGTTCCAGCATCATAAAACAGAATCAGTACCTAATTTCAGCTAGCATAAAATTCAATATTTATTCACATCTTTTTTTAAAAACCTGTATTCTATAGGTAGCTGGTTCCTCCTCTGACCTGATGAGTTCTCTAAAAGGGAAAGTCTAGTTTTACTTCTGCCTATTTCCCAGAAAACTCTTATCCAGACTGCAAATGATATCAACCAACATGCAAAACACAAACCATAGCTTTGACTAAAAGTAAAGAATATAGAATTGAAGGAAATAAAAGAGCCTTATTTCAAAACATACCTTATCCTGCTGTCCCTATTCACTGACCATCTTTGTAGAACCCTCCTGTCAATGTCTGACTGATCTACTAACTCCATACAGTACAGTGACAAACCTCAGTTTTTTCTCTCCAAAATTGCCTCCATTTTGAAATAAATTATTCTATTTTACTTCAATTTTTAAGATAGTGTTGAACAGCTATTAAAACAGTAAAAACAGAAAGGACAACACACAACAATGTTTTGTAACACAGGAGGTAAAGCACAAACTTTACTGAAGTATTTATACAGAAAGAGCTTTTTATTTGGTATGTTTGAGGAAGTGAAATTAAAGTTCTGCTTACATGAATAAGTCTTCCTACTTGGATGTGATCATCCACATGTGATCTATAGTTTAGAAAGTTCTTAAACTGCAGATTTCACAAATCTAATAGGAGGTTATACTCAGAAATGACTGACCCATGTTACACCCTCTCCTAACTATCTGCTGATGATACTGTCAAACACAAGACATGGAGCTGGGCAACATTTTGTCTGAACCAATTGACCCTTCTTATGGTTTACTGTAAGATCTAGAATTGGGAAACAGACGTTCACAACATTTCCATTAGTTGGTCTAAATTGCTTTAAGTGCACATCAAACATGGTGAAGTGGTCATTTCAGAAGTAACAGTTTCTGTCTCTTTGCCAGAATTTACTGCCCGTTCCTATTGCTTCTATTGCTCTATCAGCTAAAACCTGGAAGTGACCGAATACTATTCACAAAATCAGCCATACATCCCTTCCAACCCAACCCATTCTATAATTCTATGACATACACCCTTAACCTGCCACTAGTTTCACCTTGTTTTGACTTTGCAGTGTAACAGAAAAGGAGTTTGTATAGTATTGTATAGTCACCTGTCAGACAGCACAGGGAGGGGAGACAATCACCTCCAGCAGAGGGACGGAAATACCCTAAACACACATTTCACAATATGATCACAACCTTAAGTTTGCTGGAGACAATTGAAAGAGAAATCAAAATAAAACACAACACTTAAAAGAATCTGCCTTCGAATAACTGCACCAAATTGCACAGTTATAATGGTCTCAAATGGAACCAATTTTACAAAACTCACAGCAGCAGTCAGCAGCTAAAAAGTGATCTCAGTTCTGACCTTATGCCGCAACGATTCATTTTCTTCTTGTATGAGACTGCTCCTGAGACATTCAGCTTCAAAGTTCAGTATGACTGGAACTGGTAAGCAATGTTTAAGAAAATCGAGGCAATAACTTGTGTGCAGCTGGCTTAATTCTAAAAGCCAGCACTCCATACCAGCCGTTTATCTGTAAAAACAAAGCTGCCCAGTTCATATAATTAGCAAAAAGCATGTGCATGACCAGAAGATTAGCAACAGCTTAATTACTTAAGTCAACTTTTTACTTTGCTGTTGCACAAACTATTTCATGTGGACTTTGCAAGGATTTTTAGGTTATTTCTTTTTAGAGTCAGAAGTGAAGTACAAGACAGGTTCTGTTACTGCTTTACTGTACACTGAAGAAACAGTTCAAGATGAGCTGTTTTCCAGCTGCAGCATAAGCCTGCACATCAACAAACAAGTAAGACAGAACTGTAGCATTTCTGCCATCAACTGCTCTGTTACAATGAGCTGTCACTGAACCCAACATTTGTGTACCCAAAGAAGAATCTAACAGAAGATGCCAGTACAGTCATGGACTATGACCCAAGCTTGTATGCCTGTTTGTACTATGTCAAGCAAAGAGTAAAAGCATTTCAGAACAAGATGTGCACAAGATTTCTAGTCATTAGCATCGGGATGATTCAGCATCAGCAATGACCACGACTGTTTGTGCCCAGGGAATACAGCATACCATCAGATAATTGAGCAATAACTATTCCAACATCCTCTGGTAAACAACAGCTTTCTATTAAGTCTTGGCTGTAAAAAACCACCTGAAAGCAGGATGTTCTGTAGTACTATATTCTTGGCATGACTGTTAACAGTGTAACACTAGGGCAAGTGAGATTTAACTATTGGTTGCAAAAAAGGATATGCATGCACTGAAACAAGACGCTCAGGAAGTTGTGCAGAGACACGATGAACGTATCTGCCCACTGGCGCGAGAAATAGGTGGCGAAGGTGGGGTTGGAGTCTGGAGCAGGGAGGAAGGGCAGCACAAACCAATCCTTCCACTCTGCCTGGTTCTGGAGCTCGGAGGCCTGCTTGAGGAAAAACTCTTGCGCCTTGTCATTGCGGCCATTCTGAAACACAGCAAGAAGAACAGGGTTCACACTTCCATTAATGCCACCAGATTAGGTCTAGGAACATTTGCTTTTTGTTACGAACACAGTAACAACTACTTTCACCATCTGACACAACAAGGGGTTAGTTACAGACTCATCAGGAAACAAAAGAATCCCAAATACACTAGGAGAAGCTCACAAATGCACTTAATCCAACCTTCTTTCTAGTCACCACAATCCTGTTTAAAGGCTGAGACCAATAGAACCAAACACACTGATTTCCAGTTAAACCAGTGCAATGAGACATGAGCATTCATATACAGGACCAAAGTATAATTCAAATTACTCAAGTCTACAGCAGATGCAGCCTGAAAAGGTTTCCATCTGACACACTATTCAGACAGGACTGTCACACCTCAGGGTAAGCACACAGCAAAACAAAACATGAAAAAACACACTTCTGGAAAGATGTGGAAAGATGCATTAAATTTTGACTCCTCCACCAACACCCATCATTAAAGATCTTCCATCAGGGAATGGAATCAAGAAGGAAGAATCAAGGGGAGAATATACTCCATTGACTTTCCAGGGTTTGAACAGAAAAAATCTCTGTTCCATTTTAAGCTCATTATTTTCTGTTCTATTCAAAGCAAGCAAAAAGACATTCATTTTCTCTCCCACATTTCTTATTCCAGTTTGAACCTTGTGTCCTCTGACAGTATCCAAGTTAACTGAGCAGGACTGAGCTAGCAGTACGACTATCCTTTCTGAGAGGAATCTGTCTTTATGTGAGTGTGAATATCTTGCTCCCAGCAAACCATGTTTCCCTCTTGCCTGAGTTTCCCTGTCCTGCACACAAGCTTGTCATGTGAGTCTGCATCAAACTCCTTACTACATTCCTGATCATGATATATGAATTGCTAGTTCCTTATCCAGCACGCCTGTCAGAGGCTCACAAGGGTAGTTTGTTGCTTTGGTTTCAGAGCCCAGGATCTTTATAAAAGAGAAGCCTACCAATCAAATACTACCTGAATAGCATGGACAAGGTAGTATCGGAATAAGCTGGTTTTGAGCTTGTTCACTGTTGGCCGATAGACGTCTTCCAAACGGCTGAAAAGGCGTCGGTCCAGATAACTCCAGTAATCCCGCAGGGCAGCCAGATCGTAGCTCTGAACGAACTGCTGCAGCTGGTCCACTATCTTATCCACCTAAAGAGGGCAAAACAGGGAAGACTTCAGTCACGTGAGGGCTCTTGAGGCACAAGACTTTCTGTAACTTAGTGCTGAGAAGCTTTAACTGCGTCAGTAGTACAATACAATCCTTATGCATTAGCTATTTTCTAATCCTGGAAACACTCTGCATTTTGTATCAGCGTTCTTCCACTCTGCAGCACTTTTCAAATGAAGGGAAAAGGAATATGATAGCCAAACAGATTTTGACAGAAATATCACATTTTGTTGAACCCAACTGATGGGTTTTTTTGCAAATAAGCAAAACTTTCTACCTCTTTTAAAAGTCAGTTGATAATAAAAGAAAATTAATTATGTGATTAAATGTTGAAAACTCAAGCACAGCACCTGAAAAAAAAGTATTATTTTTAGACTAAAAGGAAAAAACCCTGTATTTAGCCAACAGAAAGTCAGTTCTGCTTTATTGCAATCTCTGAAGTACTGTGATCTTTAATAACACATCTACTAACAAGGCAGGCATAAAATTTTGCAACAGGAATTTTTTTTATCATTATGTCTCTTTGGGAATCATTTCTGCAATATGATTAAGGCAGAATGCTGGTGTGGGAATAGTTTTTTTGTTCAGTGGTTTCTGATGGCCAAGACAGGCATCAAAGAAAGAAAAAACTGCATCCTGTATAAAATTAAACTAAGGTTGTTTAATATGTGGCTTGTTCTCCCCTCATCAGTCAGTATCTTAGGTCATACCCAACTTTTATCTCTCTGGCTTCCTGCAGATATAGAAAACTGAAGTTTGTGACCCCAGCAGACCATTCTTGGACAGTAATTCCAATTAAGTCAGCTGTTTGCCGACCTCTAAACATTAGGAAAGTGCTGGTGTTTCAAAAAATAAAAGCAACATGCTTTATTAATGATAAAAGTAGTGCTTGTATTGATGGTCAAAGAAAAATCTGACTGCTCAAAGCACTACATTCGGAGCCTAAAACTGTTGCTACAGGAATATGAAACTCACACAAAGGACTGAAACTGTATTTTTGAGACTGGCAAATTCTGTGCCAATTTCCACACGTTAGTCCAGGTAGCTGGTACTCAAGACACACAAACTAAAGAGCGGAGCTATAAATCCGCTGGATAAAAATCTCACGACCGAGAAAAGATGCAGGCAAAGAAACGTCTTCCTGCCGCTGCCCTCTCGATACGCGGTCTCCTCCGTTGCTCTCGACTGGAAGCCGAGAATGCGCTGCTGGGTTACAGGACGGACGCAGGGTCCGCAGCCGGCCAGGCTGACCAGCGGCGCGGGGCGGCTGCCGGGCACTGCAGCCCCTGGCTCGGAAGGCAGGCGAGCGGATGGAGCTCCCTGTCCTGCGCTGACGCCGCTCCGGAGCC
>VWZT01003939.1:750829-788036 GCA_013397055.1 Pachycephala philippinensis | reverse complement strand
GTGCGCTCCGTTGCCGCCGCCATGGGGGCCCCCGGCGCCGCCGGCTGCGCCCGCCCACGGGCGGGGAGGGGAGGGGATGGCCCGACCCAGCGCCAGGAGGACTACAGCTCCCGGCGTGCCTTGCCCGCCCACCTCTTCCCTGCCCCCCTCCCCACCCCCCTGGCCTGTCCTGCCCGCGTTTTTCCCGCCTTCTGATTGGCCACCGCCGGGTGCCGGCTGCGTGCCGATTGGCCCTCCGCCACGTGCGGCTGGTGTTGCTCGGCGCGGGCGGCAGAGGCGCGGCGGCGGCCGGGGGCGGGGTCCGGGCGGTGCGGATGGATTGATAGACAGCCCAGCGATCCCGGAGGCTCCCGGCGCGGCCCCTCACGGGCTTCTCCCGGCCGGCCTGTCCCTCCCGACCTCTGAAGGAGCAGCGGGGGCGGGCACTCTTACCTCTAGGCTGTGCTTGCGGTCGGTAGCGAGGCAGTGGGCATTAATCCAGTGGAAGGCCGGGAAGGGCTTTCCAGGCGGGCGCCTCAGGCTGTGTCAGGCCGGCGGGGCAGCTGCAGCAGGCCCGGCGGGGCCTGGATCTGGCCCTCTCGTGCAAGTGTATGTCTGGTATCGTTACCCACACCAATGTCACAGTTTATTGGGAAAAAAAAAATCAATGTTGTAAAGAAGCCTGTCATTTAGCAACATCGGTGGGAGCAGAGGAGTCTCAGTGCTTTGTGAAGCCAAGCCCTGGATGTTCCATGGAAATGAAACATCAAATCATTGTAGGGAAGGGTGCAGGAGATGGGAGGCTGGCTTCAGCTGGGTTGCTGTTAACTGTTAGTGGTGAATTAGGTTTCAGTAAGTACTTAACAGGCAGGTATCTCTCAGGGAAAGAGAATATTTCAAACTCCATGATTTTCTACGGAAACATAAGCTCTTGTCAGTCAGCCAGATTTTTTTCTTTTTGTCTGTCCACTTTGCAGGCTGTAAGATTTCTTTCTCTTCACTTACATATTTATTCAGTATGAATACATGTTGCATTGCAGCTTTCAACAGGCACAGCTGGAGACTGTAGGAAGACACATGCCAAAGTGAGTCTCAATCCCCTGACACGCCTGTAAGAACACTGCATGGCAAAGCAGCACTTGCCACAGGCACACCACTGGGTTCCTCTGGCAAGACTCTTCAGCAGCTTGCAGGGAAGAGTTTTACCCCAGTCAGACAACTGTGCCTCGAAGGTGCGGAACAGTGACTATTTCTCTATGCATCACTGTAATACATGAGTATGTTCCAATTTAACCAGCTTTAGGCTCAATCTATGAGGATGATCACTGTATCTTTATGGGTGCCAGTATGTGTGTAATTTCACTATATGCACCTTTCCTGGATCTCTTTAAAGCTGCCAACTCAGCGTAAGCGAGTTGTCCAGTTTGTAGTTTCTGAGTCACGGGTTTATCACGTGCCTTATCTGTACTTTTCTTACGAGCTTTTTGCAGCATTTTTATAGCTTTGCATTTTCTTTTATAGTATTTTGGAAACAAACCAAGGGATCCCATGATGAAGCTGATGTCACAGCATTTTGTTCTGAAATCAGAACAGTGAGTGTAGGGACAGAAGGAGTTAGAGGGAAAGGACTAATTCATTCAGCTTTATGAGGTGCACTTTGTCTTCAAGACACTGGAAAAATAAGTTCAGGAAAAAAAGAATCACTAGTACTGTTTCTTGGTCTCTACTAAAGGACAAAACTATTTAAGCAAAATTGTTTATAAAGGTGAAATTTACTCAAAATACTACTGAAAAGACTGAAATTACCATGCTTGAGGCAGAGGAGTAAACATCAGGAGTCTTTTCTCAACTCTGCCACTGATTCGTTTAGTTACATTGGTTACCTTCAATTTTCCAGTTTGTAAAATAGAGGGGGTAGTGATTGTTTAGGACAGGAATTGTCCCCTGAATATGCTAAATACCACTGCATGGGGCTTGTGCCTGCTGAGTCCCTTAGCTCTTGTGTAGGTTGAGGTAAGAGTTCAGTTTGCTGTGTTCTGAGCAAGATACAAGTTAACCTGAAGTCAGCATGATCTCAGGAGCCAAGACTAAACAATTACTTTCTTTGCCTGGTCTAAGGGGACTGTGTTCACATGCCAGTTCTTGAAATTGCTTTTTCATAGTGTCATGTGCCCCTTGTGTGACTCTAGGGGATGAAGGAAGTTTAGTATCTTAAAAAGCCTGAATACAGAAGGTCACTTGTAATCCTAGCACTTGGTGCCTGGCTAAAATATCTGGCATGAAAGCACTGCAAGGTAGATGTGGATGGTCTCACCATGCACATAAATCTTGAAATATTTTGGAGATGTGTATGTTTAAATGCATTGGCTGTATGTTTTCAGTTGAACTTGGTATAGATGATGAAGAAATGATGTGCAGCACTGAAGTTAATCCGATTAATCCAGACTTTTGCTAGGAGAAGGCTTTGCCATGTTCTGCACTGCTGTAATCCAGGTTACAGCAATACAAAACATGGCAAAGGCTTCTCCTAGCAGAAGTCTCATGGGAAATCATTAGTAAAATCTTATGCCTTAAGTTGGTAGGCATCCAACAAGACTTCACAGCATGGTATTTCTGGACATACTCCAAGAAGAGAACGATCCAAACAAGACCATTTGCTGACGAAAAAAGATCAGAGTTAAGTAGCAAATGTCTGTGTGACTGGGTGTTATGTGTATGTATTGCATAATGTATACCCAAATATTTATATTCTATATTGAAATTTACACTCTTATTAATTCTTTCCCCTTTTCCTATGTGTAAGGGTAGCTAGTGAAACAACACAGTTGTTTTCACAGAGACATGGAAATTACTGAGGGTAAACATGAAGAAAAAGTGAAGAAAGCAACAAAGGCATGTTAAAACGTGAATCTAGTTAGACCAGAGAACAATCAGTTCTGTTTTCTTCTTATGTTTAGTATCAGGTTTTGCGTAAGGCTAAGACATCTATCCAGAAGCTGGAGCAAACCTTGTGTTCTTTGCTGAAGATGAAAGGTAACTGTATGCAAGTATTTGCTTGGACAAAGAGCCTGGACTTGGTTTTTATGTATTTGTTAAATAGAGACAGAGTACACAGCTGAGCCCATTAAAGCACTGCAGCCAACTGTGGCTTTAGTTGTAGCAAAAAGCAAGGGATGGTGAAAAGTCTGTCAATCCACTAAGCACTCTAATTCTGCATCTCAGAAATGCCCCTCTGACTCTCAGACTTTCCTACCCCCTCCCCAGCCTAGGTGAAGGAAGGAAACAAGCAGTTCCTGCTGTCCCATGGCAGCAGGCTGTTCGGGCTGAGTCCCCTTGGCAGCTTCAACACAGCAGGCGTGGGGCTGGCACGGGTCCCCAGGCTGGATCCTTAGGCTCCCACTCAGAGCCCGCAGGAGCTGTGTGCTCCTGGCCGTAGCAGCGTGGCACAGTGCAAGTCACAGCTGTCACCAGCATCCAGCCCTGTGAGAGCTCAGGCTGCACAACAGCACGCTGTGGTGTGAGGTACAAGGATTTCCTAGGGCAGGAAATGGAAGCCCCTGGTTAAGAGTATACTCTGATGTAAATGGTTAAGAGAGATGCTACAGTTTTGTTTTCTTTCAGCTTGGCGGGCCATCTTCACGCCCTGCTCTGTCACAGCCTGTGACACCTTGGTCACGCTGGTCAGCAGGTACCGTCTGCACTGGTGGCAGCTCCTGCCGCGGGGCTTCATGCCCCCAGCAAGGTGCCTTCTGTTCAATGCTGCTGGCCACTGCCTCCGCTGGCCAGGACTAGGGGCTGATAGGATAGAGGCTTTGGACATATTTTTTTGTCCCTTCAAGTGTCCAAATTCCTGTCAGCTAGAAAAAAAATGCTATTCATGTGACTTGCACCTCCAGTAATTTACGTCAATTGGAAGTCTCAGTGCTTAAAATGAACAACCTCATCTGAACCCACATCCTTGGATAACCCATAATAGTGTGTCACAGGTAGAAAGAATAGTTTGACAGCAAAACTGAAGGGATAACAAGCAGTGAGGCTTGCCAAGAGGAGTTTGAGGCAAGCTTCCCCTTGTATGTACTTGCATATATGTAAAATTCATGCTGCTTGTGAATCACAGGTTGGATGTCAGGTTTTTTTACATGCAATTTGTTCATTATAAGGTAAGCAAAAAATACTGCATTGACTAGGGCATACCCAGACTTTGATTTGCTGGTTGTTTTCACCATCAGTTCTGTCAAATCAATGTCAGGAAGAAGGCATTGATTCTAAGTTCCCCAGTGTTCAAAACTCCCAATAGTGCCAGTTACATTGTAGGAGAGACAGATGTTTCTTCTTTCACATCATTTTTGCCTAATGACAAGCTCTGGCTTGTGAAGAACCAGTTGTTGACAGTATTCTGCTTGGTTGGGGTTGAGGGTAAAAGAGAAGCGAAAAGTGCCATTGATGTGACAGTAACCTTTCTGCTGACAACAGCGAGCTGCAGTCTGGAGGATGGGAGCCCATCCAGCTTGGAGGAGGTCAGGGAGGAATATGTCAGGAGGCAATTCGGCAGTCCCAGGTAAGGGCTTACACTAGTCAAGAAAAGATTATAATACTTTGTTCGCACTTGCTTCCATGCCAGCATCTCTGAATCTCTTTGTCATTGCTACTGTATTTCCAAGCAGAGGTTTTTCATCCTGAGGAAAGGACAGAGAGATTTCACATGGACCCCTGTAATCCCATCGAGTGCACAAACATTCTAAGCATGTTGTTGGTCTCATTTCCAGTCAGTGCTTGTATTTTCTTTCCCTTCTATGTAGCTGATCTCCGGAAAGGATTTCTCATTGCCTGTAAAACAAAAGAAGGAGGAAAAAGCTGGCTTGGGAAGAATGGCCCTGGGCTCTGGAGTGACCATGACAAGGGCCTTATTAATCCAGTTGAGAAGCTGTTCATGTGGCTTTTTTCCCTTGTGTTCTTTCCAGCACTACATCAGCCTCAGAAGATGTGAGTGAAAGTGACACTGCCATCTGGTATTTGCTTCAAGAATGTGAAAAACAAACACTGGAAGAATATGGGAAGCCAGAATTGATCCAGTTTTCAGACACTTTATCCCCAGATCTAGTGGAATTTGAACGGTAGGTGCACCCCGCATTGCCTTCAGGTTTTTAACTTGTTTGCATTATCACTGCATCCAGGCACTGCTGTCCATGCAGCCCTGCTTGAGCCTGCACCTGCCTTGCAGAAGCCTCGTGCCAGCAACTTTGGCCCTACTGGTGATAAAGCTGATCACTTCCTAAGTCCCTGCAGCTTGCACATGAATGAATTCTCAGTATTGTAGCAGTCCTCAGCTTTTCAGGCCTTGGTAAATCGCTGAGCATTTTTCACCCCTTAAGAAAAAGAAGAAAATTTCATTCACGTCTGTCAGTCCTTGTGTTGCCACACTTTACCACTGTATCCCTGCAATGGGGCTAGATTTTAGGAGGGTGAGAATTGCTGCACCAGATGAACTTGTCAGGAGTCTAACTGTATGTGTTCCAGGGAGGTGCAGGAACCAGAGGCAGGCACATTCTTTTCCCCACAGTGATGCTCATCCTTCCTCTAATGGCATTGTTATGAGGAGCTTGAACACTGTTGCCCCTTCCAGAAACAGACTCTTAACTCCTGGCAGCTTGGAGTACTTTTTTAGTGGGATCAGAGTAGGGTAAGGCTGGATTCAACCAAGGAAGAGCTTGTAGTCCTCAGCCTCTGGGCTGCAGAATAGTGATTGTCTGGAAGATACTAGAAGGCATTCTGCAACAATGCAAAAATGTCTGCAGCACTGGCAAGGAGGGGAACCTAAACACTTGCATGTGTGTTACCCTTAGAGCTGTGTAGTCTGTAAACCCTTTAAGCTCCTAAGTGCCCAATGCAGGACCTAAAAGTCAAAGACCACCATTCTCATGTCAGTTGTCCATGTATTTTAGTTAGACGTCGTAATGGTAAAATTACTGGGTTTTTTCAGTTACTGATATCTTAAAACTGAGTACATTGTACTCCATATTCTTCCCCTTCCTGTCAGACAACACTAGGAGGTACTTAGATGTTCTATCCTGCAGTTCCAACAGGATAAATGATTATTTGATTGTAAAGATATGAGAAATAGATACATGTGTAATCAATTCTGTACCATCAAGCAGTCAATTTCACCCTAACCATTCCAGAGTTAAGAACACGCAGTGCAGGAGAATCCAGAGCTGCAGCTGGCATCCTCTTCCACGGTATCACTCCCGTAGCCAAAAACTTCTGCAGTTCCTTCTTCTCTTTTAGCTTGGAACTGCTGTGTCTTTCTAAAAACCCCTTGGATCATCGGGTTTTTCCTCAAAAGGAGACTGCAGCTGGACCAGCAGATGGCACCAGCTTCCCACTCCTGCACCTGCTTTTGCCCCCGTTAGAATTGGAGGCGGCTGTAGTTAAGGTGTCGCTTAGAAGACCTTGAAATGTGCTGAATCAAGATTTTCGGGATTAGAAAAATCTGCTTCACCAAAGACTGCACGACAGAGCCATAAACACCTGACTTCCATGATCTTTACTGGCGAGGTAGACCAGGGCCTGCAGTGTGAAGATCTGGCACTTACCCTATAGTCCTAGGGCAGATTGCATCTGGTTTGTAGCTAATCCTTGTCAAAAAATTACCTTTTATAACAGGCATAAAACGAAAGGGTCTCTTCAGCAAAGAAAGCAACAGCCTTTTGGTGATCATTTAATCACATTATTTGGGAGGCATCAGAAATGCTTTGAGCTTCAACTGACTGGGGTTTTTTCCCATGTCCAGCAGCAGGAGCTACATTGGTAGGACTTCACAGTACTCTGTCCAGGGTAAAATGTGGTTGTCTCCTTCCATCTGGGAAGGAAATAGTTGAGTCGTGCTTCAAGCTTAATTTCTTTAGCAGAGCAGTCTAATGGTGATTCACCTTCTTCTGCTTGAGTAATTCCAGGTCCTTTCTTTGGAGCTGGACATCCAGAAACCTTAATGACTGCAATGCCTTACATGAGAACACTTATGCCCCTTCTGGTATTTTGTCTCCAGCACTGGTGGAAAATACTCCAGAGTGTGGAAACTGGGGTTTAAACAGGTTTATGCTTGCCTACAAAATTATATTTTCAATATTGGTTTGCTGGAACAAATATTTACAAATAAGAAAGAAAAGAATGAACTCTTTTGCGTTGCTTTCTCATGCAATACTGTTCAGTTAATCAGAAAATGTGCTCATTTGGGACATCTTCCAAGGAATCATTTCGAGCCCAAACGTAGTAACAATAACTGCTGTTTATAGAACTCTTGGTTTGTACTCCTTTGATCTTTTTATTTTCATCTGAGACTCTCTAAGCATTTAATTAATGTAAAATAAGCTTCAGTGCTGCTTTCTGAAGTAGACATTATTATCCTTGATTCACTGTGCCACACAACGCTAACAGAAGCAGCAGGCTTCTTCTGAGATTTAGTCACTGAGTTGAAATTATGACCCCTATGTTCCACCACCAGTTTCACTACAGACTGCATAGAAGTTGGTCCTAGGGATGTGTTTCTTAGATGTAAAATGGAGGAAATTGAGCTTCCGTGCTTCAGTCAGAGCATCCAGACCTGGGGTAGTGTACCTAGTGCATCAGGTATGACCTCAGCCAGGGCTTTAAAGTAAATGGCATCACACTACACTTTAAAAAGGAACTTAGAGTGCAAAAGGCTCAGGATACAAAGGCAAGTAACTGAAAATTTATTAAATTCCAGAATGAGGTTTGCCTGTGCGACCAGTACAACCTGCAGTACCTGGGGCTTCTGTTGTGAGGCAGTCCTGCTGAGGCTGAAGCTTGCTTTTTGCAGGTGAAATCTTCAGGCAATGTTGGGCATCATTCAGTGATTGTATGAAGTCTTGGAGGCAGAGTCAGTGAAGTGGTTATGGATCAGAGCTACTCCCCAGTGTCCTGCTGATTTTCAGTAGATGGCTGCCTTATAGCCTGCTCTTAAGAGATGCTCCCTTTCCTTTCCTTCCAGATACCTGTATTTTTATAAGCACACAGTGGACCTGCTGATAGAGCATGGAATTGTTTGCACTGGAGAGGTGCCTCTTCCTGAGGTCTCCACAGCTATTTCCCATCTATGGCAAGAGCTTTCTGAAGAGAGCAGGGACAGCATCTTGCAGTACTGTAGCCAGAGAGATTTCCTCATGGATCCCAAGGCTGCTTGCCCAGAGCCTGCTTGCACTGAAGGTAGTGTGAGGGACAGCGGAGGTAACAGTGAGGAAGCCAGTCATTCCTCAGTCTCCACACCAGAGGAAGTAAGTGCTCAGCAACATTCACAGTCTGCCTCTGAAACTCCAAGCCTTCAGATGCCAATTGGCTCTGCAGCTTTTAATTGTAAATATACAGTAGCTGTAACTAAGTTTTCTCAAGACCACATGAATGCATACATGGAGACAATAAGCAGTCTTTGAGTAAATGTCTGCACCAAATTTTCTCTTGATAAGATACCTAGCAAGCTACAGTAGTGCAGTGTAGTAATCCTGCTAGTCTCCACTGACTTGTGGAGTTTCTGTGCTAAGTAACAGTTAAATTTGCTGGTACCTTGCTCCAGGGACAGGAAGCAAGAATAAGAATTACACAGTTACTGTGCTCTACAAACTCTCCAAAGAGCACAGATGACCTAAATCCAGAAGGAATACCTAGTTTGCCAAAGCCTGCTGTGTTTTGGGTTGGGTGGGGTTTTTTCATCAAAGCTCTTGGTAGCAAAGAGAAAGTATTTTTAGACCAGTTTCAGTGGTACAGGGCCAATGACTGCCTGTACCATGCACCTCTGCAGAGCCAAGAAGTCAGTGACTGAGTAGAATAGGGCATTTATTAATAAGAGATTGATTAAAGAACAGCCAACTCTATAAATGGTTCCTGGAGCACTGATTGCTGAGGGAACTAGCTGCTCGAAGAGGTATGTGTAATTTCATTAGCTGCAAGAAAGGGACAGATGTTTACCTTTAGCATGTAAGTAAATTGCATTGACAAGTTCTTTTTGAATCACAGGACACAACTCATGTTGCTCGTCACCTTAGGAAATGTCGTGGCAATGTTCCATGTACAGTACTTTCTGGCACAGAAAGTGTGTGAACTGCACTATGGCAGAGTGAACTAATGTGTTTAGTGGTCTGGCACAAGAAGCATCCAAACCCCTTTGTAAACTGGAATCAAATTTGGAGAAACTGGCTGGTACAGCTGAGATCTCCAGCCATAAGCAGCAGTCCACAGTCAAGTCTCTAAAGCACTGAGACAATTCATGGGTTTCACTGATTTTCTGGGAGGTGTAATGTGAAGTCTAATTCCTAGAGGTTGAAGCATAGGCTTAAGGGAGTGGACTGACCTCGTGTTCCTAGCCATGAAATACAGTTATTCCACATTATTCTTGTCTCCACAAAACCTCTTAGTTTAGCTGCAGACATACCTGTTAAATGTAAATAAAGAATATCATGCTTTTAAAGACTTCATTATTAAAAATTATGCCCTAGGTAAAACTTTTAGGTGGCTGGGTATGCTGACATCTGAAGTGATTTCTCTGCTAGGTGATGTTTGAAGATGCCTTTGATGTTGCTGCTGGTTTCCTTGACAGAAGCAAGACTCAGGGAATGTCCAGCCAGAGGTAAATTACAAACTCCCCGCTTTTGGCAGACACAGTATGTTAATAGCCCACTTCAGTACTCCACGGCAAGTACTCAGTGGAGTAAGACAATAGCCCAGCTCTCTTTTTTAATAAATGCTCAGAGTAGCAGCCTCCAGCAACTGTGCTCACAATAATACTTCCTTTTAAGGTGAAAAAGTGGAACAACTAATGGTAATTTACAGCAGAATCAGTAAGAATCACTTCTTAAGAGCACCCCATCACTTCAGGATAACTGGGGTCCTTCTGTCTTTTCAATTTACAATACTTGTAATGTTTTCCTTTTCTCTCTGTCACTTACCAGGCCTATGAGGACCAAGAGGCATTCCCTGGATAGATCAGCTAATCATAAACTGTACTCTCATTTAATGAGACAAAAATGATATTTTTTCAACATTTTCTCCCTTGTCTTTTTCAAGTACCCTAATTCAGTCACATGGAGGTGATCAGGTGTGTGGTTGACCTGAACAGTAACACCAAATAAACACAGGACCTATAAAATAATAACACCTCTTTCCTCTTCAGTTCAGATGAGTTACCTGGAAGAGAACATGTCAGATGCCAAGCTGGCACTGCCTTTGATTTTTCCCAGTAGACCACATAAAGAAAAAGGTTGTTTTCCTCAAGAGGAAAATCACATGATGATTCATCTTTCATGTATTCTTTCTACTTAGTCTTTGTTAGGATTGTTTCTCTTTGCAAATAGTGTTTTTAATCTGTGGGGTTTTAATCCCATTTTCTACTTACTTTTCAACATTTAGAGTGATCTTTAATGTGACTCTCTATGTTTTGCCACCATTACAGGTTGCAGTTCCAGAAGAGAATGAATTAAAATAAGGTTGTTTTGGCTGTTGATCAAATATACTTGAATGGATTAAAAAGCTTAACAAATATTTATTTATTAAATAATATTTATTAGGTCATAATTTCCATTTGCTTTTAAAATAACATTAAGTATTCCTTAATACTGCAGAGTATTACAATAATCTTTACAGTCTGTTTTAGGTCCCAAATCAGTTTAGTATTTCAATAGTCAACATTTATTGTTTTCTCTTCCTTGCCTGTTGTTCTGCACCTTGTAATTCTGGGCAGAGGTGTGATGGCAGAACTTTGTAAAATCCCAGGAAGAATGCAGAGGTGAGGTCCAGAATGAAAAGCTTAGCTTTGTGCCACAGTTACCTGAGAACAAACCTGCCAGTCATAGCTAACATGTCATTTCATGACCACAGGTTACTGCGTTTGCTCAAAAACTTTACAGAAGAAGTCAAAGCTGTTCCTCTGAAGAACCCTACCAAACACACTCCCAAATAACCATTGTTGCTGACTGTTTTAATGGATATTTACTTACAGTGTTACTGTAGCTGTCATGTATCAGCGGATCTCCTTGTTGCTTTTATTTCTGGTCTCTGTTCTTACACATCTGCCTTGCACTTGGCAAACAGTATCTCATCAATACATCCATCCCCACTCCTCCCTGCCTTGCTTGGCTATTTTCTTTAATATCAGAACCATCTTGAAAACAATTAGATTTTTTTTTTTAATTTATAAGTAAAATATGGAGGAGAGAAAGTAAGGAGAAGGGAACAGGAAATTAAATACAGTATCTGATTCCATTTTCAGTTCAGCATTTGCAAGCTGCACTTCTGAAAATCCAGAGGATCACCAGAGACTCTATCTGCAGGTCACTGACTTCCTAAAACACCTCTTCTTTGCTAACACACAGTTTTGCCAGGTAAGCCTTGCCAAAGGATTCCTTAAAGAAGGAGCAATGTATTTCAGGAGCAATGTATTTCAGAGCAATGTATTCCAGAAGCAATGTCAGAAAGGGATTTTTGTATTCAATTCTTCTGATCATATTGTCCAGAATGATTACAAATAAGAACTTGGGGCTTATCATTTTAGATGTGTCATTCCAAAAGGCCAGTAGGATTGCCTTGTAAGAGGCAAACTGTGAGTGAATACTGCTTTGAATATTATTCAAAATGGCAAATGATATAAGGACTTTTAAATTTTTTATTATTATTATTGCTTACATGAAAATTCCTTGTGGAAAAGCTTGAGTGATCTCCTCTGAGCAGGTAAAGCTCACTTTCCAGTTCTCCATCAACTCCCAGCTGCATCATTCTGAGCTCAGTAGAACCACCTTCTGCCTGTCTGGGTGCCACGTTCCCTGCCCTGAGCCCTCCACTGGCAGGCCCTAGAAGCAGGATATTTGTGTTCTTGAAAGAGCTGATGGAAAGTTCCTGAGCTTCCTCTTAACCTCAGCCTACTGTTGCAAGTTTGCTGAGCCAGAAGTCTTTGTGCTTGCATTGTTCTTCCTCCCCTTCTTGTCTCCCTGCCAAGGAGGCGGCTCAGAGCTTGCACGTGGGTGAAGAACAGAAAAGGAGATACCCCTGAGGCAGAGCGGGCTTGTTTTGCTTCAGAGTCAGTGGTACCTCCACAGCAGCCACTGCTTTGCTGCTTTCTATTGCCTTACTCCCACCTGCTCTCTGGTACTTGAACAGATGCTCCTTTGAAGGAAAACAGGTTTGTGATGAGGGGTAGTTGTGACAGAAAACAAAGCAGAAACTAGTGTTGCACCACTATCTGAATCTATCGCATAGAGACTGCTGCATGCCATTTGGTTCCCCCATCTTGGAGATAGTAGCACTAAAGGAGGTGCAGAGAATGGCAGCAAGCACAGGAAAAGGCATTAAATAGAAACTGTTAAGAGTAGGACTTTTCTACAAAAAAGGACTGAGGGGTACTGCAAGACCATTTTATTCCAACATGGTGTGGATTTGGTACACACGATGATTACTCATTGTGTCTGACACCAGAAGAACTAGAAAGCACTAAATAAAATGAACAAACAACATATTAAAAATATTTGCATGTACTAATTACCATATTTAAACTCCAGGGTCATCAATCCATGGGCAATTACTAAATCTGAAGGTCTAGATTCAATTTCCAGTACAGGAGGGCCTCACAAAGAAGTTTGCTATAATGTAGGAGCATTTATTGTAAAACTGGGCACACTGTGTGCCCAATTCTTGCACTTTTTTCTAAACTTCCCCTGCTGACTGTTGTCAGAGACCAGGCACTGATCTGCACAGCCCTTTGGTCTGTGAATAGCTATGTTCTGTGTAAGAGCAGAGCTCTTGTGTTTATGTAAATGACCATGAACTGAGCAGGCCTAGCAAAGAAAGAAAAGCTTTAGGCAAGATATAGCCTTTTCTGGTTTTAAATTTCTTTTGTGAGTGTCATGCCTGGCACGGTCTCATCTTGTCCTTCTGCTTGGGGCTGCCTCGTTATATGTGAGCCCAAGTTCATCTCACAGCTCCCAGATGAGGTGGTATGGGAAGAGGTAGTGTCTCTCAAGGTTTAAAGAGGCACATTTAAAATGAGATTAGGAGAATAGGAGTGATGGGAAGACAAGCAGCAAAAGAACTCAAAGTACTGCAAATTGGCAGTTGACTGTACTGTGTAGATCCAAAAGGAAATAAAAAGCTGCACACGTTTGTTTTACACAGGAACTTTTAGTTGTCTGTGGTAAGACAATAAAAAGGGAGTTTGAGCAGAAATCATCCAGGCTAGATAATGTGAAGGTCACAATCTGTTTTGATTTAGAGTGCAGTACAGCACATCTAGACAGTGCTACCAAGAGGCAAAAAAAAAGGAGAAAGTATGACTGACAAGATATTTTTTGTTTTGAGAGCAGAAATTCGGATCCATCTCAAAGCAAACAGATTGAGACAGTTATGAAAGTGGTTGCAGAGCAGGGATAGAAGATGTTCCAGCTAGCTTGAAACACACCAACTCAGGCAGCAGCAGAGAGATCAGTATAGGCTACTCACCTTACCCCAGAAATGGGGCTGCTCAGAGCATCAGAGACTCCTGGACTTGACAGGGAAAGGAACCCGTCCTGCTTACCTTATGGGTATGACTGAACCTCTGCAGACCATCCCCCTTCCCTTGACGTGGTACCTGTGCTGGTGCTATGCTAGCAGAGGAGTTTGGGCAGAGCTGGGATAAATTATCCCAAGGATAAAGCAGTGTCCCAGGACACTGTGCACACACCTTGTAGAAGATACAGAGGTGGGTAGCAAGTACAGTAAGTACCAAGGTAAGGCGTGTGATGTGCACCCGACTGAAATACGAAAGGCAGCCCACGGTCTCCTTTCCTTTCATCTGCAGAGCTGATGAGGTGATGGATTTTATTGCTGGTCACTCATGCCAGTTCCATCTTCTGTCATTTCTGGTTAACTGTCCAGGTCCAAACTACAACTACTGCTGTTGGATTGTGGATGGTCACTGTTTCATAGTCACAGAGCTACTGAGCACAGCTCCTCTTGAGCCACTGCCCTGGCTCTCAAGGCTGCCAAGGGCATGCCCCCCACTGGAATAAAAAGCTTCAGACAGACTTACACAAGAGGAGGGGGGAAATTATTTGAACAAGGAAAGGGAGAGCTCTTAAAAGGGCAGTGACCCCAAAATGAGAACAGGAGCATGTTTCTATGGTACATGATAGAGAAACATTTCTGAGCATGAGATTAGTTAAGCAATCTTGTAATTTTTCAAGAGCTGTTGTATTAAGGTCACATCATAAGAGAAGCTTAGCAGCAAAGGCAGTAAAGAATTAATTTAGACTGAGATCCAAAGTTTTTACCTCGATGAAACTTAGTGGGTTTTTTTTTCCTAAATAGTACTGAGCACCTTTGTGTCTTCAAAGGCACACTTTCTTTTGAAATTATGGATTTTAGATGAGTCACTTCACAAGCAAGTGGTATTTAGTGCTCCTTAAGCTATACTTTTTTAAACAGCACCTATTTTTAAAAGCGGTATTTCACTGAAGAGTCTTGCATCAATGCAGAAGGTGGACTAGATGGACTGCAGGCATGAACACTTTTATCTTCCAGACTTTGATTTCTCAAGAGCCACTTACTCTCTGTAAACTGGTGAAAGAGAAGACCATTTCCTTCTGTTGCTAAAAGTGGAGCAAAGCCTGAAGTTGGTAGAAGTTAAAGCCTCAAGGAAGCTCTCGTACCTTCAGAGCCTGTTATGTGACATACTTGCTACCACAGTCAGTAACAGCTGTCTAGATGATGTAAATAGACACAGGATGGAGCCCTGTGGTTTTAGAAGGAAACTGGCAGAAAATTTGAGCCATTCTTCATCAGGCACCTCAGGCACTTATCAAGTGCTGGTGGCTGATTCAGAGGAGGTAGGGCTCATGGTGCATTTGCTGGCACATCAGCTCTTGACCAACTCACTATGTATTTGAAATTCAATGAACTCCTCTGGTTTTTAATCCTGCTTGACTTTGGGGGGGGGCTTTCAGGAAGAAGATCTTCACTATGATCATGAGACTGTGATGCTGAGGTGCACCGAGACCTTCGATGATGAAGATTTCTAAACGGTATCTCCACTAATGTTTTGCCAAGCACTGCCAGGTACACCGGGCACGTGAGGAAGCTTCACCTCTTTCAGTGAGCTACCTCTCTCAGCAGAGTGTGGAGACACTGTGTTGAAGTGGTTTGTTACCATTGACTTCTCCTTCCCTCATTAATACTTCTTGATCTATTAGTTGAGTAATTTATACTTTTTAAAGGTTTTAAAGGTCTTAGCCATTTATTAATAAATGTTTTTACCCATTGCTATTCAATGTTTAGCCTCACTTCACAAAGAAACTGAGGCATGTACAGTTAAGTGACTTAGCCTAGCATAAGCTGTGGGAAGAGCAGCAGGGAGGCCAGATCAGCAGTCTGCACACTCCCATAGGATGCAGGTCTCAAACTACAACCTGCAAAAATCACCTGCTGGCAGTGATTACTTTTCTGGTGCAGTTTTTCATCTTGGGCTGACAAGGAAAGAGGGATTTCCTCACAGAGAGTGGGATGAAGCGCTTCTATCTCTTCCAGAGGACAGCAGCAGCGAGCACCCACTCCCCAGTCACCCAGAAAAGTGCAAACACAGTAATACACTTTGGATTGTTTACTTTTGTGAAGTGTATAAAGCCAAGTGATCAGCCCTGTGCTCTTCTTCTACATCTAATTCTTGGATGAGTAGTGCTGCTCAGATAGTGTCTTGGAATTAAAAGTGCTGTGAAATTGAATAAAGTCCTTCAGATCTCTGAGTTATCATTTAAAGGCTCTCTGCAGACTTGAACAAGCTGTGCTCTGACAGTGGTTATGCTGAGGTCACACTACCAGCCATCACAAACAGAAAGGATGGAAGTTTTATTTTAAAACCTAAACCAAAGCTGGCATGCCTAGGTATCCATCTTCAGCAGCCAGCTTTTAGACTGAATCCAAGAGGCCTGGACTGCGGCCCAGCATTGCCTTGGTGCGTAAAAGCATCATGCATTCAGGCAAAAACACGTGGAGCTGAGTACTGAAGTACAAGGGAAGAATAAACACTACAGAGCCCTTTCTGTGGTTGAGGCTGTGGTAGCACTCCCAGATGAATGTTTGCCAGGCTGCTGTGTTTGAAAGTGGGGGTGCAGGGGTCCTGTTTGGGTTTAAGAGCTCTGCAGAGTTCTCCACTGTGCAGCCTTGCCATTCCCTGGCCTTTCCAGTGTGCTTCATTTATACATGCTGGCATTGCTTTGAGGCTAGAAGCATTGTAATGACATTAAGAAGATGAAGAACACATGACTTTGGTTTCTCCTCTTGCATGATCATTGTTCACAAGAGTGCAGGCCTGCAAGTGCCACGGGAACAACACTTCCTCTCCTGCAGAGCCAGCTTTACACGGACAATGGCTATTCTGCACTGGTGTGCATGAGGTCTGCTCTGCCTTGGCAGGGAAGCAGCCTTAATTCCTGAGCATGTGATTGTTAGCTGTGCACAGGTCCCACATTGAGCAGCACTCAGTGGTTGGTCTGATGAAAACATTTCATGGAAAAATCTGGAAATATGTAGGCTAGCAGGCTACTGGGGCAGTGCAGTGGAAAGGGGTTGGAGGCAGAAAGGCAGGGGTGGAGCAGTGGGAAACATGGACACATCCACGCACACGAACAGTGCAGCCATGGCAGAGGTTTGGGCAGACCAAGCTGAACAGGACAGAGTAAGACTCAGTACATGACAGCTGTGCTGCAGGGCAGCAGCCTCTAACTTTACAACACAGTGCACCTAACAAAAGGCAGTCCTACTGTGCAGGTCACATCTTCTTGTGAGAAAGGTATGAAAATGAGTCTCTGATTAGCTGCTCTAGTGCCAGTGCACCTAGGTACAAGCAAATCCCCATCACCGTGTCTCTGCCAGAACAGCAGGAACAGCTGGACTTCCCAATTAGCTGTCTGCCTCTGCAAAGCCACAAGCAGAGTGACCCCACAACCTGGCTGACTTTATTGAGTCTTGCTGCACTTGGGACTCAGTAGCATGAAAGGGAAATTTAGTTGACAGGTAGCTGGCTGTGCTCCAAGCAATCTGGAACAGCCCTCAAGTGTTCAGTTTTACTCTTGAGGACCCTCTGATTTTCATTTTTTCATTAAGTAGCAAGTAAACAGAAACTGTGTTGCTGCAGAGCAAAGCCAAAGCTGTTTCCAAATCTCAAGTGGCCACATGCAGCTGGGAGAAGTGGTGGCCCTGCAGACTAACCCCTGCCTACATAATTTTAAAATTTGGAATTGTCCCCCTGAGGCATATAAAAGGATATTTAATAAATAGATAACAAACATATCAAAGGGGGAATTTTAAAGGGCATTTAGGAGCCTGAGATGGACATAGGGCTGTAAACAAGTTTGGAAAATCTGCCTTCTAAGCCTTAGCAACAGCAGAAACAGCTGCCCCAGACCTGCATGCCACCCCCACAGTTGTCTGTGCCTCCAGAGCCATAGGATGTGTTGGGCAAGAAGCCTCCTCTGGGAACTGGGAACCCTCATGCCAGGATCTGTAAAGTCATGCCCAGCTCCACTCTAGGGGCCTTGCAAGCCAAATACGAGATGGTGACACACAGCAGGCTGGGAGTGCAAGGTGACAGCGTAACAGATGAGCAATGTTCTCCAGCCCTGGGGTGGGGAACAAAAAGCCAGTTCTAGATTATTTTTTGTAGTAGACCTGTGCCAATATTATATTTTTTTTTAAACAGAGCTAAAGAAAATATAAACCCCTGGCACTTGCCAGCATCCTAACGTGTCTTATGAGGAGAAGGGAAAGGATATGGCTGCAGCCTCCACGGAGCTATTGGTGTGACTTGTGAGAGAAGCCTGGGAGCATAGGCTGGCTCTAAATGGATTTAGAAATAATCAAGGTTGGGGACAATGAAGAAGATACCAAAGCTGAGATGCCTGGGACTGGTCCTATCTAAAATCTGTGATGGTGGAGGCAGGGTCAGATACACTTCAAGTACAAATAATTTTTTTTTTCTCTCAAAGACGTAATAGCCACAATCATCAATAGGGGCATTCCAATCTGCCCATAACACTAAACAATTTATACCATAATGTTTCTTCCTTTAAGATCCCAACACTCACACAACTGATCTATTCAGGCTTCATTCCCACACAAAGTAAAAAACCCCAGAATATCCGTTACCAATAAACAAGCCACCTACCACTACGGGACCAAAGAACAGGGCTGTAATATGTCTGTTATTGAAACCCACCAGTTTTGTTCTACCTTGACCCAAGACAGCAAAAGGGCCATTGTACCTTGGCCTTCAGCTGTCCAGTGGAGGGTACAGAAAAGCAGGGTCAGATTGTTCTCAGAGAAGAACAGTGAAAGGACAAGAGGCAACAGAAAAGAGGTGAAGCGTTAGGAATTCCAGTTAGACACAAGGAAAAACACTTTACACCATGAGGGAGGGCAGACCTGGAAGAGGCTGCCCAAAAAGGCCATGGCTCTCCATCCATAGCTCAGTGGTACACAGTCCTCTGCAACCTGGCCTAACAGGACCATCTCTGAGCAGGGGCTGGCCCAGATGACCTCTAGAGGTCCCTTCCAACCTGAATTACTCTGTGATTCTTTGAATACCACCTGCCACTCGCTACAGCACCCACCCTGAGAAATACCATTACAGTGTACATTTTATTTATTATACTTACAAAAAAGCAAGTATAAATCTCAATGAAGGAAACACAAGCTTATGCTACAGCAACAATGTTATTACACACCACCAGAGACCAGGACCACGTGTGATCACACTGCATGTGGCCATACAGATTGAGGCTGTTTCTGCTAATAGGGGATAGGAGCAATAATCTGCACACCTGTTTTCCAGAGAAATGCTTGTCACCCCACAATCACCACACCAGACCAAAGAGGTGCAGCGAGGGTACACAGGACATAGCAGCAGCACAGGGATACATAAGATTGTGAGCAGAAGTGTTTTCTCCTTTATATTTGATGAGGATTCCTTCATCTTTGTAGGGTTGGGTGCCCTACAGGAAACTGGCTCGCCTGAGACTCCTCCCAGCACTCCAGCTGAAGCTGGGTTTTCCTGTTAGGTCAAGAACCGAAGTAAGGTCTCTAGAGTCCCTTTGTGCTCTTAAGGCAGAAGAGACAGGTTCAGAAGACAATCCATCCCATTAACTTGAAATGCCTCTCTTACAACAACATTCATTTGGCTGACTAAATTATGGGAATATGGAACGAGATGAATCATGACCTAGAGGTGCCTGCTCCTTCCCCTTGGCCAGGATGAGGTATAAAACACAAGGTGAGAGGTGAGTGTTGCCATTGTGTGAGTAACATGAGTGTTGCTTTGAGGTGCTGGGGATTAACCTCGACCCAAGGGATGCCTGAGAGTGGTACAGGGCCCACATCGGGGATGCCTTCTCCATTGGCTCCTTGAGCTGCCAGATCAGGGGACAGAAAGCCCTCTGCTTCAGCTGAACAGCTGCTCCTTAGGGTGCTCAAGGGTCAGTGCAAGAAAGGAAACAGAACATCTTTCCTAGGCATTTCTTGGGCTTTGGTGTTCCCTGAAGAGGGATTAGGTTCTTCCTAGAAGTGGGCAGGCAGGAAGAGAGAAGAAAAAAATTACTTCCTCCAGGTCACCAGTGGTGCAGTGGGCAGAGCTAGGAAGAGGAAGACATTATCCTTCTCCTGCTCCCCCCTCTAACAGCTGCCAGCTCGTGCTCAGATGGTGGGGGCTGCAGACACAGTTTCAGACCTCTGCTTCTGAGATGAGGTCACTTGCAGGCCAGGTGCTTATATCCTTGTATCAGCACCAATCTCAGAGTTTCTTTCCAAGCTTGCTTTAACACTGTTTTTCTGTCCAACAGCCTTGAGTTCATCCATTCTCTTGTCAGGAGAAAGTCTTTTGGGGCAAGCAGGGAGATAGCGAAACCAAGAGACATTGCAATATTTGGTGCCTATGCCAAAGGGAAGATCATAGACCTTGGAGACGAGCTGAGAGCTCTCCATCCCTCCCTCGTGGCTTTGCTTCCACGCCAGGAGCCCCCGCTCCTCCTGTGTTCCTGCAACAGCAAAAGTGAAATTGTTTTGTTTAAAACAGCAGGTGTTTGAGCATAAGGCTGCTTTGTGTGCCTCACACCCACTGCTCAAATCCCAGCAGACCCAGCACAAAATAGAAATCCCTTATATTTAAACCCTTCTAGCTCCAAATATCTTAACAAATATTCCCTAAAGAGCTTCCAGACAATACCCCTTTTCCTGCAACAGCTTCCAGATAAGCAGTCTTCTCCACTGCTTTCCATGGGAATCATGTATACCAAGACGAGTTTTCACCTGTCGTGGGGGATCCAAGAACTGTTCAAAGGGGAGGTTCATACAGTGCTGGGAAAGCAAGGTTGGATGTTAACTGCCCACACACTTCAGAGTGCATTTAGCTGGCAATTACTGATCAGTCACAGGTATTTACCCTAGCCAAAGGAATTCCTAAGTGCCTGTAATGCTGTGGCAGCAATGTCTCTCTTGGGAAAGGGGGTGAGCACATCTGTAAGTTCTGACCAGAGGAGCTGAACATTGAAGGCTACAGGAAAATTCATGAGCCAAAGGGAGATTTGCTTTCCAAGAAGCCTCAGACAGTAACAGAATCTGGTTAACAGTGTCCCTCCTTCCTGCTCTTTTCCTGCAGCAGAAAAGAGGGTTTCCTCTCCTATTCTTATGCCCTCCCTCCCCACGCTGGATGAAAATCCAAGGCTCTTTGCTGCCTGTGAGTGCCAGCTGCAGGTGGCCTGTCCTTGATCACCAGCTTTTCCTATTGCTTTCCACAGCTGTGGCTTTAGTTCAGCCTCAGTTTTAGCAGCTCCCATAAGGAGGCACACATTGGCTCCTTCCACTTCTTACAGCTGCTTTCTCTCCTTTTAACTAGCAACACGGTTCTAGGCTGGCATTTTTCCTGAAAGACATATTTGCCAAATAAACCTCTTCCTCAGCCTGAGTTGTTCCTGACAAATTATTTAATTTTTGATAAGCTGCTGATTTCCAGCCAGAGACCATTTCAGTGATGTCTCCTGTTCCTCACCCCTCTCTGGGAGGAGTGCAGTCACATGGTGTTTCATGGTTGCTAGCACAACTCCTATCCATAGAACAGGAGTCATGAAGACAAAAAATGCCAGGGAACAAACCCTAGGACAGGCATGAACTAGCAGCTCATTTCAGCAAATCCTACCTGGAATGGTGTTATCCAGGATAAAGCCTAGAAGTCCACCCACAAACATGCCAGTGGTGAGAAGCACCAGGATCACTTGGTCAAGCTGGATGATTCCTAGCAGAAAAATAAAGCTTTAGATAGTGGTGCATGGAGACAAAAGATTTACCAGCAACATTCCTGGTGCCAAGAGGCTGCAAGCTGCATGCTTGCTTGGACTAGACTTGCAAATCCCAAAGCAGAGCATAAGATTTGGCAGTGGAAGGGAAAATGATCTCACAGCTAATTTCAGACCTACGGTTTTATTCTACATGATTATTCACAGACCCACAGTGGGCAGGAGATGACTCATAAATACATTAAGAGCCTGTTACCAGTGCAGACCACAGCACTGTCTGAGAAAAAGCCACTTTCTGCTCCAAACACATGCTGCACCTCCAAGACATAAAACCTAAGAGTTCCCTACAGGAGCACGAGCTTCAGTTCCCAAAGAAATAGGAGTATATTTAGCATGGGATGTCACCACAACTTATATCAGGTGTGATGTTTCCCCTTAAGAGCTAAGGGCCATGAGCAAAGCCCAGTGGCACTGAGCATCTGATAGACCATCTATAGAGCGTGTGGTTTGTGGGCCCAGCTCTTTAATCAGCCCACCCAATGCACCATGTAGACTTTAAGAGAGGACACTCTGGCCTTTGTGATGAAGACATTAGTCACACAAGACACCGTGAAGGGCCAGTTGCTGGAGAGCTGGAAATTTCAATAAAGTGAACTTGATGGAATTTAGTAGAGGAGCATGCTCTTGCGTTTTGAGAGTACAGCATTTTATTGTGTATGAGCACATAAGAAAGCCTGATTCATCTAGAACCTTGACCAAGATTCAGCCCTGGAGTATTCTCCTGCCTGGCCCCAGGAATGTGTCCCAGGGAAGTGCTCTGCAATCCTTAGCCCAGGAGGAATCTGCTGAGGTGCAGTCACTGACCAAAAGCAGATTTCTGCACCAGAGTTGTGCATCAGAGCAAAAGGCAAAACCAGCCCTCAAGGAAAGAAACAGGCAACAGTCAAAGCACAGGTTTCAGCCTTTTATCTGGAAAAACTATTTTAAAAAGCTTCTCTGGATCAGCCTTTCCTTAAGTTTTACGCTACAGAAAATGCCTCTGATGTCACTTCTTACCTGTTTCCAGCAGTGTGCTATTTTTGCTTGCCCAGTTGGGAATTGTGAGGCCAGAAAATACAGAAAATCCAAAGATAAAGATGTTTCTTGAGGAGTTCATATCTGTGTACTGCACAGAGAAATTTCATACATTAATGTATAAAATTGTGGATTACTGTTGTGTTCATGAGACGCAGTGGGATGCAACCACTGCAATCAGGAGTGGACCCAGCCCTGGTGCTGCTGGGGTATTTGTGATCCTGCAGTCCCCAGTGCCAGTCAGCCCTGCCCTAACAGGGAGCCTCCTGTGATTTAGCCCTTCTGGGTACAGCCCCTTATCTTTATCTGACGAATTGCCAACATAAATGTTTACATTTGCCGCAGTGTGGTTATAGCTGACACAGTCTGGTAAGAATCTGACTTGAAACTGGGGGTCCTGTGTGCAGTTTTGGGCACCACAATATAAGATATAAAGCTATTAGAGAATGTCCAAAGGAGGGCCACGAGGATGATGAAGGGTCTGGAGGGGAAGCCATATGAGGAGTGGCTGAGGTCACTTGGCCTGGAGAAGAGGAGACTGAGGGGAGACCTCGCTGCAGTCTGCAGCCTCCTCATGAGGGGAGGAGGAGGGGCAAGTACTGATCTCTTCACTCTCATGACCTGTGACAGCAAACAGCATGAAGCTGAGTCAGGGGAGGTTTAGGTTGAATATCAGGAAAAAGCTTTTCAGCCAGAGGGTGTTCGGGCACTGGAACAGGCTCCCAAGGGAAGTAGTCACAGCACCAGCCTGATGCAGTTCAGGAAGTGTTTGAACAATGCTCTCAGGCACAGGGTGTGACTCTTGGGGCTGTCCTGCTCAGGGCCAGGAGGTGGACTCGATGGTCCTGACGGGTCCCTTCCAACTCAACATATTCTGTGGTTCTCTGTTTCAATGAAATTAAGTCCCCTTCAGCAGGGATGAAACAGTGCTCACACAGCTGTTACCTGTAAATTGGAAATCCCCACTGCTGTGATAACTCCGAACATCACAAGGAACATGCCTCCAATGACAGGGATGGGAATGCTGGTGAGCATTGCCCCAACTTTCCCGAAGATGCCGCTCAGGAGCATGGCACAGGCACCAGCAACAATCACCATTCGACTCCCTACCTGGGGCAAGAGCAAGAGGAGGCAGTCACGCACCACTGGCGGTGGCAGGCTCCAGTGCCAACCTGTCAGCCAGGGGTTGCAGCTCTGGCCCTAGCACTCCTTGCTATGTTCAGAAACAGGTTTGGATACAGCTGCTGGTGAGCTGGGATGCTGACACTAAATGGGAGGCATCAGTATTTGTGCACCATAAATATTTATAATGAAAGGCACTCTGAGAGCACCACACCTATTTATTCAGTGTTATCCTCTCTCTTACTGCTGACGGGACTTCAACAGTTTGCTATTAAACTGAAATTAAAAAGTTAAATTAAGAGCACAGTAATCCCCACTTGTTCTTGCTTGTTCTTGCTCTAGCCTAGAAATATCTTGGCATATATACAAGCCTGGCACTGCAACCCCCCAGTCAATTCACTGGACAGTCCTTCCACCAGGGTTTGGATTGTCATTTAAAAGTGGCCTTCAATGAGGTGTCCCACAATGATCCCTCCATTCCCTGGTGACCAAGATTTCGGAGACCAGAGCTGGCTGGCTGCTCCATCCTGAGCTCTGGCATCTGAAAGATCCTTTCTATGGTCAAAAAATAAGAAGTGAGGAAGTCTCTTGGTCTGTGCCTATCTCATCACTCATCTATCTTCAGTAAAACCATTTTTTCTCATTTTTTCCCCTAGAAAGAGTCAGGATGTCTTTTTCTTGGTTGAGCACTACAACAAAGATGGGATGAAGCACCAAGCCATGCCCTTCATTCAGATCTGTTAGAGCATATGTAGAGGAAAGAAAAAGAGTATCTGCCAAACAAAGGGTTGAAAGAGACATTTATATGGAAAGTGAAAAGAAAAGCAGCAATATTTGTTAAACTTCCAATTCAAGATATGCCTTGCCCACACCAAAACTTGGACTGCCTAAAGAATCATGCTGAACTTACATTTGTGTCAGGAAAACTCTGTAATCCTCTGCAAACATTTTATAATTCAATCAAATATTTTAATCCCTCCCTTTAAATCTCTGAAGAATGTCTAATTACAGGATGGGTTTTTTGTGAATGCTTTCAACAAAAACATTCTCAGTAACCAGCAGTATCTCTTTTTAAGTATTTCTTAAACACATCTCTTCAAAATATTTTAAGTCTTTCTTGATTGTGAAAGATAAATTTAAAAGATTTTGTGTGGAGTTTCAAAATAAAATCATGCATTGCCTTCAGGTAGGCTTTTTATATTCTTTGGCTTAAAAGCTCGGAACACTATTACCCTCTAAATGTTAATTAATATAAGCCAACAGATCTATTTGTTCTAGGATTAGAACAAAGATTCAGATTCTCAGTTTGCTAAAATGTTGAATTACCATGTATATGGAGTTGGCCTTAAAGGCAAAAGACCTAATCCAGTGACAGCACTGTGACCATATTCTGCTAAAGCCACTAGTTTAGAGTTTGTTTCAATTATGTCAGGAAAACAATAAAATCAGTTCTCTTTCTTAAGGCTGAAGAATCTGCAGGGTTCCCCACAATATGTGGGGACTCTGAGGCTTTTACCTCTCTTTAAAATCCTCCTTTTCTTGAAAGGGAGTGCTCAGTACTGGCATACTGGGCCTGATGAAGCAGTTTAAATATTGGTGCCTGGTGCCAGGTAAGATGTTGCATCTTGGCAGCTTCTAGCAGCTTCTCCTTGCCTTATCTGTCAGCCCCTGTATGTATCTGAGATCTCCAAAGACTTCTCAAGGTAGTGCTTGACATCTCTGTTTAAGCAGAGGAAACAAGTCTCTTGTGTTTCCATTTGTTATAGAAAACTGTGTTCCCCATGTAAAAAAAGAAATTAAATCTTCCTTGTGCTCTCAGCATCCCCATCCGTCCCAAGCAGAGTGTTTACACTGATTTAAATTGACTGAGATGACACTGTATTTTCAGCTCTTTTAAGTGTGGACAGAGCGAGCAGAGGTGGGATCCAAGGGAAATATCTCTCCTGAATCAGCAAGGATGGCACGTCCACCTGGAGGACTTGGCATCCGTTGTGAGAATACATGTCCTATAATCTGGTAATTATGAATCTGGGCAGCATCCCATACATACAATGCATTACACATCAGGAAAGACTTGGCTCAGGTAGATGGTTAGTATGCACAGACTTCCTAGTGACAGGCTAAACTGGACTCCATGCAGACATCCAGACAGCCCTTGGTGCTTGAGGCAGCCACGTCAGTCAAACACTAGCACTGCAATCTGTGAAAAATGGTTACTGTGTGTGAGGTTTATAAAATCCAGGGAAATAAGCAATATTATAGAGTGAAAGCTGTAAGTTAAAATTCTACATTTATTTACTGACTCACAGCTCTTCTGGCATGGCATTGCTTATTTGGCAATGATTTGAAAATGTTGTCCAGTTAGCAGCTAGATGTCTATCCGCCTATCCTCTGGCTGCAAAGCTTAGTGAAAATCTATAATCTGATTTTCAAGCTTATCTCTGGAAATTTCTTTCCCTTATAAGAGCAATTAATATACTTGAGGGACTCACAATACTTTGTAGAGACATAAAAACACAAACATTTGCTATCACATTTTATAACCCCAAAGAAATAGTCTACCTTTCACGATTGACATTCTTGGGTTTCAGAAGTTGTGGAATTTGAAGCCCTATTAAATATTCTCCCTTTCTCTCTCCTCCCTCTCCCTCTCCCCTCCTGTCCAGGTTAGCTCAGATGTAGCACGCTCTCTTCAGCCTCACCTAGGCCAGGTGCCACGAGTGAGTGCATTAATTCCCTACGCAGACCAGATGCAGAGAAAGGGAAGCATTGCCCACCTCTGTTAAGTCATTCGTAGTGCTGTTGAGCTGGTCACCAGTGTGCCAGGGCACAATTTTCCAGCGTGCCCTTCGGGAGGTGGGCTAAGATCACTCTCAGGTCCAGCACACACTCATGTGCATCCCTGTTCTGTACACACACCACCACAGCCACCCCGCTGCAGCGAGGCTCACCTTGGTGATGCCCAGGGCGCCCACATTCTCGCTGTAGGACGTGGTGCCGCTGCCCGTGCCCCAGGCCCCGGCCAGGAGGCAGCCGATGCCCTCCACCCCGATCCCGCGGCTGATGGCGTGCTTCGGCGGCGGCGGGGCCCCGCACAGGCGGGCACAGGCGTAGTAATCTCCCATGGACTCCAGCATGGAGGAAATCACCCCGGCTAAGATGCCAAAGATCCCGGCCAGGCTCACCGTTGGCGTTCCCCACTGGCCTGCAAGTAAAGAGCTCGGTTCAGGCGGGTGGGGCACATTTGCCCTGAATCTGCCGCGGGGCAAGAAGAACAGCAGGAATGCCCATGGGTGTTTGCCTGATTTTTGACATTTCATCTCCCCCTGGTAGCCATAAATGGAGGTGCAAGCAGGAGCAGGCAGGATGGGGAAGGGGAGGCAGTGGTACCTGGGTAAGGCAGCCGAAACCAGGGAGCCTGTGACAGAACGTCCCCACGGGTGTCTGTCCGGGCCAGGTGGCCGTAGGCAGTGGGGGCCGCAGGGAGGACGCTGGTCACTGTCAGCACGTAGCAGAGCAGCCAGCTCAGGGAGAGCCCCAGCAGCACCTGCCCATCACAAGCACCAGTGGGGTCTGGTTAGGGTAAGGCTGCATCTTCAGCACGGCTGGGGTGGACAAGGTGTCTCCCTGCCCGACCCTTTTCCCTGCACACGGAATGGAGGCAAAGAGGCAGCAAGGGCTCCTGGTGGCCCTCCCTTCCTCTCTCCCTCCCTGCCAGTGATCAGGGCCATGGGGAGATTTTTCCCCTCTGCCCCTTGCCACCCAGGCTGGGAAGTGCTAACTCATCTGGACACGAGTGGAAAGAGCCCAGGCAGCCTGGGGTGGGTGAGGCCAGTCCCTCCATCACAATCCCCCGGTATCCAGGAACCCCAACATACCGGGAAGATCTGGAAGAGATAGATTGGAGAGAAGTGGAACTTCTTGCCTTTCTGGTAAGATGGTAGCGGCACAGTGACATTTTTCAGGTACTGAGAGAACAGAACTATGAAAAAAATAGTCCTAGAAGGAAGAAAAATGAGACCATAAACAAAGTGTGTGCCCACCTGCCCACCTGTCCCCACATTAAGTGAAGACCTGCTACCCAAGAATCCAGGACTCCAGAGGACCCATAAAAAGAGGCTCTCAGCAGCAGAGGGTGGCTCCCCACTTCACCAAGCCAGAGGTGGAACAAGCTTTCCATCATAATCTACTGATACCTCCTGCACATTTCCAATTATCTCTTTTCTCCTTATTTATTTCAAGACTGACACCCCAGGTAGTGCATCAATGAGTATGACACAGTTGCAGAAAGGTTAAAAATTACTCCTAAGAAAGACCTGACAGACATGCAAAGTTCAGGTCCTGCCAGTGTAATTCAGATGTACTAGAAATACAGGATTTATTGTGTCCTGATTTTAGGTTTACCTATGCTGCTTTTCAAGAGGCAAAAAGCTCCTGTGACACAGAGAAAAAGAAGAGGATCTGGTTTGGCTGCGCAAATCCCTGTTTTGAAAGAAAAAAGCATGGTGGGACTGTGGGGCTGCACATGGTGCCCACAGAGCCCTCCCAGCCAGCCGAGAAGGGGAGAGCACAGCCCTGTGTCTGCGAGGGCTGCATGATGGAGGGGCCCTCCAAGGCAAGGGTGCTCCTGTGTGTCCCCAGCAGCACCTGGGGCTCGTGCTGGTGGAAGTAACTGCAGGTGCAGCTCCTCTCCCATCCCTTATGTAGGACACATCTGTGAACAGCAGCACATCTGGGTGCACTCACAGCCTGCCCCCCATGCCTTTCGCCCAGAAAGGACAACCAGATGAAGCTGGAGGCTACTACATGTGGACAGAGGGCAGGGACTGGGCATCCCGCTTCAATTGCTGAGCTGGTAGAAGACCATGGACATTTCCTGTGTTAGCCAGGCCTCTGAAGGGCTCCTCATTATTTTATAACAAATCTAAATTTTACACATTGAGTGAATTAATCTGGATAGGATTTGGTGAGAAATCAATTTTACCAGCTGAAGTGCACTGACAGAGCATGGAAAACTGGTAGTTTTCCACATGTGAAAAGGTGACGAACTGTAGGTGCAATATTCAGGGACAGGCAGAATTCCAACAGTGCAAAGAAAATGCTATCCTCAGTTCTCTGCAAAGACACTCCACAGCATACAGCCAGAGGTTATCTATCCATCAGAATTCAAAGCACTGGATGACTGGAGGCAGAAAGTCTGAGGAGGAACTGGTTCCCATTCGTGGTTTCTAATGCTAGAGCCCAGACAGACTGTGTGAGCACACATTTTGTGCATTTGCATGAACAAAAGTGCTGCAGAACCCTCATCTGTCTCAGGGAGGCGTCACTGCTTATTATTCAGGCTGCCTGACACATTCTAGTAACAAACTCTCTTTTCAGTTGCTTATAGTTCTACCTAACTTTACCCATTCAGGATGAAAATTTCCATGGAAAACATCTGCCTCAGGCCAAATATTTTTGGAAAAATGTATATCAAACCTATTTCAAAGAGTGAGGTTTAGGAAATAGACATAGCATATAGCCTGCATTGAAAAGGTCATTTTGCCTTGAGCAGTAACAAGATCTCCTTGTTACCTGGAGCAGAAATTTGAGATTTAGTAGAACTGGTTCTTTGGGGCAAAGGATATTGATGTTTCTCACAAAAATCTGCTCAGGTATGCTCAGTCTGCAACATTGACTCCAGGTCCCAAGCAGTCAGCAGAAACATCTCAGGCTTTTGCATTTGCAGACCATAAAGATTCTGAGCCTTCTGAGTATGTTCAGGCCTTGCCCAGTGATTAACTGTACGTGCACCATCACCAGGGAGTAAGTCACCACACACTAGAGAAGTTTCTTGTGGCAACAGTGGGGATCTTCCATCACGAGAGCTCTGAGATGTGGTGGGGCTGAACAGCAGGCCTGAGACCACACGGCTCCTGTCTTTCTCCATCCTTGCTCTCCCTCTTTCACTAGTGATATCCATGGAGTATGGAGAAGACAGGAAAAGAGGAGACATCTGGGATGGCTCAGAGCACAATGATCAGGCTGGGGCTAAGGTGTCTGAGTCAGGAAAGAAAGGATCGGGATTATCATGGGTAGAAGATGGGACAGAAATGAACAGGACAGAAAGGGTGACTTGGGCTGAGAGCAGGGACACAGGACCCCATTAATGGAGTGGCACAGTTGGGCAAATAGTCAAGCGTGAGTCTGAGGTTAGGAGCTAGTGGCTGGAGAAGAGCAGCAGAGAAAGGAGATAGTCCAAGCAAGGACATACAGTTTGAAAGGAAAATTCACACTGGCTAAGCAAAGGGGTTAGGACAAATCACTAGAGCTGGAGAACAGGACAACAAGCCAGGGATATGATGGGAGAAACAGTGGTGAAAAAACAGCTGGGATTTGAGCAGGGTTTGGAATCATATGGGGTGCTGGTGGAAGAGACGGTGAGGAACTGGGGGTGGAAAAGAGAGGTGGATTTTGAGGTCTGGGAGGGCAGGTGCAGGGAGGAGAAGAGACCAGGAAAGAAGTGTACTGGAGCATGTCCTCCCAACAATGTGCTGTCTTCCAAGGGCTACAGTCAAGCCTGTGTCCTGAGTCTCCAAAATCAGCTCTGAAACCACCAGCAAATAATGGGAGCCCATAGAGAGGTTAACAACCTACTCCTGTTGCATGCTATCCCATGCTGAAGTCTACATTAGGGAGCTGAAGGTGCCAAGTCTGTAAGGCAACCACACAGCGGCATTTCTCCTTTTTAAATTCATTTCTGAAATACCAAGGAAATTCTGCTGCAGTCTACACTCATGCACAAGGGCACGCACACAAATGTCCCTGAAAGAGCACTCACTGCTGCAAAGGTGCATGTGCAAATAGACCTTTCCAGAGCCCTCCAGGCCCTCTCTGGAGAGAACAATTCCTCCTACTCATATGAAGACAATATATAAAGCACCAGCTATTTCAGCATAGAATACCTAACTCCAAGTGCTCAGCTTTGTCATTTTAGGAATGTCTTTTCAACTTAAATAACGGGTGTGTAAGACAGTGTGTGTCGACAACTGTGACAGAGACTGCAGACACAGGAAAAGCTTGTATCTCTACTCACCTATGAACTTTGCATTTTCACAAAAATCACTGTTTTTAACTCATTTTTGGGTTTTGCTTTGTTGCTGGGGGCTTTACCCTTCTGGGGGTTGGAGGAGAATGACTATGTCACGTGGCTGCCTTTCACAAGCCTGTCACATGTCAGTGCTCAACAAATAAACCTTGAATCCAGGGGAACTCTGCTACAGACCGTGACACTTGGTTTCGTATTAGAGGCAGGTGATTTCCCACTGAGATGTGAGACTTACATGAATGCTATGCCCCAGTGCTGCCCAGCCATATCCCCGGCTGACTCAAACAGAGGTAGTGCAACCAAGGTGATGGTGGGGGCAATCGTCAGGGGGCCGATGAACCTCATCAGAAATCCAATCAGGCCAGAAAATCCAACGAAGATTTGAAAGCAAGAAGCTACAATGATAGTTCCTTGCACCTGGAAAAATGGAGGATGAAAACAGAGGTTGGAAGGAGCTCCAGCTGTTGATCCTTTTCTTCATGTCAAGTGCAAATCCAGTGTGAGAGCCAGGCTCAGTCTCCAGTGACAGACTGGCATAGAGGCCTCCTGCTGACAACAGTAAAACCTGGCTGAGAATTACATGTGGGAAGGACCACCAAAGCAGCAGCACAGCAACTCCCCCTTTCGCTGATGGATTTAGTCCTCATCAGGGCTAATTTTGTTCCAGAGATCACCTCCTCCCTGTCCTCTTGGGCCACCCAAGCATGCATCACCTGCCCTGCACTCTCCTGCCTGCTCCCCCAAGGCAGGGGAAAAGCTCCTGCCCCAAAAACAGGAGCAGGGCCATGGTCTCTACTGATCTCCCTTTTGGGAAGGTCTTGGGTCTCTTCAGCACACTGGTGGGGCAAGTGACTCATTACAGCCTCTTTTTTTCTCCCAAGTATCAGTTTCACTCCAGGAGCACATTTATCACCCTGAACGTCCCTGTGTTTGACAATCAGTGCCATGGAGCCAGCAATTACATTCTGAAATGCTTCTGACTTCAGTGTCAGCTTCAGGCAGGGGTGAGGCTGCTCTCTCCCTTCTCAGATTTGGTGATAAGCCCAGGCTGGGACATCTGTGGTGCTGAGCACCTTCCTTCCCCCAGCTCCAAAGGGAAGAGAAACACAGGGCTGGGTGAACAACCCAGGTTGAAAGGAGATGTCAGCAGTGCCCTGTGATAGATTTATGTGTATCAGCAGAGAGCAGCCTGTGCTGCACAGCAAATCCTTGGTGAGCTTTCAACACTTCCCAAGTGGTTTTGAAAGCACACCAACAAATGGGTCAACAGAGGCAAATTTAGTCACTTGCTCTGATAAAGGCAATCAATGTAGAACAAGGCAGTGAGACCCCTGATCTTTCCTCCTCCCTTCTGATTACCTAAGAATACCCTTTTCCTTAATATTTNGCTCGGTTTCCTGTGCTTAGACAGGGTTCTTTCCTTGAAAATATTTTCTCTCCCTTGCTTCTTCAAGGCTAACTATGCTTTATGGAGAAGGGATCTGACTGGACCAGTGGAGACTGCAAGGACCATAAATCACACGAGGAGGTCTGCATGTCCCCTGTTCAGCAGGTTTTTTGATAGAGAATAGATGTTTAGGAAGCTGCAACAGCATGAGGGCCAAGGTTCATTGGGAATAGAAGTTTCTTCAGCTGTGGTGGTCATGACATGGTCAGGCACGTTACTGAAAGCAAACAGCCCTAATACAGAGCAGGTGCCACTGAAAATGTAATATACCTCTCGCATCCGTGTCTGCCAGACTTGGATGAATTCTGGTGAAGAGGCATTCACCAGGGTGGCATTCTGTGTCCAGGCAGGACACTTCCAAGTCGGGAGAGACAGCATTGCCAAGGTGGGAGTCAGGAATGTGAAAGTCCCTCCTTGAATAATTGGCAGCCTGGAAGGAGAGCAGAGGGGAAAAATGACAAGTGAGAATGCTAGAAACTCAACTCCATCGGGGTGAGAGAGAGGAAAGCAAAATAAATTTAAAAATCAGTCTGCCTATGGCCTCTGACAGTATCTTTTGAAATGTTGTGGCAGGTCACCATCACTGACCATGGGTAGGAATTGCTGCCCATTGCATGCAAGAGCAATGACATGGGGAAGAGCTGAGGTTCAAATACCAGCAAAGGAGGGGCACATCAGTGCTACACTCCAATCCTGCTACCCTTTGTTAAGGAAAAAGTAGTCCTCCTAATGGCCAATGAGACCACAGACCTGCACAGAGTAGAACAACCAAAGGAAAAATCTGGAGGAGGGAAAAAGACCAAGGAAGAAAGATGGTGAGACACTGAAGAAAAGCTCAGTGTAAATCTTGCCGATATCCAGTTGCTTCCTCTGTCCCCTTTGGCTGTTTCAGTTTTCTTCACAACCTGCTCATGAACACAAGGGTATGCACTAACTACTCTCCACGTCACAATGATCCTGTCTGAGGGTGATAGAAAATGTGACTTGGCTTTTAGTATACTGGGTTTTAATGCCAATTTCTCTTCTGCATTTCCACTGAAACTAGAAAGGAAACCTGCATGGAGGAGTCTATGGGCACTGACTGGGTGAGACCATGGCTCTCCCCCCACACCACATGTCTCCTAACTGAGACTATCTCTCCCTCTGGGAATCCCTCAGGTTGGCAAGGAACTTGCATCTCCAGAGGACCTCAGCACTGGCTTCATGCAGAGATTTATACAGCAAAGCAATGCTCCTTTGAGCTACACCAGCCTCTTCTCCTTCCATGCACAAAGAAATAGAAACCTAAAAGGCCTGACTGGCTCCTCAAAGCCCCACACAATTAAGCCCCCATTGCAGTGCAAGTTTTTTTAACCATTCCTCTAGTGTTCTTGAAAAATCCTAAGCTGCCTGAGGGCTGGCACAGCAGTCCTGAAACAGCCAAGGGAAACCTTCAGGGTGCCTCTGTCTCCTCCCTTTAGGAAGCACCCCTAGGAGGAACCCCCAAAGCAACCTCTCCTTGTGCCAGGAGCTGTCATGGCACCTGCTCAGAAAAGCCATTGGACAGCAATTCGCAATTCAGGTGAGTGCTTTTGCACAGCTTTCCCTGAAACAGAGGCATTTCTACCATTCTTGAAAACAAGAGATGGTGTAGCTGTAACAGCACCATGTCTCTGTCACCTAAAACAAATATTTATACCAGTCATGCACAACTGAAGCACTGTCAAAGCTTTGAAACAATTTTGCTGGGCAAGGCACAAAAACCAAAAAGAAACACAGAAGGCTCAGGATCGTGACTTAGAATCTAACAATAGATTTACAGTTTCTGCTGTGTTGGTCCTTAGGCTATTTCACAGCCACTGTTGGCATGGGCGTGCTCAGTGTTGACATGGGTAGGCTCAGAGGAAAATGGGGTGCCAAGGTGATGCTTATGGGGCACACTGAACTCTTTTCTGTGGGGTTTGCAAGAGGGAAAGCTGCAGAATTAGGGAAGGCAATATTATGTTTTGATAATCAGTACATGATGTCCAAGCATTTATTAAGCAGGCCTCACCAAAATGGCAAGTGACCTGTGTGTCCCCTCAGGAGCCTCTGATAGTGTCTCCGGTGACTGTCTGGGACCCGTTGCTGCTTTCTCACACTGTGTAACATGACTGAGCTGCAGGTTGCAGTGGGTCAGATTTTCCCTTGGCTATTGCTTCATGAATGTCCCCATGCCTTATAGCTGGGGTCAATTGCACCCTCAGCATGGCAAAAGCCATTCAAGTTTATCCCATAGGAACAACTCCTTACCTTTTAATTTGATCTGCTGTACCTCAATTAGCTATTCAGCCATGGGAGAGAGAGGCTCCCTGCTACTCTTTCATCCTCAGTTAACAAAGAGCAGGGGACGTCACAGCTCTCAGGAATTCACAGAGGCGTTTGGAGGGTGCCTGGGAGAGCCCAGAACTCCTGAATTGTGCCAGCAGCAATGGTCATGCACCCCACCCTGAATTTAGCTTAAGAACGAGTTTCTCTGTTTTTTGTGGTCAGGGTGCCCGTCCTTCCTCCACTAATCCTGTAACAACATAGAAGGGGAGCACCCTCCGGAAGTTTGTCTACAGACACTTCTTAAGACAAAGAGAGATAGAAAAGTTTCAGTAGTGAATGAAGCAGGAGGAGTAAAAACATTTTGTGGAGCTGACAGTTGACCAGTGATTTGATGGCAGAAGTTTTAACCAGAGTCCCTCAGATTCAGAAGCCAAAGAATGTGTAATTTTTGTCTTTAAAGCAAGAAACAGTTTCCCACCATACTGGAGTTAAGAACAGCCTGTGGAAGGAGAGAGGCAGCCTAAAGTTATGACAAGGGGAATAGAAGAAATTTTTCAAGATCAGCAAAGATACAGGGTCTTTCTGGAAAGGGGATTACTTGCAGTCATCTCTCTCATTAAATGCATAATTTTCTGGCTACTGAATGGCAACTCCATGCTCATCTCACTGCTGGCTGCCCATCAGCAAAGGATTTACCTTTTATGCCAAAAATCCCTGAGCATGGAAAGTGGCACCACATAATAGGATGTGCTGCTGAGCTCCTCCCTGAGTCCCTAAGTGGTGGCAGGTAGACTTCAATTTCTCCTAATTATCCCCTCCCCTAGAGTTTCCTGTAGAATCTGTGCTCTCTTGACCCTGGGTCCAAATCAGAAGGCTCCTGCCTCATCTGGAGGATCTCTGGAGTAAGGAGCAAGCAGGTACTCTTTACTGCATGTTGCAATGCTCAATTATTTTGAGGACAGATTCCTTAAAGGCCCAACAAAAGGTATATGAAGTATCAGGAGATGCAAAATTCAGAACAGCAAGGTAGCCCTGCAAAGCTCTCAGCAGTTTCAGGGTGCTTTGGCATGGGCCCTGATTGCCCAAGGGTAACAAACGGGTAAACTCTACAACAGGATGCTGGCCTAGCACACAGTAATTACACACATTCCCAGCTCTTGCATTTGGCCTACCTGACTCCAAAGAGGACTTGCAGCAGGGTGCAAATTCCTGAGACAAAGAAGATGGTGCTGATCAGATGGCTCTGGGTCAGTAGGTCATGCTGGAGGCAAAGCCCGTTGGACAGGATCAGTGGGATGGCTACAAGACCTCCCATGGCTGTCAAGAAGTGCTAGGAGCCACAGAGAAAGACTGGGTGAAGAAGGACACAGAACTGGTTCTATGTTATTACCATGTTGTTGAGAGAACTCACAGATTTGTGCTTGGGTGATACTAGTATTACCCATTCTCTCTCTTTTTTTTTTTTTTTTTTTGACAGCTTTAATGCTCTGTTAGGGGCTGTTCCAAAGCACCTACAAGAACTGCAATGCACCCACTGAAATGTCTCCTCCTTTACATGTCCAAAGACCTGTTGTACTGCTCTGGACTTCCCAGGCCACTGTCAGACACAGCCAGTTCATCCCCAGCACCTGCAGACAAAGCTGTTGGACATCTTTTTCCAGGAAGCTGGAGACATCCCAAGGTACAGGGAGAGAGCAATCAGGCAACGTGAATGCAAATATTTCAGTCCATCTTATCTGCACCACAAAGGATGACATAAAAAGTTGGCAAGTTGGAGCTACATGTTCTTTGCCATCAGTAGCTTTTCTCACACAGTCCAATTATGTGACAAAAAGTGAGTGCCAAAGAATGGAAGAATTGGGCATTGTATTTATCAGAAGAGACACAAACATATTTCTACAATGACCTGTAGTTAATGACTAAATCTGAAAATAATTTTTCAAACTTCTTTTTATTTGAATTATTTACCTTTGTTGTTCACTCTCACTTTAGAACACAGGACTGCAGTGGTGGAACTGGTGGCACTCAGAAACTCACTGTATTCATTAGAGGCATGTTTTATTAAAATTATGATACAGATGTTGATACACTCTAAATTTCCTTTTAAGGAAACAAAGTACAAAATTCTACCAACCTCCAAGCACAGTCCATCATTATCTTAATGACTCTGAGGTCTCTTTTCCCCCAGGCTCCCTGCCTGGCCATGGCATTGGTGGCACTGGGTCATTTAACACACCTGGGCACAGATACCAGCCAAAACAGTGTGTGCCCTTCTGCTGAGTTTTTGTTGCCACGGGAATACCAAAGTTTAGAAGCATTTGGCTACCTTCAGCCAAGGTATCCAACACGTTCTTATTAACCATTTGACCCCAGCCCCAGGACTCTGCCTGACCATTTGCACTTTAAAGGGTGCAATGTAGCTGTGGGCACAATGATAACAGTCAGTGCTCAGGATGTGGACCAAAAGACTTGCGCTCACTGAGATCCAGCCTCACAGCTCCAGTCAAGCCCAGTGAAGGTAAAGCACTCCCAAATTCAGGTTTCACCCCAATTAAGTGGCTGAACAGCCATGTAACTTTCACCTACTCCCAGCCTCCACCTGCTTCCCCATCTCACCTGAATGCCCAGCAGGATGCACAGATACCAGGGAGGCACATCTGTGACAGTGTAGCCAAGCTTGATCCCACTGGGACCAGTGCTCCCACCTTCCTCTGGGCCCCAGGCAGCACACGTTGGTGAGGAACAGCAGCGGCTCCCATCTTCACCCTGGACAACAGGAGAGACACTTTGTTAGCCACAGCCTGGCCCTGCAGACGCCCAGCAGCCGCCTCTCTTGCAGCCACGCTCCACGTCTGGCAGGAACACCTCCTGTGTTCCTTTCAACAATGCCATGATATT
>VWZT01003939.1:649886-750758 GCA_013397055.1 Pachycephala philippinensis | reverse complement strand
AAAAAAAAAAAAGTACTAAGGAGGGGAAATTAAAATAAGAGGCACAAAACACATATGGAAAATTTTTGTACGCACTAGTGTGTCTAGGCCTGAAGAAATATTACAGGGTGTCTCAATCTCAAAGGGACATCTGGACGGAGCATGTTAGTATCATTAAAATCTAGCTAAAGATGAAGAAACTGCACCAGAAGCAGGGAAGAGTGTGCAGTGGATTCATCAGTGAAAGCTGCACTGTCCTCTGGTCTCTGTCCCTCCCAGCAATTCCACCCAAACAGCATCTTTGATAAAATATGCTAAAACACCTGGCTGCCACTAATTACTGAGTAGAAGCACGTTTTATGTTTCATTTCCTTGGTCTTCTCTTTCCAATCTCCTTATGCTCACCCTTACCAGTGTTCTGCCTTGGTAAGTGTCCTGGGGTGATTGTATGATGCTGTATTTCCCTATCGTCTTCTTATTGCCCAGAAATGGGTCCTGCAGCTTTAAGCTGGGTCCAGGAGACGGGGGAGAGAAGCCAGGCGAATTCTTCAGCGCGGTCTGTGTTCAAGGACACACACACACTCCCCCGTGTTCTCACCGCTGCAGAGCCGAGGGAGCACCTTCCTGCTTTTAGCCAGCCTGTGAGCTGAGGCAAGAAATTTTTCCCGGGACTGTGGCTTCTTCTTCTTCTTCTTCTGGAACTGTTCAGCTTTGCTCGGGTCCGAAACACCAGAACATCGCCAGGAGCCCCACGCCGTGGCCCGGAGTGGAGTCCCTGGGATGCCACACCCCGGCTCCGGAGGACCTCGGGAGAAGCCGAGCAGGACTCTAAAAAAAATCCACCATCTTTCTCCACAACGAGAAGGTTTATTATCTAGCATTATTCATTTTTTTTCCTCTTGTGCCTGCGTGCACCCTGCTTGTTAAATAAACAGTGTTTTTTCACTTTCCTCCAAGAAATTCCTTTCAAACCTGTGGTGGAGGGGCTGCCAAAACCTGCCTTCCACTAGAGGATACGTTCAGGATGTTTCCTCCTAATTTGTCTCAAACCGAGGCAGTAAGACACCTGCCTTTTGTCTTATTAGAAAACCCTGCTCCTACAGAGGAACTGGGTGAAACACAGAGACACCAGTAGATAGGATATCCCAGCATCCATGCCAAAGGAGCTGACTGAAATTGCTGCCCAGGAAGGCTCAGGTCTCCTCCCAGGCAGCCAGGAGCCCCAGAGCTTCCCAGGGAGCTGTATGCCTTGCAGAGTTTATATATATAAAGGTGCATTTTGCCAAGGAAAGCAAAGTAGGGCTTTGCTTCATTTCAACAGCTTTTAAGTTAAGTAAATGCTCCTGGTTGTTCACTCCTCCTTCCAGCCCACCCTGACCCCTGTGCACACACACACACTCACACGCTTGGGGTGGAGGGAAGCTGCCTGGGAAACCACAACACTTAGAGCCAGATGCAAAAGCTAATTAAGATCCCAAAGCATTTGTTTCATCAACCCATCTTCAACTAGCAAGTCCTCAGCATGCTGGCAGCAGAGGGCTTTTCTGGGATGACACGCCCTGCTCTGTTGGGCAGGGACAGAAACCTGCTGTCTGGAGAAGCCTAACCAGTTTGTCTGCACCAAACTTCTTTTTGTTTTTTAATCCACCAAGTCCTGCGGGAATGTGAAGACACCAAAATGCCCAACACAGCTAAGTGTCTGCAGAAACACTCCTGGCCTACCCACTGATGGAGGCAAACAGGTAGTGCTGTGGTCAGGGAACAGGGATAAAAAATTAATGTTGCATTCTGTTGTAAATTTTGCAGGTGTGGCAGATTAATATCAAATTCATTTGCCTGACACCTCCAGGTTTCCATTCTCTTGGCTGAGCCTCCAAAGTCCCATTTTAGATCACGCTGCTGAAAACAGGCCATGTAATCCCTAAGATCCCAGACCCTAATATAGTTATTGATCTGAACTGTTGTGTGAGGGGTGGGAAACTCAGGTTGTAACGGTGTAATTGCTCATGAATTTCTTTGTTCAAGGTCCCTCCCCAGAGGCACCCAGCTCAAGCTGTTTCTACTGCAGTACCACTCAAATAAACTACCTTAATCAACTTAAAGCCTGAGACTCTGCTATGGGATACCTAGGGTGGAGAAGCCTCTTTCACAAACATGGTGTATTTATCCAGCCTAGGCAAACTGGGAGCATTACCAATACTTCAAAATACATAGGTGACAGCAGAGTTAATTCAAACTGGACTCAGGCATGAACCTCAAGAGCAAAAGGCGTTCCTTAATAACTCCCTGTGCAGACATTTTCATTTCAGAACAAGAGAGCCTGAGCCATGGATTAACAAATGTACAGCAAGGTACTTAAGACTGCCCATGCATGGAGTTATTTGGGGACAACTACTCCTGAATAACACCATGGGTAGACAAATGCTAAGCTAGGCAGACAGCAGTAAGCTCCTTTCTTTTCACTGCAATTTCCCCCGTATTAACCAGGAGGCATATTCCAGCCAGGCAGAGCCTGTGCCAGTAACAGCCCCGCATGATCATCACATGAGGGCCTGACCCTACCCAGGAGCTGGAGGGGAGCGAGCAGGGCTCAGCAGGAAAAGGATGGAGTAGAGATAACAGAATGAGACAGGAGCAGAGGCACTGGAACTCATACTAAAATGCAGGAGGTACCATCTTCAAATCAGAAAACATTATTTTGCTATGAGAGTGACCAAGCACTACACACGTTGCCTAGAGAGGTTGTGGATTCTCCATCCTTAGAGATATTAAAAACTGTATAGACACAGTCCTAGGCAGCTGGCTCTGGGCAACCCTGTTTGAGCAGGGGCTTTGGAGAAGGTGACCTCTAGAATTGCATTCCAAACTCAGCCAGCCTGTGATGCTGACATGCTGGCAGGAGCACAAGGCAGGAGCAGTCTGGAGCGGGGAAGATAAACCACTGTTAGGGGTTCTCAGCCCAGCTGCTCCCATGAATCCAGGGGACCAGTACACCTTCCATGTGCCTCGCTCCAGGCACAGCACAAGGGCCCTCAATCGCATCTTAAATAAGTGCATCAGGAAGGCAGTCAGGAACTGAACTGCCTGAACCACAGGTAAAAGACCTTTGTTTTCTACCTTCTTTAGGGTGATTCAAACCGTAAGAATTCACAATTCTGATATGTGTTATGGCAGAACAAGTTGAAATGGAGAGCCTGTTAAAAATAAGGAAAGAAAACTCTGACTGACTCTGAGCACTTCCTTGAGGGTCTGCCCACAGCTGGCACAGCACCTCCACTGCACACAGCAAGCTCACCCAGAGCTACCCAAGAAATGTGGGACTTGTACACTAGGAGGTTAAATGCTTCCTCCAAGGTAGCACAGACAGGTGGTCTGTACCAAGGTAGCAAGATGGGTGCAGGACCCCACTCCTTCACACCTGCTGACAGGAAATAAGCAAAGTTTTTAGTTTCTAATGGAGGTGACCCCTACTGTGGGGTAGGAAGGGGGCTGCCATGCCCCAGGACCTTACCCCATGGCTGTTACAGCTAGCAGCATTCTCAGTGCACCCCACACCCCTGCATTGGTACATCATTTACAGCTTTTACTACACGGCTATAATTCTCCACAGCTGACACCCAAATCCCTTCTTCACTCACCCGTCTGACAATTCACCTCACTGGAAATAGGTCCAGAAGACAAAGAAACACAGTATTTACTAGGCTAAATTTCTGTTATAATTTTTCTAATTAATACATAAAATGCTTTACCCAGGAACACAGCCGCAAGCTCACTTGCTTTTCAGTACAGATACACTTGTGCTGCCATTCGTCTACATTATCATTTTAGAAATAATGGAGAGTAAAGAAGTTAAAAGAGTGCCAGAGAGTAGAAAGTATGCTAAGTCTGCAGCAGCAGCAGCACAGGCTGTAGTGAGGAAATCATTCCTGTCAATAAGATTCTTGTTGATAAGAGCCGAGACAGAAGTTAAGCACATACCAGAATCATTGCAGCAGCCCGAGCCCCCAGCTTTCCCTTTCTCCTCCTTTCACAGGGATTGCACCTGTTTAGGCAAGAATTACCCTTCAGAGAGCAGACTCACCACAAAGCTGGGGCTATCTAGCCCGTTGAAATCTTTGTCTGAGGAGGGGGTCATGCCTTCTACTTGTCTTCACAGACTGCTTTGAAAAAGAACCAGTCAGAAGAGGAAAGCCTCCCAAATTCCCACTCCTTCCAGTCAAAATCACTCTAAAGAAACAGGGTGAGAAGATGCAGAGGCTGGATTTCAGGAGCCAAACAGCGCTCAGTCTTAGCTATTCATGTGAGCTGTATTGCAGAAGCATTGCCTTTTCTTTGGCTTATATAAGTGACTCCTTTTCTCCAGCTGATTAGAGGACCGGCATTCAAATCAAACTGGAAAGCAGCCCTTCCCTGGAATGAGTGAATCAGTAACTGATGAAGAAAAAGCTTAATCCATAGGTGAGGATGCTGGAGGATATCAGAGAGGCATCCCGCACAGCCTTGGAACTTGTTACTCCATTACTGTTCCAACAGCAACTTGCATTTTTTTTGTGTGGGTTGGGCCTGTTTAAAGATCTTTGTCATCATCTTTGGGAAATTCAATTATTAGATAGTTTCACTTATTTCATATGTAAACTACGTATATGTATGTAAACATATGTATTTTGGCTTAGGTACAAACATTGTTGTCATTGTCGTCATTGTCATCAGGTACTCCTATTACAGCCTGAAAAGAATGAAGCTTTTACTGTGAATTTATTTATGGCAGCAACCAATGATCACGTTGTTAGCTTAGTTGTTTAGCTTAAATAAGTTTTAAATAGAATGAGTCATAGTTGTAATATTATGTGATTTAGAACGCTGTTTGCTTAGCTTTACTTGGTTAGCACGAGTAGCTAGATTTACTGTAGCCTTCAGCCACAAGCTGTGGACTTTCACTGATATATGCTTTTGGCTGAAATACAGTTAATTTTCCTAGTAACCGGTACAGTGCTGTGTTTTGTCTTTAGTATGAGAAAAATACTGAAAGTACACAGATGCTTTAGTTGTAATATTTATCCTGAGTCTAACACTTTTTTAGTTCCCCATGTTCTTCCAGTGAACAGGTGCACAAGAAATGCAAAACAGAAGATAAGAATGCTACAACCATTAACTCAATAAAATAAGGTAATGGCCTGCCTGCATGGAGACAGAGAAAGAATCCAATAAGATATTGGAAGACACAGACCAAAAATCACCATTGGACTAAAAAAGTGCATTAAGAGCACATGAAAGGCAGGTGGGTAATCCTAAGCATATAATTGCCTGGGGATTTCTTTGTTCATGGTCCCCCTCCAAAAGCATTCAGCTCGAACTGACCTGCTGCTGTACCATTCTATTAAATTCTTTATTTTTATAAATTCTGATGCCTGAGACTGTTGTAGGAAACTTATGGTTGAGCCTGAATGAGGAGGAAGTGCACCTGAGAGAGTGTGTGTGTGAGGAAAGGGACACCCACTGGCTCATGGAGCTGCTCACTCCGAAAGGACTCTGGTCTCAGCTGTTATAGTCTTGGGTGGGGGGCGTGTGTGTGTGTGACTCCTGGAATGCTCAGGCAGCGGCTACTCCTTTCACACAAGTCATCAGAACATGACACCAGAGAGGTACAGAAAACATAAGACTGAAAAAAGATGCCTTCAGGTCATCTGCTTATCCCCATGCAGCTAAGGATCCTAGCTCATGACCATCAGATGGCCCAAAGCATAGTTACCCTTTTCGTAACAAGTAGCAAATGGTGTTAATGCTCCATCAAACCACTCCAGCCACCCCACCCCTCCCCCACTTTGATTAAATTATATTTAATTTAATGGCTTCCTAAGACAGTGAGCTTTCCAGACCAGTTGCAAAGAACTCCTTCGGAGAGGGGTGTGTTATCACTTACACTTAGCGACCAGCCATTGGCAACATCTGGTTTCCACGAAGGATACAGTGGAACTGAAATAAACCCCAGTCCCCACTCCTTCGACAGAGCTTTGGTATTCTCAGATCTTCTCTTGAGACCAGGACTGAATTACAGATAGGACAGCATCTCCCTAAACACTATTAGTGAAGTTACGACCTGATGGACAGATAAATTCTGAGACATCAAAATCATTGAACCATAGAATGGTTTGCATTAGAAGAGACCAGGAAGATCATAGAATCATAGACTCATAGAATGGGTTGGGTTGGAAGGGACCTTAAAGATCATCTAGTTCTAGACATGGCACAATATTCCTCCGGGGCTAGTCTACCTTTCCAGTAAATTTTTATGCAAAGTCCCATTAAAAAAAGTCTCCTACCTCCGAATTTCAGTCCAGCATCTGTTCAATGACTCCTCAGTCCTGCCATAACCTTGTTTTCAGATGAGACCCAGGTATTCAGTAACCAGGGCTTCTTAAACAAGTTGTATAAATTGTAACATCCCAAAGGCATGGGTGCATAACACCACCTGTGTCATCTACACTAGCGTGTGAAACTGCCCACACAAATAGTATTAAGTGAACAGGATGAGAAGAATAAAACAATAATAACAACAACAATCCTTTTTCTCAAAAAAAAGCTGGGCAGAAAACCAGTTTGCCCTCCTGGGAAATCCTGCAGTGCAAAAAATGCACTTTTTAGAGTACCAAGGGATTGTAGATTTTAATGAAAAACACAAAAAAATAAGTCCTACATAGCCAAAAGCCTGAACATAAGAGTAAGCCTGTTAGGAATTAAGAGTTTAACAATACCAGCCTCTGGCCAACAGAAGGTTAATAATCTGGAATCTAGATAAAAGTTATGAAATAGCACAATGTACATGTCAAAGTAGAAATTTATGTGGTCCATGTGAAATGCCCCAGCCTGGAATATCCTGCCTTTTGAAATAAGCAAGTAGGAAGTCTCTGTGTACGTGCAAATGTTTGTATATATAACATCTATATGCACATTTATTTATGTGCATATTTAAGTATATATAATAGGATTAGCAGTAAATTATTAAATTGTGAGGTCTTTCATAACAAGGAGTTATTCAATTAGTAAAAATGCATGTTTGAACAGCAGTGTTGTGACCTACTGATTATTGATGACAGCCTACTCATTATACAAATGACTTTTAAGTATAAATGGGCAGGTATACCCTTCTCAATAATGTTTCAGGAAAGAAAACAAAAAATAATATAATACAGATTGCCTTTAGACTTGTGTGCCTGGCATATCTCTTGCTATCAGTCAAATGACCTGGCCAGCTGCTCATGACAGGAAAAGCTGGCTCAGTTTATGCCCCTAAGAGAGCATAAACATGTGGAAACTATCTGTTAAAAGCAGCTGATCAAGGAAAACCTTGGGAACATGGGAGACCAAGTGCAAATACTCAGGCTTGATCCCAAGTCTCGAGTGCCTAGACCATGTGTATCCCGACTCTCCCGACAGGGCCATTTTTCTCTCTTCTGCTATATTCCTCCCTTCAAGTCTTTCCCAGGACATGTTTCATAATGAATCAACCTGTAATGTCACCCTGAGATGCAAACCTAAACTGTCCCTGATTATGATTCCTCAGTCAAGGAGTTTCCCTCACTCCTTAGACTGCCTAACTGCAGTTGGGGTGACACCAACATGGCAACTTCCAAGGCCCTACTGGTTGATATAGATGTGGCAAGTGCCTGCCTCATACCATCCTTAAAAGATCTGTGTGGTGATAAATCTGAGCATGCTGGCAGATTTATCCACTACCTGTGGATACAGGCAGGTTTGGTGCCTGAGAGTCCTCCCTCCGACTTTAAGCATCTGCAATGCAAGCACTGATACAGGAGCTCCCTTTGCCTTCAGTGGGTACCTCTAAAACTTCCAGTGCACCTTGAAATTGGAGTCCCAAGTGGGAGAGATTCACAGCTTCACAGGATATTCTGAATTAGAAGGGACCCACAAGCATCATCGAGTCCAACTTTTAAGTAAATGGCCCATACGGGGATTGAACCACAACCTTGGTGTTATTAGCACCATATTCTTTCCCAAATTATGAACCAACCAAGAGTGACTGGCATAGATGAAGATGTCTAAAGCTGAATAAGAGGCATCCCTCCATGCAAGGCTGTGCACATGTAACCCAGGGAGGTGCAGATTTGCTGAGTTGTGCCAAGTCCCTTGCTGAGAAGGCAGGTTCATCCACAGCGCTCTCACAGATCTGTGGCACTGAATCCCAGCTACTGGAGTTGAATAAAGCTGCATTTAAAGGGAACTCAGGGCTATGAAATAAAAGCAGTGCAGTATAGAAGAGGCATGTCTTGAAGACTTTTTGCAAAAAAACCCATCAAAACACCAAATACTGCAATCATCTTTCTGGAGAACAACTTGTTCTTCTACAGCTCTAGCCCTGGTGGGTTTGCATGAAGGATGGACTAGCAAATGACTTGCAATTACTAATTTAGTTACAAAACTCCTCTATGTCCTTCTGTCTGCAAAACCTTCTGCAAGCACAGAGGATCACCCGTGGTCACTGACTTGAAATTAGTACCTGTGTGTTCATTGAATCATAGAGTAGTTTGAGTTGGAAGGGACCTTGAGGGTCACCTAGTTCCAAGCCCCTGCCATGGACACCTTTCACTAGACCAGGCTGCTTGAAACCCCATGCGACCTGGCCTTGAACACTTCCTGGGATAGAGCATTCACAATTTCTCTGGGCATCCACAACTTCTCTGTAGTTCAGAGTTCAGCAGTGGGAGTGTGTGAGAGGGGCACTTTTGCAGAGGGGAGATTTAAAAGGTTCAAAGGGGCACAAGAGAAGGTAGGGGGAAATGCCACTGTGCCTTAGGAAAGCTTTACCTCTCAGTGCATCCCCATCAGCCAGCAGGGAGATATGAGTGCAAACACAAGAGACATTTGAACCAGGTTTGAAAACCATCAGCTGAGCTTTGCCTTACAGGCTGCTGTGATGGAGAAGCTGCCCCTGAAGGAGATCACCCACAGGGAATATATCGGAAAGGTGGACAACCCCAGCCAAGACCGTGGAGCTAGGAGAGCTGCAGCCCTGTGGCCATGACAGCTTCCCCACTAGCTCCTCCTTCCTCTTAGCCTTCCTCACAAGGAAAGTGCTTGCTGACCGGGGCATGGACAGGCTCCTCTCCTGAGCCCAGGGTCACTCCCTGCAGACACAGCCTGGTGCCCTGCTCTCCTGCTTGATGCAGATGTCTGCCTCTGGAAAGCAGGAACTGGGAACAGCATTGAAATCCCACTCTAGCAGGATATTGATTTTGTAATAATAAGCTCCTTTATCTCCCTCAGCCCCAGGACTAGCTCTTAAGAGCATTAACAAAGGGTTAATCCATGTCATCTACTCAGCATTTTGAGCACAAGTGTGGTTATTGTGTCACGGGGGTTTTGCTGAGCCTGTTCATTCTCTGGCATGCATGACAAGACTTACTGCTGCCGACCCCGTGCTGAAGGCCATGCTTTCGGCATGTGCTCAGTCCCCAGCTATTTAGCATTGGGACACATCCAGCAGCAGGGAGGGGCACTGCCTTAGGCTCTTCCCACTGCCCTCCAGCCATCGGCGGCAAAGGGACCAGCTCGTAAGCCCCAGCAGGAGAAGGTACAGAGATTCCAGGCTCAGGCTCAACAGAAGGACCAATTCAGGGTCGGTCCTGTCCAATTGGACAGGTGTATTCCCAGAGCCCAGGGAGCTGCCTGCCCTCCAGCTCCCGGCTGCCAGGAGATGACGGGGTTTGCACCCAGGACAAGCCCCAAGGCAGGCTCCTCCACCGTCAGTGTTACACTCTCACACAGCCCAGCCTGCCTCAAAGCTTTTACCTGCATTGCACAAGCAAACAGCAAAATCCCTGCAGTCAGATGGAGAAAACAAAAAAAGAAAAAAACAAAACCCCCCAAGAAACCACCAGTATTCACTGAGCCAGGGAGGAACATACCTCCTTGGTCTGCTCTCCAGGGGGAGCCAAGGAAAGGTCACTGTTTAAGAAGGATTAACCAGAAAAGTGAAGAAATTAAAGTAGTTTCTGAGCCAGCTCATTATGAGTCATGGGAGGTTGAAAAAGGGTTGTTTTTTTTTTAAATCAGGTAAATCCCTTGGAGAGAAGCCCAGAAGTACCAGCCCGGCCAAAACCGAACAAAGGACTGTCTGAGAGATGGATGGACAAACAGGTCGGGATTAAGGCATTCCCACACCCAAAGTCCCATGGAGGTGACAGGAAACCTCTCTGCAAGTGCAAGGAGGCCAGAGTACTGCTGAACTACCCCAGCTGGGAGCAAGGGCAGGTCCCTGTGGGGAAGGAAGGCAAGCAAAGTCCAGCCACTGCCTGGCCCCACAACTCACTTCCACTCTGCAGACGCCCTCGTCTGCATCCCTGTGTTGGGATGGGATGTGACAAGAGCTTGATCCTGTCTGACATTTTTATTTCTCCTTTATGCACTATAGTAAAGCACACTAAGATGGTAAGACCATTGCTGGGTTTTAGAAATAGAAGCTGCTCACACATCCAAGGCAACATTTTCCCCCCTCAGAACCCACCAGGGCAGCCATAGACAGCCAAGTACACTGGCTACAGCTAAAGGCTACAGATATAAAAAGGGAAATTAACAAAAACTGACACATCTCCCTGCAAAGCTGTATTTGTGCCAATGCTATTAGTGAATAACAGCCTCTAATCCTCATACCTGCAGTAAGTCCTAGGTTGGCCCAGGACAGGCAAGGATGCAGTACAGCAGGGGCAAAGGAGACCCACAGGGGAGCTCCACGGGATGCAGGGAGGGGAGAAGAGAGCCACAGCAGCAGGGGATGCTCCAAAAGTCACCCCAAAGTCCTGCTGGTCACACAGCTGGTGTACTGGCTTCTGGGGAGAGCCTTGGGACAAAGGCATTGCCTGCTCCAAAACATCTTGCTCTCAAGCTCTCAGGCAACGTGAAGCATCTTTTCTCTTCATGGGTGTACATAAGTGAGCAGGCAGGTAGGGGTAGGTAAGAGCAACCTACATTCCAGGAGGCAAGAGCTGGTTGCTACTACAGCCCCTCCAGCTTTTAAACATCATAAAATATCAGAGCCTGAAATGACAGGCAGAGAGATGCCAAGCAGAAAAAAAGGAAAAGGAAAACCACATTTTTCTGCAGTTCCCATAGTGGCAAAGCTGGCAGAATTGCTGATATGAAACCCTTTTGATTCCCATGGCTCATATCCCACTCCACTGCTGTTGACAGAAAATCAGCCCTAGGTTCTGGCAGGAAGGAAGAGATGAGCATAGGAGGGTCTGCAGCTCAAGAGTCTCAGCAGTGAGCACAAGCATGAATTTTGGCAGGTAGAAGAGGAGGAGAAGGAGGAGGGTTCCTGATGTGCAGCTCCAGCACCTGGAAAGACGTTAACAGCCCGTCCCTGCAGGAGGGGGCTGTGAAGGATGGATCCTACGGGTTTGCTGTTTCTCACTCCCTTTCCCGCACCTGTTTTCTTTCTCCACGGGGCTCTGGAGCCGAGTGGCCAGAGCAGGGCTGGCAGTGCTAGAAGCAGGGCCACAGGGCTTGTGCCGACGCGGAGGAAAGGCAAGCTCCGGGGGAAGAGCGGCTGCTGGCTTTGCCGCTCAGGGCTTAATGCACTAAGAGCCCAGCTGACTCCTGCTCAGACGCAAAGGGAAACCGCAGGCACTCGGGGCGGCCAGGCTCCCAATGGTGCTGTGTTTCCCCAAACCATGACGGGACAAAGGTTCGGGAAATGCATCGTCCTTTGCATGCTGCCCTGGAGCTGCCTGAGCTTTGCCTGGAGTGATGCTGCTGGGCCCGGGACCGCCTCACTCGGTGCAGGACACATCAGAAAGGGGCTGCCCAGAGACGTTGCCAACGGGACCGATGTGCAGAGCAACATCTCAGGTACTTAAATGAGCGATCTCCCGCCTCTCCCTCTGCGGGCTGCCTGGGGCCCCACGGTGCAGGCACACAGGGGGAAGGGCACAGGGACGTGGTAATGAAGGCATGATGGTGCTTCTCTCGTCGGGCACGGCGGCACTCCCAGGACATGCGTAGGGGCCACAAGGCTTTGTGTGGTGGCCACAGCAGCTTCTGTGATTTGGGAGAGACGTGTCACATCAGAAGTAGTCAGGAGGCACAGGGAGAAAACTCAACAGTTGATGCTTTCCTTTGAGAGTAAAGTCCTCCTCCATGTTAACGTCAATGCATATGATGATGGACCAGCTGTCTGCTCAGGGTATGGGTGCACTGAACACATCCCTATCCCTAGAGGCTGAGCTGGGACCCTTGGGAAGAAATGAAGAATTTTTTTTAAAAGCACAAATAATCTCCAAATGCTGAGGGTGATTATTTTTCTTTAATCCACTTGCCAGGACAAAGCACACGCCATTCCCCAGCGAGTGGTACACAGCCTCAGGGCTGCTGTGGGGTGACCACCCACCCAGGGCTGGCAGCAGCTCAGAGAGCCCATATCACACTCCAAATCACGGTGACTGTCAGGGAAGGACCTGGCAACCAGTGCTGGACAATGTAACCATACAAGAGGTCCAGTCCAGGCATTCAGCAGCCTCCCTGGCACCACTCAATTAACTCACAGACATCTGCACCACCCGTTAACAGCACTGCTGAAATTAGAGAAAGTCTGATCTTACTCAACCTGATTTGTCTCTCATCAGCCCCACTGGTGTAAAAGCCTACACCATCTCAGTAAAAGCAGGGGGAAACCAGACCTCTCTCTCACATTAGCTTTACTATTCCACTTGGAATTCCCCACAAAACTTCCCCTAAGCTAGATAAAGCATATTTCTGCCTGCAGGTTTTAAGCTTGGTTAAATTAGAGTTGATCAGAGCATTTTCCTTTAATTTAAGATATTGATACCCATGATACCTGTTACCACATTTTTTTGGCCTTGTGGTAGAATACCCAGGGGGGGTTTTGGCAAGAACACAGTCAGACTGGCATTCTTTTTGGAGCCCACCTCCCTTTTGGCTCTCCCTAGATAGCAGTGCAATGCAGAAGAGATAGTCTAAGCAGAATAAGTAGCTATGAACAGCTATGGGTTACAAACTAGTTAAAAAATTAAAGGCTGGGATGAAAAAAAACAACTCTCTCTAGCAGAGAGTAATATTTCTCTGTTTTGAGTTCAACCAACAATATTCTCCCAGAATATTGTCTTATGAAAAAACATTCTCTTCCTTTCCCTCCTAAAAATTGCTCTCTGCATACTCTCCCCAGCCTCTACCTTTCCAGTCTCACTTCTGCTGTTCAGTAGCTGCTCACACTGGAGAGTCTGCAACTGAAAAACTTATTTTCCAGATAAGCTGCTAGACTTTCTACTGTATTTCCTTTGGACTATGCAAAAAATCCACACACAAAAAACAACCAACGAAAAAATCCCAGAGACTTGCAGGTCCCACAGGAGTGACACAGGGCCTGGCAGCCTTTTCGAAAGCATCACTGGGGGACGGGGGTCTTTGTCACCACCTACGCTTAACATGTCCCCTTCTCCCCCAGTGCCATGCACAGCTCTCCCCCCGCCACGCTATGGATACTACTACGTGGAAGGAGGCTCAGGCGTCTCCTTGGGCTCGGTGCTCGTGTACTGGTGCCAGGAGGGATACCAGCTGGTGGGCAGCGAGAGGCTCGCCTGCCTCCGCCAGGAGAGCACTTCGTCCTGGAGCCACCCCCCACCCCAGTGCCAGGGTAAGGAGCCCTCGGGCGGGACCTGGCCCCCGCGCCCACTCCCGGGGGCTCAGCGGGGCGCGGGGGCACGCCATGCACTCGCTAACTCGGGTGGGGACGTGCAGCCACCGGCCTTCACACGGGGGCTTCCTCACTCTGACCAAGCCAGCGAGGGCAGCAGGACGTGGGGTGACCCGAAAAGGGACAGCAAAGGTCCAGCTTGACCCAGTCGGTTGTGGTCAGCACCGGTGAAATGCCTGCTCCAGCAGGGTCAGTGCAACAGCGTTTCAGGAGCTGCAGAAGGCAGGGGGGTGCCAGAGGGTGAATTCACCTGGGAGCAGCTCAGCAGATAACCAGACCTTCCCTCATGCCCAGGAACTGCTGCTCAAGCCATCAGGCTGGGTTAAAACCTGGTACCGGCTGAGACCCGACTCCTGGTGCCAGGCACAGGGAGTCCAGGGCACTGCCAAAAGCTTTCCCAACAGGAGGAACACTGAACTTCACAATAACCCAGCACATGCAGAGCACGTGCCAGCTGCAAGTGGCTTTCCTTAATACTTTTTAACATTTTACCTGTTTTCTCTTTTTAGCGGTTTTCTTTTTAGTTTTTTAATTTTTTCTTTTTTACATTTTTCAATTTTTTTCCTTTCTAACTTTTATGCTTTTAAACATTTTTCCCTTTTTCCTTTTTAACTTTTCTCCCTTTTAAACTTTTTCTCATTTTTAACTTTATTACATTTTAATTTTTTTCTGTTTTTCCTGTTTAACCTTTTTCCTTTTTATTTTTTTTTTTGGGCTTAATTTCTACTACCTTTATGCAAGTCACATCAAATGCTTTATATTTTCAGCCCCGTGTTATTATTTTATATTAATTATCTGAAGAAAATATGACGTGTTAATATGTTTTTGTTTTTTTTTTTTTTCCCATTAACTTTCTGGTGTATGGAGCCGGCGTGGCATCACCCACGTTCACCATTAGCTTTTATAATGGTTGTTAATAAATAGTCTCTGTAACATCACTTTGGGGTTACCTGCAAGGGGGACGGCGGCCGGGGGTGCCGGGGGTGCCCTTCCCCGGCCCCGCTCACCGCCCCCGCCCCTTGCCCGCAGCCGCCCCGCAGCCCTCGGGCACCGGGTCCCGCGTCGCGGTGGCCGCCTCGCTGCTGAGCGGAGCCGTCATCCTGGCACTGTCCGTCTCCTTCGCCGTGTGCTGCTGGCGGGACAGGGTGAGGAAGAGCCGCGGGGGGTGAGTATGGAGGGGGTGTGGGAGCGGTGGCGTGGGTTTCGCAGGAGTGAGGAGCAGCTGCGGGAGCTGAAGGAGTGTCGCTGCTGCCATCTACTGAGACACGCGGGTTGCGCCCACTCGGGACACTCGTGACCCATCTGTGCTCTTTCACAACCCTCCTGCTCACACATCTGAAACTATCAAGCATAAAAAAAGTTTAACTTCTTCTCCAAAGCCAAGGTATGTTTGACTTTGTAAGGGGTTTCCGGCAGTGGGGATGCTCCTGCTAAGTGCAGAGGGGGCGTTCCTCTTCCATGCCTGAGGAATGGGATGCCATACAGGGGGACCTGGACAAGCTCAAGAAGTGAGCCCATGGAAACCTCATGAGGTTTAACTAGACCAAGTGCAAGGTGCTGGGTCAGGGCAATCCCTGGTATCAGCACAGGCTGGGGGATGAAGGGATCAAGAGCAGCCCTGCTGAGAAGGACTGGGGGGTGCTGGTGGGTGGGGGGCTGGACATGACCCAGCACTGTGCACTCACAGCCCAGAAAGCCAATTGTACCTGGGCTGCATCCAGAGCAGCTTGGGCAGCAGGGCCAGGGAGGGGATTCTGTCCCTCTGCTCTGCTCTGGTGAGACCCCACCTGCAGTGCTGCAGCAGCTCTGGGGTCCTCAAAGTAAGAAAGATGTGGACCTGTTTGAGTAAGGCCCAGAGGAGGCCACAAAGATGATCAGATGGCTGGAGCACTTCTCCTATGAGAAAGGCTGCAAGTTGGCATTCAGGCTGCAGAGAAGGCGGCTCCAGGAAGATCTTACAGCAGCCTTCCAGTACTTGATAGGACTCTACAAGAAAGATGGGTACAAGCTTTTTAACACGGCGTGTTATGATAGGACAACGGGCAATTATTTTAAAGTGAAGGACAGTTGACTAAGATTGAATATAAGGAAGATGGTTTGTATAATGAGGGTGGTAAAACACTGGAACAGGTTGCCCAGAGAGGCTAGGGATGCCCCATCCCTGAAAATACTCAAGGTCAGATTGGATGGAACTGTGAGCAACCTGATCTAGTTGAAGGTGTCCCTCCTTATTGCAGTGGGGATACACAACCTTTAAAGGTCACTTCCAACCCAAATTGTTCTACAATTCTGTTAGCTTGGTGATTTACACAAAGCTCCCCGTTATCAGAGGAAGAAGGGAACTGACAATACATGGAGGATGGTTGATAGGAATATCCCTTTTCTGAGGCTAAGTTCAGTGCAACTGCCTGCACACAGCCCAGGGCAGGGAAGGGAAAGAAGGAGCATTCTCCTCTGGAAAGAACTAGAAGAAAAGTCATGGTGGGGAGCAGGACTGGACAATCAGAGGTGCCAGGACCTCACTCACAGAGCATCATCTCTGCAGCAGCACTACCCAGTTTTCCTGGCTACACTACAGTCCAGCAGAACCTCTTTTGTATCCTGGGCAAGGGATTACAGTAACAGTTAGGGACCATGCAGCCTAGGAATGCACCTTTAACCAAGAGCCTAACTCATTATCAGAAGTGCACAAGGACAAGGAGAAAAGAAAAAAAAAAAAAAAAACAAGATGCAAGAGAGAGCATCTCAGTCTTTCAGCAGACACCAGCCATACCTCTCCCCACAGGCCTGCTCTTCCCTAGGTGGTGCAACCCTTTAGTGCAGGGCTGAAACAACATCAGTCCTTTCCTCTGGGAGCAGAGGAAAGGGATAAAAAACACTGGGTGACAGCGTTGCCTTAGGATACAAACATGCCAGATCTTTCCAGGGGTGTGAGTAAATAATAGCCAGACCAGAGCACAAAAAAGCATCTGCATGGGCTTCTCTCTCACCACCCTGCAGGCAGCAGCATAGAAGGAAAGGCAGAGGACGGAAGCGTGATCCCTCCACCCCCGAGAGGGGCAGGAATGCTTTCGGAAGACTCAAACACTACCATCGGCGCGATTACCACCTCTCAGCCCTCTCCAGCTCTGTGTTCCCAGGGGCATTCGCAGGCTGCAATAACCTGGCTTTCCAAAGGTACCGCTCAGCACCTCCCCCTGCCGCTGCCACTGCTCCCCAAGCTCCTCACACAAGGGCAAGAGCTGCTCCCAGACTACCCGGAGGCAGGAGCAGCCAGCTGTAAAAAAGCTCGCATCGCTTGGGCAGTCAAACCCCTGCTTCACCCTTTTACGTGCTCCCCACCTAGCACCTATCAGCAGCGAAACCCTTGCACCTGCTCTTTTCCAAGGGGGAGGGAAGCCAGAGGCCCAGGGCTCCCCTTTGCCCCGCCTCAGCATGGGCGGGGTGGGCTGCACCCCCTTCTCATGCCCTGTGCCGCTTGCCTTTCCCTGCAGCCCCGACCAGCAGCCGAAGCTGCCCTTGGGAAGATGGCGGCCCGAGGCTGAGGCCGTACCCGGGCCGCTGCTGCCGCCCGGCGCGGCTCCCGCCAGCGGCCTGCCCGGCGGCCTGCCCCGCGGCGCCCTGCTGCCGCCACACCTCCACACGGACCTGCTGCCCCGCTACTACAGAGGCGTGGAGGAACACAAGGTCTTCTGCGAGTTTGGGAAACCGCTCTGAGAATCTAAACTGCCATTCAGCTTTTCTTTTTTTTTTTTTTTCTTTTAACGCTATCAACTCCTTGACCTCAGGAAAGAATTTCAGAAGAGCCAATTACTGCACCTGGGTTTTCAAATGTAGAAAATCTGACATTTCATGCTGAAAGACTTTTTTATACAATCCTTTTATTTCCCTCCCCTGTCTAGCAGTGCACATTTCAAACAGGAGTTTCTGGGTTATAAGCTTCTTAATTGATTATTTTTGCATAAAGCCAAGTCTGAGCAACCCCAGCTTAACCTAAAGTGTATTTGCAGACTTTCAAGTTTTGAACATGAGTCTGATTTTCTGTTTTGGGCTCTTTAAAAGGCCGAAAGTGAAAACAGTTACCAGGAACAAAGAGATTAGATATCTGGAAGCATTTACAATTAATTGTACTTGAATATAGATGGAGACTTTTGTTGGCTTTCAGAACTCACCATATCCTCCCACTTCTATACAGACAATCTTAGACTTGGAAGATGTATTGACAAGAGTGCAAAGCTAGCCAGTCAAGGGGAAAACATGAATTTATCTTTAATACAAAGAACCTAGCACATCTGAAAACAAACAAAACAACAGCCCCCTCAAAAAAACCCCAATCAACCAACAACAACAACAACAAAAGGAAGAAAACCCCAAACAACCCAAAACCCAACAAACCTTTTGGGGGTTTTTCATCCCTTCTCTCCAGCATTAGAAATTCAAATCACATGTATCAGGACCCATAGCAAGACTCAAAGAGCTAACCTAAGTGCCATCAATTGCATTCAGAAAGCAGTGACCCCATATTTCTGTCCAGCATTTCCTGGGTGGAAGTCCAGGGGCATGTTCCAGGCAGCATATGCAGAGTCTGGCCAGGCAGCTTCAGGACACCTCGCCCATTTGCAGCCCAGGACAGAGCTATGCCTCTGCAGCATGCCCGAGGCACTCTGGGCACACGGGGCTTGTTGAGTAATGTGGCATCATGTCTGCACAGAGATGCTGTTGGTATCTCAGGAGGCACTGTGGTGTTATTCAGAGGAGGTGCTGGCAGCCCCAAGAACTGTTGCATGCATGGGGCTGGGAATAAGAACAAGCACCCCCAGCACGTCCTGTTCGCTCAAGGATTTAAACACTCAATACTCTAACAATCCTGCTACAAAGGCTGGGAGTTTCAGTCTGCTGACTTCATTTCTGTCAACATTTGCATCACATTTCAAGGAAAGAAGCCTTAAAAAGTTGCAAGGTAGCACCTCCTTGTGATAAGACATGGTTTGATAGTAGATGTTGATACCACTGCCACTCTTCCCTGGAGTGAGGGCTAGGGACACAGTTTTTTCTATTTCTGATAATAATAAAGGAATCTATCCCAATTTCACCTCCTATGTCATTTCTCACATGACCAAGCTATGGGAAGTCTGCTTTGGGGGCTGGCTTTAAAGGGGGAGGAAGCAGGTGGTAAAACTTTTACAGATCCCTGGAAAATGATGATGCTGACAGTGGCCATTTACCAGCAACTGCGCAAGAAGGAAGAAAAAAATCTTTCATTCTCTTAAGGCAACTGATGCCTTAGAAAGGACAGGAAAAACAAGACCTGCTCTGAGCTCCCCGTCAGCTCACGTCCTAATCTTACCTTCTCCTCCGTCTTTTTCCAGCCAAGTCTAACACACAGGGAGGGGAATAATCCTGCTTCAAGGTAAGCTGCTCTTCAGTCCCCTCCCAGCTGCTCACAAGACTGCCCAGACTTCTCATGGAAAAGCCATGAATTTGGACACAGTGCTATAGGTGTTCTGGGCTCTCATGAGTACATTGGTGTCGTACCCATGGACTATGCTTCCACTTATGCTGCACTGAAATAGGGTTCATGGCTGGGAATTGAGCCCAGGATCTGCCCTGGGAACAGTGCTCCCCAGTTTCTTGTTCAGGAGTTGTCTTGTTAAGAGACAAAATCAGGGAAAAAAACAGAAGAAAAATTGAATAGGATGGGAATGAGACTTTTCCTATCCATTTCTTTCTCTGTTCCTCTCCCTCGTTATGTTTTAATGAATCCAAAAGCCCTCACTACAATTTTCTCTCTCTCCAAAGAGATTTTTGTTCAAAAAATACAGTTGAGACTCAGTTTGTTGTTCCTTGGATCTGAGTGAGGCTTTAAAACTGAAAGTGTGATTTTTTTGCCACATAATATTAGAGATTGACACCCACTTTCACTACAAATTGAAACGATGCACATTTTAGATATAAAAATCTTTTGCCAAACATGTCCAGAAAGGTGCTGATTTTGAAGTGTCATGACAAAAAGTTAGCATTTTCAATAAAAAACTGACAGTAGTTTTTCACACAGAGAAAACTGTCAACTTGAAACAAGCATTTTATACAACTGATATTTAAAAATTATTTACTTGACAAAATTGAAAAGTTTCCTTGGAGTAACATTTTCCTGACTTTTTTTTTTTCTGCATGTATGCAAAGCTCAGCTTCCTAACAAAACTATTTGATCCCAAAACATTGTCTTAGCCAAATTTCTCCAGCAAGGAAGAGCACACAGCCAGGTCTTCCTCAAAAGTCATCTCAAGTAGCAGGACAACCAACAGAAGAAAGACGGGTTAAGGGCAGGAAGGTCAGCTCTACTACAAGTTCCCTTATCAACCCCTTAGTCTTTGCCTCAATTCCTTGGACCAGCGCAGCAAAGAGCTGAGTTAAAGTGTGAAGAGCCATCCTCAGCTTCAACTCAGGAAGGCACCATCAGTGAGGCAACAAGAAGCACAGTTTGCATTTATTTACCAAAGGAGGAGGGAGGAGGAAGGCAACTATATGGAAGCTTTAAGTAATTTGTAAACTGGAAGAAGCAAACGTCAGACCATAATCCCATGCATTCTTACCATGTTCCTCTGAGGTTCCTGTTGGAGCCACCATCTACTCAACCACATATATCACTTTTTTTTTTTTTTAAATTTAAATTATATACATGGAATATCCTACAGAGAGGTGGACCTTGGAACTGAAGGACACCATGTGAAGAGGGATGGAGATGGCTGCAAGGCCAGCTCACAGCCCATTCTGTCCCAGGCAAACCTCACAAGCAGCAGCTTTCTGCTGAGTGTCTGAACAAAGCACCCTCAGTTGGTTCTTTTTTAAAACAGGATTTTAAGCTTCAGACTCCACACTGTAAACCTCAGCCTGCATGCTTATTTCGAAAGAGCTAAACAAATTTTAGTCACAACTTTAAATTCTCCAGGAAAGGTCAGTGTACCAGCCTCCTGTGACTGTTAGCACCGGCAGAAGAGGTCTCAGACCCTCTGGAGATCTTGCCAAGATTAATGCTGGGACCTGTAACATCCAAATGCTAAAGCCATGGAACTCTAAAAAGATCTTCATTGTGAGCTTGAAAAGAATGGCCACCTTCTGGCAGTACAGGCTTTCTAGAGTAACATTTTAAGTGTTGGTAGGAAGAGGAGAGAGCTGAGCAAGTCCCATTCTCTGTCCATGCACCTCAAACAGACACGTTACTTGTCAATTTTTGAGGACTGGGAAAAAGAAATAGCAATCCAGCAAGATTTCACAGGAGACAACAACAGTAACTACGTGATGCCTGTATCCCACTGAAAGACTCGTCTGTGTTGCAGGAGATGGAGTCTCCTGACCATCAGATGTCAGGCAGATCACTCTCCCATGGATTTTAGATTAAAAAGGACTTTTCTGTATTGTTTTCCTCTGCAGTGACACCACCTCTCTTCAAATGACTTCTACACCTAAGTCACTGCATCAGACCACCTTCGACCACTGCTTTTCATCAGTAAAGCCAGTAACAAATCAGTAGCTGCCAGGTCACCCAACTCATCTCAAACCTCCACAACGCAGCAATTTGGAGTCCTGCGTCCCCACAAGTCACTCTAGCTCCCTGCACTTATATGGCAACAACTTCATATGGTGATTTCCATCTCAGGAGCCTTCATTTTGCCACAAAAACATAACAGCAGTATGTCTAGGGCAAAAAAGGCAAAGCCCAGAAAGTAGGGAAGATGAAGATCTCGCTCATCTACAGTACTCTTGCATGTAGATCACAGCATGCTGAGGCTATGCCTTTTCTTACACTGCAACCCAAAGCTATGATGATACTTCACCTTTTTACTCTTTAGAAGCTTTGTTTATGGTCACAATTATTAAGAGAAAACAACTCAAGAGCTCCTTCCTATTGTTGCCTGGAATCAAAAGACAAAAACTTCCCAAACAATATTAAGAGTGGTAAGATAAAAAGCAATTCTTTAATGAAAGCTTTCAGGTGCACAGATATGGCTATATGTGCACCTGTGATAAAGGATTTCTGCAATTTTTATAAGGTTAATTAATTAGTATATCTAGCAGGTACATCCAGTAGAAGATCAATCACCCCAGTAACCCACCCTCAGGTCAGCCCCTTGGAGCTGGTCCAGGGGTTTCTTTGCCCTATTTCTTGTTATGTTTCTTAAGTTCTGGTGGAAAACAAGATGTCCTTGTCAGAAGTTCTTTTTTTAAGAATAAGACTAAACAGAATTTCAAGAGTGTGTTAGAAAGGTTTAGCTTATTATTTTAAAATGTGACAAAGGGCAGGAAAAGTACTAGAAACCATACAACTATATCTTAAAAAATCTACAAAGCTACAAATACATGAAAAAGCTAAGAATCTTTAGGCAAGGAAATCAGTGGAACATCCCAAAGAAGGAAAAAAGTTGCTGAGATTTGGGCAAAGAGGAAGGAGTACAAGCTGTTACAGTTCCTGCATCTGCATTCAGCTCAGACAGATGACCATACACCAGTGAAGTGGAAAGCACTTCCACAGCTGACCACGCAGCCACATGCTGCTGGAGATGTAAAGCAACAACCACTCAAAGCACAGATTTATGACAAACACCACTTTACAGTACATGCTCTGGCCACGCTGGAAACTCATGTCACCGACAGCTGGACTGGAAGAGAGTTCATCCCCCTCAAGAAGTTACAAGTACCTACAAGCCCTCGAAGTAGGGCCAGTGACAACTCCATTCCCCCAGCCCTTCAAGCACTGTGCCTGCCACCTCTCAGTTTCTTGACACACCTCAGTTCTGAGCAGTGGGTTTTTATTCCAGCACAACAGCTTTCCCCAGAGGGAATCAGTCCCAGGCAATACAACACCTGCCATGCACTGGATTTACGTGTGCTAGAGCCCAACACCAGTGCCAAGCTCCTCTGCAACTAAGGCAACTTCCACACGTTCTGAGGAGAGGGATGAACAATAAGCATCCAGGCTTCGCAAGCTTTTCAAATGTGTTTTTCTAAATTCCCTTGCAAGCATAAAGATGGCAATTGATGCATGACCCTTTCCCTCCCACCAGAAGAAAAAAAGCCAAAAATCTCCACAGCAGCATGACCAGCTCTACCAAACTATAAAAAAAAACCCCCAAACTAAAAGAGAGCAAACAAGAACACAAAGAAAAAACCATCCCTCATTTTCCCTAAAATCCAACACCTCCAATGTTTATGATTAAATGAGCACCTCAGGGAAAAAAAAAAACCTGTATGGACAACAAGAGTCTATGATGGAGGAGAAGAAAAACAAAAGTTCAGAGGTCAGGAAGACCCTGAACAGGGACAGCAAAGGTCCAGCTTGACCCAGTCGGTTGTGGTCAGCACCGGTGAAATGCCTGCTCCAGCAGGGTCAGTGCAACAGCGTTTCAGGAGCTGCAGAAGGCAGGGGGGTGCCAGAGGGTGAATTCACCTGGGAGCAGCTCAGCAGATAACCAGACCTTCCCTCATGCCCAGGAACTGCTGCTCAAGCCATCAGGCTGGGTTAAAACCTGGTACCGGCTGAGACCCGACTCCTGGTGCCAGGCACAGGGAGTCCAGGGCACTGCCAAAAGCTTTCCCAACAGGAGGAACACTGAACTTCACAATAACCCAGCACATGCAGAGCACGTGCCAGCTGCAAGTGGCTTTCCTTAATACTATTTTTTTTCAACATTTAACCTTTTTTCCCTTTTTAGCTTTTTTTTTCTTTCTCCCTTTTACATTTTTTCTATTTTAAGTGTGAAGAAAACAGCTCTGTCAAGACACTGCATTTACAATGGCACATACCTGCTGACATTTGATTTCCAAGTAGGAAATGAAAGTTATTAAAGGAAAAAGAATGCATACAATGGCTCTTCACCTCAGCCAGAAGACATAATTTTATTTCTCGCTGTAATCTAGAAAAACATCTTTCTCTTGTTAGATATTAAAAAGATGGGGGAAAAAAAGCCACAGGGCAGGAACCCTTACTATCAATCCAGCATTGCTCACCCTCAAATTACTACACCTGAATTGTAAATTTGTTGAAAATGCCACACAGCTTCTTGTACCAACACTTTCATGGCTAGCAATTCCCTTCCTTCCCTCAACACACACACCCAAACGCATTTTGAAAGAGCAGTCTGGCCCATCCTCTATCTTCACCAGACATCATCTACCAAATGTGCTGCTAGTCCTGGGTCACCAGCCTTTCAGTCAGGCACTGTTCTTTGCTTAATGCATGGAAGAGCTGCAAGCGTCCATACAATGTAAGAAACAACAACAGACCATGCACTGAGATGATCACATCAAGCTCTCTTTTCAATAAATGTTCCTGTACAGAATTCCTTGTCATAGGGAAACGCCATCACTTAATTAAAACAAACAAATAAACAAACAAAAAAAACCACAAAAGAAAACAAAAAGCCATGTTTCCCCGCCACTTCCCCCTCACAACCAAACCAAATAAACCCAAAACTTCAGGAGAAAAAACCAGTTGAGCTTCATAGAGCTGAACAAAGTGAAACATGAGGTTGGTTCCCAACTGAGGGGATGCAGGAATCCACATCAGATAGTACAAAAAACTATGCTAAAAGTGACAGAAGCTGCACCCAACACATCAGTCTGATCACTGACGTACTTTATGGCTGTAATGCCGATGGCTCTACCCACCAAGAAGTCTTTCTTGGGAAAGCAGCACCATAAGGAAAAAAAGTCATTCTAGTTGCAAACCTTTTTCTGAAGGCTAAGGGTTTGTTTGTAAGCCAACCACACAAACTGCTGCATGGCAGCCGGGAGTAAGTATATCCCAAGCAGCTAAAGCCTGGTTTCTAGTGGCAGCAGACCACAGGCATGAGTTTGCCACAGCACCTCCTAAACTGCAACAAAGGAACAAGTAAAAAACTGAAGAAGGCAGCAGCTGTGGTACATAGAAAACAATTAGAGCTGCTTTGGGAGGCTTGCTAATTTTCAGGGTCAGGAAGGGCACCCTTCTAAAACAGAAAGTTAAAGGTGGACAAACATCTAGCAACTGGGTAAGGAGACACAAAAAACTCCCAAACCAAAGATCATTTACATCTTCACCAGCACCTCCAGCAGACAGTTCCTGCTAGGCTGCACCCCCAGTTCAGGGGCACCAGTAGGTACCACAGATGAAGCCATTCCAGCCTGTAGCACTTCTCCTTCCACCACCAGCAGTTACAGGGGATGGCTGGGTGACAAAAACATAGTTTGCTTTTTGGGGAGCACTGGCATCGAAGGGGTGTGCACATTCCCCCAAGTAACCAGGGCACATGACTCATCTGCTGCAATGCTGCCAGTTCAGAAACAGTACATACAGGCCCATAATACAGAGAGTAATAAATACAGCACTAAAATGGCAATGCAGGTGAGAGAAGAGCAAAAGCACAGTCACAAGGTGATGTTTTGCGTAACAGGGCATTTAGAAACACTTTGTGCAGATTCAAGACTTGGCTCCTCTGTCCAGTGATTTGACTCAGGATTTGTTCCCACTTCCTGAAAGCCAGTTCCTCCCCTGCCACATCCCCATTTGGATGTTCACAGTTCATCAGTGGAAATTCCCTTCCTTGCTCCTGCCAGCAGCAAACATTTTCATCAGGCTGCCAGCCTGAACTATACAGCTCATGCCAGGTAAGAAATCCCTCTGCACAGGCATCTTTAGAATTTCAGGCTCTCTGCAACCCTTGTAAGCTACAACAATCAGCAGCCCAACCACAAGGTTACAGGTTTTAAATATGTCTGCTTGGAAGTATAAAAGCTTACTGGAGGCCTTCTGTACATTAAGAGCTCTTCATCCCTTGTTGTGGAGTGACAATATTTTACACCTTTATGCAAGGTTGCTGACTAACACAGGGAGTCATAACAAATTCTCTGCCGTATCTTCAGGCATATTATTGCATGCTATCTACCCCAAGTGCCATGGCATTTAATTCAGAAAATGTAAACAAGATTTTCATGCTTCAGATTTAAAAGGATACCACCAATAATAGTTAGACTGACAGCCTCTAGCTATTGCCATGAGTAAAGACAACAAAATCCCTTTTAAAGATTTAAAGTGTTATGCTTTTTCCACCCTTCAATACAGAAGTTACCATATAAAGCAGTATCTCCAATGATAAAGTACTTCTGGTTTAGATGAATAAGAAGAAAACCCCAAACATGCAATCGCATATGGTTTTTACCAGATGCAGTAATTAAAAATCCAAGGTTAAAAAAACAAAAAGCAAACATGAAGTCATCATCAAGTTTTCTGTTTTATTTAAGATTTTAGTTTTAATTTTGAAGAAAGAGGTACATCTCCTTGGTTTTAGTTTTAGCGTCAGGTTATAACCATGTTTATTTATCTGTTTCTTTTTTCCTGTCTTTTCAATACTGCACAAACGTCCAGAAACTACAGGGTTAAGTAAAAGCTGCAGGCAGAGGAGGTCAGAGGTTGCTCCTGATGGTGATCATGTGGCCCCAATGCAGTGCTATCCCAGAGTGCCCTAATCAGGTGAATCTTCTCTTAAAAAAAAAAAAAGAAAGAGAGACTGATAGAGGAGACAGAAAGACTGAAGTAAATATCACTCGTGTTTCAGCTGCTTATAATTATAGTACGTATACGCTAGGTATTAAATCTGTGAATACTTTTAAAACATTAAAGTTTACTTGAAATCTAAAGCCAAAATTAAAGAAAAATCTTATTCTCCCCTCTTTAAACCACTCTTTAGCAACATGCCAGTTACTCATAGCTGTAAGTGTTTTGTCTTTCACCACACTTCATGTCAAACTCTGACTGATGCAATAAAATCCCCTGCTCAAAAACAAAAACAAACAACCAACCCCAACATAGCAATTTCCCTGTGTAGTGCCACACTGAATGCAAAATAAATGCTGGGCCACTGCTTGCCCCACATGTTCAGTAACTTCATTTAAATTAAATACCTTTTTCATGTGCTTGCATTTGATTCTGCATTGCATTTTTTCCCCTATTGCAGATGGACACTTTTCCACTAGGCAGAAATACTCAAGTGCAAAAGACGTAAGACAGTAATATTCTCTTTAAGCATTGAGACTGCATTTTGATTTGTCTCTCCCTCTTTTTTTTTTTTTCTTAGAATGGTTAGAAAGTATTTCAAACAGTGTATTTCAAACACTGGTTCTGCAGTAACTTAACAAAAAGAATGGTCATGACCCTGTGATGGCATTGCATTTGGGGGGGAAGTTTGATCAGGAACTGGATTCTTCAGAAAGAAAGATATGACAGGGAACAGTAGGTGGGCATGGGGAGGAGTCAGGGTGGGACACTTCCTGCATTTCTAACGTTTTGGGTCTTATTTTTCTTTTTTTCTTTTTCCTCCTTTCCTAATGACGATCCAGCGCTGAGCTCTGTAGTAGATCTGTGGGGGTTTTACTGGGGGGTCTGAAGGCTGTCTGAAAGCCTGGAGGTGGGGAATGGAAGCTGGTGGGGTTTGAAGGAGGAGAGTAGGGATTCCAACTGGCTCTGTGCAGAGGGATCTGTGTGCCGAAGGGGTTACTGTGGTGCGTCTGTGATGGCGCTGCACTGGGGCCGTCCACCTCTGTGAGGGCCTGAAGAGATTTTAGCCAATGTGGAGGATTGTCATCTTGAAGGGTGTCTAAACTGTTTCCTGTGGAGGCTGGGATACCTACGAAAAGAAGAAAAAAACAGGGATACAGGCAAGTCAGAGGAGAAGCAATAAATTAACCATGAAGGAGGTCAATTTAACCTAGCAAAAAGCAACAATGGAAGAACATGATTAGTTTGTACAGAAAATGCGTTTTACATTATTACGTATAATTGCCCTGCCCACAAAAACATTTAACATTAAATCCAGATAGGAGACAGTTCACCCTCAAGAGCACTTCTTCATAAAACACACATTTTTCTATCAAACATCCTGCTCAAGAACTGCATCCCTGTCAATGTGACCTTACCACACCAAGCTGCCTGTACACTACATGCTTCACCTTTTACTCTGCCTAGTTCAATCATGCTTCAGCCTCTCTAACAGGGAAACACAACCAGACAGCCTTATAAAAGAGAGCTTTATAAACAAGTGGAGTACGTCCCTTTTTAAATAACAAAGTCCAGTGCTTGCCTTCAGTGCCTCAGGACCAGCGACGACGCACATACCGGACATGCCATCCAGCAGAAGGGACACCTATAGATTGACCCTACAGGGAAGTGCTGATCCACCTGACTGCCTGCAAAGGTCCCGGGCATGCATTGCAAAGGCCTAAGTGACGTTCTGTTATACCTAGAGGTTCCACAAAAATTCCTGGACCCTTGAGGTTTTGTGGATGGAAGCTGGAAGAGACCACCGCATACTGACTTTTTCTTTTCTTTTTTTTCAGATGTAAATCAGTTTGTGCCAAATACCCATTTGATGGTTTGCCAGTGGAGCTGAAGGAGTGAGAAACGGTTACCTGTGATGATTGCGGGGTCCATCCAGCTGCCAGGGCTGTCCCAATTCAGGCTGTCGGTGGTGGCAGTGTTGGACGTTGGTACACTGTGGTTGGCGTTGGAGGGGGAAGAAGCATTGGGCAGTCCACCAAAGTTGATGTTAATGTTCGGTAGAAGTGCCCTTAGCCCGTCCTGCCATTCCTTCATATTTAAACTCTCTACAGAACTGCTGTTGTCTGGGAGATTTACCAACAAAAAAAATGAAAGATAAAAAAATAAAAAGCTGAAGTTAGAAACAGATGTCCTTCTTTGGTGGGGTATGGGATTTTGCTTTTACTTTTTAAGCTAAGCATTTAATACTTTCCCTGTCCAAAAACTAGGGTCAATGTTTCCATGACTGATGAATTACTCGGAGGGGCTGGCAGATTTTATACAAAGTGTAAGGGAATGGGAGAAAGATTTAACTCCTCCCCCAATATATATTTCCCCAGTTTGGTTCAGAGACTCAAATAATCAAGGACACAGTGGCTCTCCCTCTATTACTAACAGGGGAAAATCTACCAGGTACTTGATGAGAATACCTCTGTTGCAATTTGGCTGCTTTATTAATGGGCAGCAGGCTCAAAAGGGTTGCTTTGTTTGACGTATATCAAAATGAAGAAAGGCTAGGTAGGGCTTTGCAACAGAAATTGAACGTGAGAAACCAGGGAGGCTGAGGAAAATCACAGAAGTCTTTTGTTTTGTTATAGCTTGCTCATTCACAGCCCTACAGATGTTCTTCCGAAGGAAATGGTAATGAAGTTGGAGGGAGTAAAATTTCCTCTTGCAGTTGAAGAACAGTAGTGAAAATTCTTTAGAGACCTTTCAGAATAATTCCCGACACAGCAATATCCTCAAAATTTTGGTAAGAAGCAAACCAGCTGGACACCAAAGCAGTGGAGTCTCAACTACTTGCCTAAACGTTTCAAGACATATTAAGATAAAGGACAACAGGGTAATGGGGCTATTAGCACTACAGCAAATGATCCCTCAAGACGAAAGTTACACCATGCTATCTAGACCAGACTATCCGGTTCTCTGATCCATCTCTTGCTTTAAGTATCTCAAAGCAGGACAAACCAGACATGAGCATTCCAGTATCCATACTACAGGAAGTTGTACTTTATTAACTTGTGGTCAGTTATATTTAGAAAGGAAGTGTTGCAGTATGTTGGCACATGGTTGTCTTTCTGACAAACACCTACAATACAACCTTTTTTTTAAAAAACATCTCTGCCTATCCTGATTGAAGAAAGGACCTTGATGTCAATCAGAATTGTTATAAAGAGATAGTTTCACAATACTGCTACTTCATCAACAACAGAAGAGATTTAAGTCTTCCTGGAAAATCAGAGGATATCACTAACTTGCAACCTTACGTTGGAGAGTACAGAAAGCAGTCTCAATTGCTATCAAAACCTGCCCTGGCAGTTTTTGTAAAGCTGAATGTTCAGAAAAAAGTGATGTCTCGAGCAATTACCTTTTTGTAACTAGTGACAGGGGAAAAAACCCAAAACCAAACAAAAAACCTACTTCTTGAAATCCTATCCTTTCACAGCTCCTACTTTTTTCTTTGCAGTACTAATGCACAAAATAAATGCTTTTAAAGAATTCTGTGCCACACATTTTTCATTGAAACCTGCAATCCTGAGGTTAAAAATAATAATCAAAATTTTAAAAAGTATTAGTGAAAATGTCCTCAAGAGATATTTGTTCACAACCCTCTTGAACATCCATAAGCCTATTAGAGACAAGTTCTAAATTAACATTTTGGAACAAAAGTAGCAAGCTCATGATCACAGAAATAACTGCAACAAATTCTGCATTTTACACCATTAGTTTCCACTTTTTTTCTCACTACTGCTTCGAAAAGCTGGTGTAAAGAAACACAGCTCTGTTTAATTATTCACTTCTACAATGCAAAAAGCATACAAAAAATGCTTACTGGGTACATGCATGAGCAAACATACTCATCTCAACTACCTGTGAGCTAGGGATCTGCAAGGGTCTCAATCACAGACTTTACTAACCTGCAACAAGCCCTCAAAACTCTTGTGTAAGAACATAAACGTGTAGTAAACTACACACCTGCAACATGTCATCGAGGAAGTCTAATGAAGACAAAGCCTGCAGGATGTTATAAGGATCAAGATGGGAAAATAAATGTCATAGGGCATTAGGCCTCCTTAGGCTAAGAAAATATGTATGATTTTGTCGTGTTTTTCTCCATTTAAAAAAGACATCATACAGCACACATAAGGGTCAAGAAAGGTAGCAAGCGTTTTGATACAAGACTCTCACGGAATGGAAAAGGCTGGCACTTTCTGGTGAAGAGACACTGATGTCTGAGGTGGGCATAGTGCACCACTGCTGTGTAGTCTCTCTAACACAGAACATCAGGAAGTAAGAAACTGAGGGAGACTGCTCTTTACCTCAACTGTCTGTACAAAATCTACTTGGATTCACAGAAGTCAAGAAATGAAAGGCCTAAAAAGAATTCAGTATCTACTAAAACTGTATTGTTTGCTAGCTGTAAGAAAGTTAGCTTAATAAAATCTTGTGCTCCTGGGTACAAAAGTGACACAATAGAGAATTTTAAAAAATTGTCTTTCCCAAACAGGTGTGTTTGTGGGGCTGCAAGGCAAGCTAGGACAAAAAAATTGTCCCCTGACACAAAAAAGCCCAAGCACCATTTTACTCAGGTGTCTGTAACAAAGTTTTCCAGCTTGGCTAATAATCGCACAGAGCCAAAAAAAACCCCCAACAAAATGAAACCAAAACCAAAAAAACCCCAACCAACCAAACCAAATCCAATCCCCCTGACCAAATATGATCAAAGCTTTCTCAACCTTTAAGGAAAAATGACACAATTAAATTATTTTTTGGAGTATGGGATCTGTTAAAGGATTAAAATGCATTTAAGGTGCTAAAGTAGATGGGATCACTAGAGAATGTAATGCTCTTCAACACTCCCTGCACTACTTACCAAGGCCTCAGTTACCTCTGGACACCAGATAGATAAAGCACCCAGATAGAACGTGAGCAGTCTCCAGGTATACACCAACACCCAAACTGAACAACTAAATCAGCATGTCTTTGCTGGAGTCTGGCCAGTTTTAAACAGCCTAAGTGAAAATGCAAATCCACTCCAGAGACAGAAGTTACTTTTACCAACTGAAGAAAAGTAATTTCTTCAGAAATCATTACTCATCCCTCAGCTAGTTCGTTCTTCCTGTTAAATAAGTCTATGCTTCATGATGAAGCTAGGACCACAGTTAAAAATGAGAAAAGGCTAGCTCTCAGTTAATACAGATCTATTAAAAAGGGCATTTGCCTATTACCTTTCCCTACTGCTAAACCTAACTGGTTGGAAGGAGTAATTTTCTGACTATTAGCAGACTTCTCACTTGGACATTACAACCCAGGGGTGTGAGAACCAATACAACAGTGTTTCCCTCTCTCAAGGAGTGGAAATGCTGTCTCCTGCCATAGCCTAATCTTAAAAGGCTTAAAGCAGCATGCCCACCAATAGTGGGAAAACACAGAAGAAAACAAGGTAAAACCCAGATGACTGCAAAGAAAATATTTTATACACCAAGATAAGTATGTGATTCCTCTCTTCACGCCCTAGCTTTGTCTCCCAAAAGAGAAAATAACCTGATGAAGCATCAATGAAAGCACCACTATTCACATGAAAAACAGTCTCATATACACACCCTGAACGCTGGTCTTCCCTTGGTGTGCCTTTCATAATCCTGTCTGGTCTAGTGGAAACTTGTGTTTACAGAGGTGAACAGATCCCACAGTTCTAGCACTGAAATTTTCCTGTGTCTGAGGTGGTATGTCAATTTGAAATAAAAGCACTTGTATGTAAAATTTGCAAAGTCAACCACTGTCTTAGAATGAGAAAAGGAAAGGAAAAAAAAAGCTTCATCACAAATGCAACTTGTCCATCCAATCTAAATAAAAAAAATATTTGAAGTTAACTTAAGAAAAAGAATACAACTGAGAAGCCTGAACATTAATTTGTATAAAACCAGTCATTTAATGAATTTCTAAATAAAATCATCGTCCCATTATCACATCCTACCAGACAATCCGGTAGTTTTACCTCATTCTCTACCTGCAATGCCTTAACGCTGATTCTTTGAATCAGGCAAAGCAGTGTATTCGGGGGAGAAGCAGTGGAGAGAATTAATGGCCAAGCCAGAATACTGTTCTGTTGTACATAATCAGTACTTTTGAAGATGTTTGCACAAGCATCTGATGCACTGACACAGGCTGTTCCATGACTTTCAAAATTCTGACAATGACACTGCAATGAAGACCAAAGGTGCTTCAAATCTGCCTGTGTCACTTTGGTGACATTGATGCACTCGGTATTTTATATTGATGGGATAGCACAACTTCCAGTTTTCTTGGTGTGAGACAAGCCCACTAAAATGAATATTCTACAGTGACTAGACCATTTCAAATTATTGCCCAATTCTGATAGAAGCCTACAGTAAAATACAAAGAAAAATTCACCCAGTACATGCCTAATTAAATATGACCAATAGGAAAAATCACAAGACTGTTACATTAAGTGGAAAGCAACTGTATTTGTTTTCTCTACCAAAATTATATTCCAAGCCATTACAAAAGCCTAATTTCATGTTGATTAAGTAAAACCATTAAATACCTTTATGCCAAGAGTCTTCAATATTCTAGTCCCACCAAAAAGCAAAGAATCCTGCAAATCTAGGTTGCAATTATTTATTTAAAGAACCCATCAGTATGTCATATGTGTGACCAAAACACCCAACAGCGTGTCAACTACAGAAAAGCTTCAAATAAGCAAAATAAAATCAGAGGAAAATCATCATATGAGAGAAAAATAAAACTTCTAGGCAATGCCACATACCTGACTGCAAAGAGTGGCAACAAAAGAAGCAAAGAGACTATCAAGGTGTATTCAGCAACAGAACAGCTATTCCAACAACCTGTCTGTAAAAAGGCCCTTGTGAAATCTTTAAGGACACTGTACAATAAATTTTGAAGCCAAAGAGAAAAGAGAGGAAAAAAATAACAGAAAAGACTACCAGAAGGAGTTCACCAAGAGTCTTTCAACTAAATTAGAAACATATGGGGCCACCAGAGAAGGATACTCTTTCATCTCTGGTCCCAGTCTCTACCTTGTACTAGCTACCATGTTCACAGATAGCACAGATCATACGTGTTTTCCCTGAAACAGCCTGTTGCCCTATTCTGAGAAGTGACTGGGGCTTCTCTATTTTGATCTCAAAGTGATTTTCCACTATTGGTATTTCTGTTTCAGAAACAGTTGTCCAGTGCTTCCCTTTGAGGGGGAAAGAGAAGGAAAGGATAACTTGTCACAAATCTTCTTTTCCAAAAAAGAAATTACGACCACCACATTAGATAAACTCAAAAGCCCTTAATTCAAAGCCATGTATACTTAAACATCAACAAAACAGTTATGGTAAGAACTACACCTGTTTCACTTTAGTATGAATAATAAGCTTGTTTGCTCATGGAATTTTTTTAATTGAGTAACTTCTATGACCTGAAGGATTTCTCTCTCAGACTTCACTGACTCTCTATATCTATGATTCCTAGTAATCCTACAATGCTTAAACCAAACAATGAAGATTCATCCATTCACAGAGGCATAAGAATGTCACTGGCAGATTAGAGAACATGGGAACCGTCCACATTTAAACAGCAGCACTGCCCATCAGGAATGCAAGTAGCCAGTTCATTGTATTAGGGAGACATCAAGTGACAGGAGCACTAGAAGGTAAAGCTGTTTGCAGGGAACTTTTAAAAGCCTCACAAACATTGTCTATACATGGGAAACAAGTTGACAATTCACAAAACCCAGCTTTCTAAGTGTCATTTCACAGTGTGAATTTCAAATGAAAGTCTTACAGTCATGAGCTCTAAGAGCCGGGGAAACAAAAGATGCATACATACAAACAATTTATGTACATACACACACCTACAAAATTGGCTTTGGTAGACAAGAGACACCAGTCTACCCTCACCTTTAAAATAATGCAAATAAAGCACATTTTATCTCTATTCCATATTGATTTCCATGGTTATAGTAATTCCACTCAATTTAAAAGACAGCCATGTAAACAGAAGCACACTGTTCTTCAATGTCAAGTAAATCCAACTGCAACTTAACTTGCCAGTTAGCCAAACTATCAAGCAGAATATATTAATTCTAAAGTATACACTTGAAAGGGGAAAATAAGATTTTCTAAATAAACTTGCTTTTTGATTATGATCTAGCAGTACACCTTTTAAGCCTTCTGTGACTAAGTAAGTGTTATGAGTCAGAAAATGTCATTTATTTTCAGGGGAAATCCCTTCTACAACATTAGTATGGGGACAATAAGAAGACTCATATTCGCTTCCATGTACAGTGTCAGAATTTTATTAGGTTTGAGAAAAGCAATTTTATATCAAGTATTCTGGAGAGTTCTTGTGATTGACTTACACTTACCACAGCTCAAGAGACCAAACCATAATTGTAGCAGCCAGCAACCCAATTTTAATCTATAAGCAAATTTCAAATTGAGATTCTATGTTTCAAATTGAGATTCTATGTTGCTTTGAAAAACATGCTTGACTTCCTACAAAACGTTTCCAGAGAATCCCACTATTTTTTGTTACTGACTCCATAAGAAAATAGGTTTTGGTGCTGATAATATTACCATAAATCTAAACTAAGCGCACAAAGACTTAAGATACTGGAACAACTGAAATAGATATCTGAACCCTACATACAGAACAGTTGGACTAAAAAGCTCAGAAAGCATGCAATTCCATTCATCTGAGGAAAAAAAAGTTCATTTTAACCTAAATTGCTTCCTCTCACATCATGCATCAGGGTTCAATCTCACCAGGTTACCCTGTCTGTCAATAGAACAAAAAAACTTTGACTTCACATGAAAAGCCCACATGTACAAATATACTTGTGGGTACATGGATGGATACATGCATAAATAGAAACAAAATATTTGAAATTTGCCCTATGGGCAATGCAATAACTACAAATAGCAAAGAAAAAAAAAAATCAGATCTTCAAAGCTATAGTAACAATTAGCAAGAGCCTATCTTGTTACAGAGATTCTGGATTCCAGGAATATCCAACCAATCAACCAACCCTCTGACTTCAGACTGCGAGACCAGCATTAGCACAATGAAAGCAGACTCTGACAAATGAATTAAGGTTGATATATATTTGTAGATTATTTCAGTAATTCTGTGGGAAAATTAGATAAACTGTAAGAAAGCCAAGCTTTCACATTCCATGACATGAAACTAATTCTGATTACTAGATGCTGTCTTCTAATGGAAGCGACCTGTTTTTTAAATAGATGGATTTTTAAAAATAATTCTTCTGAGGACAAGATGAACTTCAAACGAGGCTGTGTAGAAGGAACCAAGAGATGGCAAAGGATGGGGAAAATTTTTTTTTTGCCCTCATATATGATTTGGCAGTACTGGGAGGAGAAACACTATTTCCAAAGCTGCTCTTTCAGTTGCTGCTATTCCTTCAGGATTCATTTATGCTCCTCCCCCAATATAATTTTTAAAAAGATTATGTTTGTTCTCTCAGTTGTTTTTCAAGCTGGTGCACTTAAAAAAGTTTATGCAGAAAGCCTATGAATTATCTGTACTTTTTGCTGAAATGCACCAGTCATTATTGGTATTTTGTTAAATGGACTTAGAAAGAGCTAAAGTTTCAGGTCCATGCCAAGGCACAGCCTTTTGTTAGACACTGAGGTGGCAGTGCCAAGTGCACTAATTTCCAGTCTTTAAAAGGAAAATGCCATGTTTTTAACATCACTAAGACAGTTGCACCTTTTAACTCATGCCAGTTACTTACTGCATATTTTGAAGTGACTTCAGAAAAGCATCTAAGAGAACACAGCATCCCAAGGCTAAGCCTCTGCCTGCTGGAGGAAGGAGACACTCTACATACGACAACAGAACTGCCTCTGACACTACTGCAGGGCCATCCCAAGATCTTACCAGTTACCTGGAAAAGGAAACAACCTTTCTAAATTTTGGTGAACCAGTCCTAAAGAGGTTCTATTAACAATTATCGCAGTCTTCCATCCCTAAAACCCAGGCAAAAGCCAACATTTAGTGTAGCTGAAGCTCCTTTGGTGACACTACTACACACACAAACAGTCATGAAATTTGATGTGAAATACTTCCATTCTGCTTGTTTCCCCCTTTTTCTGGAAAGTTACCAGAAAAGCTGTCAGGACTGATAGTCCAGAATGCAAATTGGTTTAGCTACTCAGGCCACTTATTTCAGCCAACCCCATGTTTATTTCAAATATAGTAGAGTTAATGTGATTTGTCATTCCTCTGATATATTGCAGCCAAGTTGGAGGATTTTTTCCCACTTTTTCCTTTGTCACATACATATTCTTCTTCCAAAATAAAATTACACATTTAAAAATAGGCATCTTGCTACCCAAAAAAGCAGGATGCCTGTCTTTCACTGTCATGCCTAAAAACCTTGCAACTAAAGATTTAAAAAAATTTGTAAGAGCTTAAAACCAAGCTAGAGAGATGAAGACAAGATATTTACGTATCAAGCCTTATTTGAAACAGTATCACCTATACAATCATAGGAAAAATTCCATGGGATTTAGAAAACAGTTGCAGTATTAGCACTGAAAAGGCACTGGAAGGAAGGGTGGGTGTGTGAGATGAGATTTTGAAACAGATGGAGAACTTGCAGGACTTAAAGGACAGGTGCTGTGGATGAAGTTCTCTCGGAGATCATGACAAGACTACACCGAGGAAACCAGGCCTTAGTAGTAAATGGAGGAAGTGTATGGGAGTTGAGGGACAAGACACCAGAGCTAAGAAAAGGAATATCCACAGGAGATTTCAATCTTGACACTGATTTAATATTTTGGAAATTAATCTGAACTCCCACTTCAGTTTAATTTAGTTTAAACCTGGGTGCATAAAAAAACCCACCAAACTCCTCCAGAGAAACAGAAATGAGCAAGCCAAAAGTTTATTTTCAAAATGGATTAGTTCCACATTGTGCCGAACACTTCATCAGTGAAATAGAAAATTAGTTATGATGGGAAATAAAAGGAGAATGAATTTCAAAGTGAGGATACACACAGACACAAAGCATCTCCTGAAGAGGAAGGATGGAGGACTAAGAACCTCCATGGAAAAAATGGGGTGCTGTGAGCATAAGGACTGATGAGAAGAACAAAACGTTCAATGGCAAAGGCTGTACTAACAGTCATCTTTGTTGACGAAAACAGGATATGCAAGAATCAGTAAAAGCAGTAATGGAAATAGCTGAGGGTTGTTTACAGAGAGTACTTTCCATTTTACAATTTCAAAGCAGTTTCAAATGAGGAATGACCCTGTTATCACGGCAACACATCCACTTCTGAGAGGAGCTGCTTTGCACTCTGGAAAAGATACAAGCCTTTGGAAATGCCATATATGGCACCTACAACTATTAGTTGTATCAGCCAAGATGTTCACCAGATTTCCTATTTTCAGTATTTACACCTAATCAGACAAAGACTTCAGCTACAGGCAGCCATAGATCTAACCAGGGGGCCCAGAAAAGATGACATTCAGCTGCCATGCCATCTGCCCAGCTGCTGTTGGAAAGCCAAATATCAAAGAAGACCATCAAGTGAGGAAGCAGTCTTCTTTAAAAGATTAGGACAGAAAATTAATGGACTAATGCCTCTCTTACTGTTAAGAGTAAGGAAACCAATACTTAAAACAGGCATCAAAACTTTCATATATTCTCAGGTCAAGAGGAAAAGTATAGGAAAATGTTCAACTATGGCATCCAAATAAAGGGATGTGAGGCACCACTGTTTAAGTCACATTGCTTGTTGCTAGGGTATGGGATTAACTGCATTTTTTACACAGCTCTTGGAGAATTTCAATTTTTACAGCATGCTGAATTCAACAGCCATACCACATGGCCCAAACCCTCTTTTAAAAAGGCACAGTAGCAAAACAAACCCAAACCCCCATATCAGATTATTATCCTGAGACCACAGAAAAATGTCAGCTGCTATGCCACAAATTCTCTTTGTTTCCTTCCAAGATTGTATAAAACAAGGCATGGGATATGTGTTTGTTTGGTTTTGGGAGACAGAAACAACCCAGGGAGAAGAGACAAAAACCAAATAAAAAAATGTGCGCTCAAATGGAAATGCAGTTATGTTACAGGAAAATATCAAGTCAGACAAGGAATCTTAGTGGTAAAGAGAAAGCATGCTAATCCTTATTCTGATATCTCATCCTTTTTTGTGCTGTAAATAAAGTCTTTAAATAATACGACCACACCCAACATATAGGGATCTTCCCTTGTTTTACTAAAATCTTACCCAAAAGGTAGCATTAGGCAAGAAAGGATTTGATGTTCAAGACAAGTTCAATGGCTGGGGACATAGAGGCCAGAAAATTTGAAGCAGGGGAAGATGCAATGCTGTTAAGTTGTTCAGAAATGGAAGAGCTCGGGACTTAAAATAAGTGGGAAGATGTTGGACCTTCTTAATAAAACCGTCATTGCTTTGTCCTCTCTGCTACCAGCTACTGCTTCACAAAAACCTAAATGCAACCATGACACAAAAACACATATGCTAATCTATGTCTGGATAAGGAATGCAACACCATGACCACAGACATTGCTGGGGGACACCCAAAATTAATAGAGCTCTCTACCCATTTATTATCTCATCTTAAAATACACATAATACCATCAATAAGGATGTACATACTTAACAGATATAAGCCACAACATCAAAACTAAAAGGTCTTGAGAGAATAAAATTTTGATTCTTCATTATATTCTATTACACAGACTTATGATATTCAGCCCCCATGTTTTGAAATTTCAGGAAGAGCTCACAGAAACCTATGGCAGTTTCCGTATCAGTCAGCTGCATGGTTAAAATATCTTGATGATCTTTACAATGGTTATCTTCAAAGACGAAGAGTAAAACGTTTTTCCCCTATCCTAAATAGGGCTTAATTCTTTATGCTTCCTATCTGTGTCCACTTGAGTATTTCCTCTATTTAGATTTTTAATATATGTATTATATACATAAATTGCCTCTGTTCAAGAAGCATTTGGACAATGCTTTGAGACATATGATTTAATTTTTAGGCTGCCATATGCAGAGTTAGAAATTTGACTTGATGATCCTTGTGGGTCCCTTCCAACTCAGGGGTTTCAATGATTTGTTTGGGAAGAATATATACATGTTATTGTGTAGGAGTAGTCTTGGAAGAGTTCAAACTACCTCATTATTATCAAATATAGAGAGCTTACAATTAAGTTTCACATTCAGGATAATTATGAAATTAATAAATGAAGTAATGGCCAGTGTTTCAAGTACTTCATCCTGCATAGAACTGATGGGAAAAGTGAGGAAATTATTTCCTAATACTTTTAGCTCTCTGAGTTTGTTACTATACTTCTGTGTAACAAAATCAATTACTACCAACCACTCAGTAAATTCAAGAAATAAAACTATTTCTATTTTCAAATTATTAATATGCATACATATTGTTTAACAAGCATTTGTCTCAAAACACGCTGTTAATCTGAATCCTACCTTACTCTATGATCTCATACTACACCTATTATTTTTGAACACACCACCAGGCAGTAGGGTAGCAAAGATGATAGTGTACTAGCTATCAAATTACAAAGAGTTTCCTGTTATCCTATAGTAACGTAAAAATAAAGGCACACAGCCACCCACGCTGCTGTCAGTAAATCAATCTTTCCCTTGGCATTATCTGCAGAACAAAGCATAGCTGCTGGCCAGTATTCTTAGGATAGCTTGCATACAATCTAGGGTAAGATTGCTTGTAGCAACAATCACACTGTCCATGAAGAAGTCACTGAACTGTTCTCCTGAAGCACAGTTACAATTACACAGTAACCCATCTAATCAATCCCACTCCAGAGAGCAGCAATAAGCTTAAATTGTCCCTGAAAATGACAACATGTAACATCTGTTACAGTTTGCAAAACCATACGGTGGGGGAAGGAAAAAAAAATTATTTGGGAATCAATCAATCAAAAAGTTCATTTAAATATGGGTTGGGGACAAATGTATGCCTGATGAATATGACACATTTCAAATATATGCATAATAAATCTATGAAGTCAATCATGTGTCATTGTGTCATTTCACTGGAAACCGCAGAATTAGTTAATAAATACTACTTCCTCTGAGAAACAGGCAACCAAATCCCACAAAGAAATTACTTTTAAATGAGAGCTTAATTAAAAAAAAAAAAAGTAGGTAGTGCCTGTGTTCCTCCATTTCAATTGGGTACACATCACAGAGCAGCCCTGCCGGCAGCTGTGAGGTTATGAATACAGCACAGCTCTGATTCTCAAATAAAAAAAAGGTAGCTTCAGCAAATTACATTTAACATGTCACACGTGAGCATTTCAAATTCATGTGAATAGTAATGCCTAAAGCAGAAACAGCAGCAGTTTAAAAGACACCATTTTCTTCATACAAGCTTCCATACCACAAATATACTTAGTGAAATCAACTCGAATTTAGAAAGCCTAGAAAATACTATACTAACACATGATAGAAGTTATTTAGATCTGCTAAAGATAATTTAGAAGTTATATAGATCTGCTTGTTTTGACATAAATAAAAAGGTTTAAAAGGGTTGATTAAATAGAACAGGCAGACACAGACTAATGTGCCTGTTCTCACCCTGCTTTTTTTTTTACCAATAACTGATCCAGTATTAGCTACTTTAGGAGTTTATAATCCTGCAAAAAACTGTGATCAAAGACCTTAAGAAACATGTGACTTTTAGAGCAGTAGAAGGTCTCTGCTACAAGAGAGAGTGTGAAGTTTCACTTGCACTTGGTTTCTTTTTCTGTTATATCTGAACAAGCTAAGTTGAAAACATTTACTAAAACACCCTAATATGGAGTACCAAAAGAGCCAAGAAAAGGGAGCTTCAGGTACACTACAACTAACTCCTCCATACTGCTAAATAGCTCTTATGATACGCACTGCCTTTCTAGCAGGTCAGCTAGGGTATGTTACAAACTACTGTAAATAAAGTCTGATACACATAAGAGTTCTCTGTACTTGGACACCACTCTCTTTCCCCAACCCCACCAGATAGTTGTATCTGTAAATTACATGAGGAAACTAAGAAAATTCTGTAATTATATACTTGCTACTGATAGATTCAAAGCAAACAAAAAATGGGAATTATTTTTTCAAACAGAATATAAAAGGGATTCATTGAGAGACCTGTACTCTTGATGCAGATTTAAAAAAAAAGAATAATCAATAAATTGGAAACTATTAAGTCAGCACACAAAAAAAGAGTTATGAGGTCATCTCCTGAGTTTCAAATTATTTGTACTTCTGAAGAAGTTAGAGCACTAAAATAAATACAAATAATAAAAACCCATAACCCAGCAAACAAAACCAGAACTGAGACTTCAGCTGATTTCTGGCAGCTGAAAAAGACAAAGTAATCTATCCTTGTGCAAATGATTATTTTTTCAAGATATATCAAAGCTGACATGTAGATCAGCTGAGAAGTGTGTGCACTGCAACTGCTGCTATCTAATTGTCAGCCAGTCAACTAGCAATGTTTTCTATAACAAGAGATTAAAACCAACTCAAAGGAACTTTCCATAGTTACTACAGCAGATTCTGGTTTTAGCGCGGTATTTGTCAAAAATGTTTTTAGATTACTTGGTTCTAGCAGTTGCATACAAAAAAAGGACGTAAGTATCAATTCTGTTACCTTAAAACACATAGGGGAAGTGCATGGCTTGGGCTGTGCATCAACCAGCACCACACAACCTGCTCTTCAGAAGCTGAACAAAAGATCTACAAGTCTTCTACAAGCACAAAAAGTTCCGCTTTCAAACTGCTAACTACAATTACAATAACGCAATACTTTTGCAAACCTAGAACCAACCTCTACGAACAGATCGTTTTTTCTAAACGGATTTTTCTGGTCCCTCAGTCCATAGGATAGTCTTGTTACTGACCCCTCAAAGTAAAAGTTTTTACAATTGAGTGGTAGAGTTGAAAAGTGGTATCTTCCTGTTTTTCTGAAAGTTCTATGTAGTTTAGGGGAAAGTGAGCAACAGTGCAGCTGTGGATGCTGTACTTTTTTACTCTGTGCCAGAAACAACTTTTTTTTTTCGTGCAACCAGTATCAGTCATTTTAGGATAAAAACTTTGCCACTGCCAGTATAAGGAGTTTTGAACTACTTGCATGTGTAGTCTGGACCATGCTTATACTTGAATCAGACTAAAGACCCTACAGGGAGGGGTACTGCAGCGGCAACAAGCCTTCAAAGAGGACAAAGTACAGGAAAGTAACAGCCAAAATTAGCTCTTGTACTACAGCATAAAAAACCACTAACTTTTTCTAGGTCACTTTCTTCTAGTTAAGCTAGTACTTCTAAAACCCATGAAAAGAAAATAATGCTGGCAACATCTCAAGAGGCAGTTTTCTCCACCTCAAGGCTACAAAGAGCTAACAGAGACTTTCTACCTGCAGTTCGTTATACGTGTAATACAATTTTTCTCCTGTTACAAGAAGAATATCTGTTTGAGACAAGCTAAACTGGAAATATGGAAGGACTTCAAACCCCAGAAATGAATTTTTCATCAAGACAATTATTGTTACAATTAGCTCCTTAGTTGTAATGTTTGATGCAAGAGCCTGTTAATCCACTCAGGGCAGCCTAAACTGGCGTGACTGCACATTTATTTTTCCCCAACATCACAACCCTCAGAATCAGGATGAATCCTCTTACACACATTGCAAGCATCCATTCAGTGAAGATTAGCATAATATTAAGGCCATCTGAAGTACAGAAATGAACAGCACTGAATGTTTTATTGTGCAGCCATTCGGTTATGCGCAAGAGGGAACAACCCAGCAGGGACGTCTGGCACAAATTACCATCATTACAATTTTTCTGCACGACTTTAAGAACTCCGGTCAACACCTGCATGCCAACATGAAAGTCACAATGCACTTCCAGGGCCTATTCTTAGGTAAAGCCAGTCTGGCAAGACTGAAGAACCAAAATACCAATCTGCTTTGGCACAAAATTAAGCGGGCACATAATACTCCACCTTCCTTATAAAGCTCAGTATTTACAAGGCTAAATATCCAGTTACTTTTTTTTTAATGGAAAGGACCTATTTAAAACAATATTCCTCCCTCTGTTCATAAACCTAGTATGACAGTCAAGAGATAACAGTCTACTGCTAGTTGCTGGCTATTCCCTTTTCCTGTTTTGACTCAGAGAAGCTGAGAGCATGAATTAAGTCATATTCACGGCTGTCCCTATTCACCTACCTGATATAGGGATCCCTCCCAGACCTGTGCTGTGTTGTGGTGGGAGATTCAAGTCCAAGAAATTACTATTTGAGGTGGGATTTGCTGTGTGGTTCAAGTGCATGATGCTATTGCGTGGGAAGGCCATCCAAGGATAGCGAGCTGCTTGGCCTGGAAAACTGAAGGAGTTGTAAACTGCTCGATGCTGTTGAAACTGTGGAAACCTCTGTGGCATGACTGGAAAGGTGCTACTGAGAGAGTTGGCATTTGTGGGTGCAGCAGGATGCAGGAATCCAGAACCTGGCCCTTTGGCAGTTGTAGTGTGTGGGGTAGGGTTCTGAAGAGATGTGGGCGAAAGGGAAGGTTGGTCTTGGACTGACAGTTCCTTCTCAATCAGGTCTGCTAAGGCTTTGCGGGTGATGTCAAAGGGATCAAACCCTAAGTCGTCCTCTTGCTGTTTGGAGGAACCAAACCCAAAAGCTGCTTGCCAGTCTGTGGAGGAGGATACTGGTATAGTTTCTGTTGGAGAAGAAAGAAACAGGATTTAGAACAAGAATTAGAAATTATTTATCCATATAAAAACTTCAGCCCGTGTATCTGACCCTGGTCTGTTATCTTTCATATAATACTACCTTTTACGTTCCCCAAGGACACCTTACTCATCAGCTTAGAATGCCATTTTCAGAACAAACTGCCATAGATTTCTACTAAAGGTGAAGTGCTAGAACTAGCAGATAACATTGTTACTGCAGGATTGCTCTGTTCTTGAACTATAGAAAAACCTCATCCAGTAAGTATTTTCAGGAATAACCCCAACTAGGAAGAGACCAACGAACACTTCCTTAAAACCTTCCTTACTCCATATTACTTCATGGAAGTGTAAACAAGCAGAGTTTAAATAAGGTTGTTACTCATTTCAATATTTTGCTTTCCCTATTAATGCTGTGCAAGAAAGATAAGCAGGATGTTCCCTCTAAAAAGAAAAGAACCTCAGAGGAGTGGTTCAAAAAAAAAAAAAAACAAACAAGAAAAAAACCCTTAAAAAATCCCCTACTGTCTACCATTATGAAGAGAAGCAAGCCAAATTCCTGAGGAGACACAACGATAAAATAAAAAAGGGAACTGCATTACAGGATATCGTTAAGTATTTTGAGGCAGTGTTGCAAAAAAAGTTATCAGGATTTGTCTTCAATTACTACTTCTTTTCATGATAGTGTTAAGTTTCTTGTTCAGGTTCAGTGAATGCTGGGTTTATTTTCATAGTGTTTTTCCTCAAAATTGTGGTCAAGCAAGCTGCTAAGTACAGCGTAGCATCACTCGCAACATTAACTCCCTCTGCTGGTAGGGACCTGGTCTGCTGCTTTAAGAAGGTTCAGTATCCTCTCTGAGAAGAAATCTACGCTTCTGTTTTCACTCTAAAATCCATGATGATAGATAAAGAGTTGCTAGACCAACAAGAACCTGGTCCTGTGCATTCTCATTTAAACAGCAACCATACACTTTATATTATCTCTATTACCTAGAAATTGTCTCTCACTGCTACTTAGTCCTCACAAAATTGGTGCATCAAGTACCTTAGCAGAAAGTCATTTCCTTGGTAATAAATATTGTTTACAAACAGAATTATGATATCCAGGAGCAAGATAAACATCGAAAGATGACTAATAACTAAGTAAACCAACTATGTCATAACATTATTTACATTCCATTTTTTACTGATACCGCTTCATTTAATTTTCTATCAATTCTCTCAGACTTATAATTTGTGAGCTCTTCAATACTGTTAACCACTCCCAAGACTATATAATTACAACTAAAACAATGTCTCATGCGTATGACGTGATATTTCATATGAAAGTATCTGAAAAATACAGGTATCTTTCAGCTGATGAAATTAAACATAACTTGTCTGAATTTATAGGATCTGACCTCAGAAAGAGAAAGATTAGGCACCTTCAGAAAACTATGCAGGACACTAAAGAAAATTCTGAATTCTATGGAATAGCTTCTGATATTAGAATTACAGATTATCACACCAATATATACTGATACCCTGTATTTTCCCCACTCTCAATAAAAACCTGTAACACTAAATATTAAAGCATACATGTCACATCCTATGCACATTGCTAAGAAAAACTAAAATAAGCACTCTGGTAATTCAGCCATGCAGCTTGAAAGCTCTGTAAAGTTTCTTTAAGAAGGAACCCTTTGGTCACTGCAATTCATCTGCAGTTAAGTGACAAATCTGAACCATTTGTAAGGGGGGAAAACACAGTATGGAACAAGTCCTAGACCTTCAGGTTCTACAGAGTTTTAAGCTCTGTACAACTCTGTACAACTTTTAAGCAACTACAAAAGCAAGCAATACCCAGCCATGTAACCTGTGGATGTACCTGATGTGAAGAGGCTCTGTGGTTCTGGTGCTGTGGGCCAGTCACTTGAAGTCTGTGGAGAGCTGGGGAATGGAGGAAGCCCACTAGGGATGGGGTTAGGGTGCCGGAAGTTGTCAGAGAAGAGTGACTGTGATTCTGTTACAGCCCCTTCAAAAGGAGACCGAGCACTGTGATTAGATGAACTGATGGGTATAACTGGATTTGGTTTTGTTAAACCAGGTGGTGGTGAAGGTGTGTCACTGTTTGTTATCTACAAGCAAGAGAGAAAGAGAAAAATTAGGACATGAGTTTATATATAAAATATTCTTCACTAATTCTAATGAAAAATTTCCTCAAAACTTTTGGCCACAACTGAGTTTGTTAATACATAGCTCAGCACAAGGTCAAACAAAAAATCAACTTAGCGATAGCATTTTTAAACTTTGTTTTAAATTATCACAGAAAAAACTAGGGTGGAAAAAGACCTTTGAAATCATTGAGTCCAACCTATGACTGAACACCACCTTGTCAACTAGACCATGGCACCAAGTGCCACATCCAGTCTCTTCTTAAACACCTCCAGAGACGGAGACATCACCACCTCCTGGGACAACCCATTCCAGTGCCCAATTATGATACATTTCAGAAAATACTTGCTTCTCCAACTGCAAGTTGCACTAAGTCCTCAAACCCACTTGTTACTTTCAGAGCACTTATCTTTGTGTCTTACCTGCTGAGAGCTGTCACCATTTCCTATACTGAGGGAATCTGAAGGTTTATCGATAGGGCTGCAAAAGTGGGAGGGAAAAAGACAGTAAGACACTCAAGTATTTCATGTGAAAAATCAACATTTGCTTTCCTAGTGGAAGACAAGCTTTAAAATAAAAACAAAGCAAAATTAGGAAGTAGGAATTAAGAAGGAAAAAAATCCACTTATTTTTTATGAGACTGCTTTTTTAATCATAAGCATTCCAATCATTTGTCATGTGGTGTAATACTTCTTTTCACCACCCTCCACTCTGCTTACTGACCGCCTTAAGAAACAAAAGAAAAGCTTTGAACGTGTTCACAGCTACTCTACACCATACAAAAAGCCAGAACTCTACACTATGGCAGTATTTCGTAACAGTCAGTTCCATCTATGATACTACTGTAAAGAAACTTGAAAAGATTTATTTTCCAAATACACAAGGTTTTAGTTTCCATATATATCCTAAATAAATCTAGGAGAGATAAAACATTAAAGTAACGACTTAGTCCTGGTGGCAAGTTAAGCTTCTCACCAGCCTTTAAGATTTTAACTAGCAGACATTAGTCCCAAGTTAAAAAAATTGAGGTTTGAGATGACAGAAGGGGGGGGGAAAAACCATAGCATAAAAAACTGCCAAAAATAAGGATAATACAAGATACAGCAAAAAATCACCTCAGAATGCCATTCACTGCAAATTATTGTGACTTGGCTGAAATGGCACATCTCGGGATTCAAGATTCTTATGGGCATCTGTGAGTTGCCTTAATTATGCTAAATACCACACTAATGAAATGGTATTATTGAAGCTCACACTAAAATCTTTGCTTTGCAACTTCAGGGTACTCTCGTTTTCATCTACCCATAAGAAAAGATGCACAAGCATCAAGCTGCGCAGGCCAATACACGGATTCTACAAACAAGCACCAGAAGTAAGAACATGAATTTCAGTTCCATTAAGAGGCCCCAATGTGATACAAGTCAAATTACAGTTATGATGTTAGCACAGGAGAAAAATATGTAACAATTTCTTTTACCTGGGTGCAGACTTCAGATTCTAGATACACTTTGTTTTTAAACAGCCCTTGCTGCTGCAACGTTTAATTACTGCATACAGCCATATAGTAAGGTCAACAATTCATAAGATTGCTTCCACTAATAATTCTTCCCCTCACCCCAAAATGACTAATTGAAACCCAGAAGAATTACTTCTCCATTCTAAAAGAAACTGTGTAAGAGTAATCATGAATAAAATTTTTTGTGAAAAAAGAGCACTGATTGGGTCAGTATCTCGAACTGATAAATTAAGCTGAAATATTTACGACTATAAAAGAAAAACCACTGCATTACTCCAGTGAAGATTTACATATATTCTCTACTTAGTGATCCCACAGCATGAATAAAGCTCTTCCATTTGAAACAAACTGGTTTTGGTCAGTAATTTTAAATACCTATAGCACAGAAGTTTGCTGTAGACTCTTCATTACACAATCAATTCTGATTGTTGAGTTGACATTCCAGTCAAATTCTTTCCCTACAGCTAACAGTCACAATACTGAAGTTTAAAAAGCTATGAGTAAGACAACTTTTACTGACAATCTAAATGATGAAAATGTTTATTATACTTGAACCTGCCTAAGGAGCCTTTATTTGCAAGACAGACTTCCAGCCCTCAGGAATGAACGAGACTCATTATCTATTGACTACAGTATTTTTATTTATATTTAATACATTCTTTTCAGGTAAAAGAAGAATTGCACATCACTACTGAGATGCAATCCACAGGCTCTCTGATCGCTCCTCAATGGGGCTGCTATTTAGCCTAACAAGAAGACACCACTTTCAGCAACACTCTCCATTTTAATGCATTGGTTCAATATTGATTTAAAATGAAGATTGGCTACTTAATCAGCAGCACCACTGCTTGAAATATTAGCGTTTACCTTGCTTTTTTTCCCATCCAACCTCTGAATGAGCCAAACGTGGCCTAAAGGGGGCCATAAACAACAAACCAGCATGACTACAGACTAAAATTGGAACTGCAAGTGATGCATAAGGTAGAAGAGGACACCAGTTCTATTCAAGAAGGGTATCAAAAAAGAAAAACTGTTGGCTGGCAATAAGAGGTTATTGTAAGCAGATGAATTACTTCCTCTAGACAAAGAAGCCTCGGTTGAACTGCTGCCCTGTTGGCCCTCCAAGTGGTAACTGGGGAACCCTTTCCTCTGGAGTTGTGTTTCTGGAACACATCACTAGAAGGAAATGACAGATATTTTAGCCCTAACATTTAACTTCCCTCTATTGAAGCTTTTCCAAGTGACAAGCCTCCTGATGTACAGCAAATAGCATGCTGCTTTTGTGGAAGCTTCTGTATAGAAAAAAAGGAAGGGCTCTGACTAGGCCTGTGCAGCTGTAGAAGCTGTTGATCCCCTGGTTATTCCATTCCCCTCAGCCCTTACCTGTACTGTCACTTACTAACTTCATGTTAGGGTTCTCCTGCACAGTCTGCCAATCAGTCTTTTTAACACAGGCTATGCTAAGCCCAGCTTTCTGTGACCTGATCAGGATTTGAACCCAGCTCTCCAGCCAGAGAGACTGAAGAGTCATTCCCTCCACACCAATCAGTGAGAGAGAAAGCAAGCTATCTGAAGTATAAAAGGCAGTGCAATTACCCGAAATCTGAGTCTGCACCATCTGGAGTCATGTGTTCTGGGTCTGTGCCATTTTCTAATATAGGAGGCGTTTTCCTGTGTTCCATTGTTAAACCGTTGGCTGATTTACTTGAACTCTGTAATGATGGCCAGGCATCTTTGTTATTACTGTTGGGTCTGGAAAAAGGCAAGAGTAAAATAAAAAAAAAAAAATAGAAGAGTTCAAGTTATGAAGAAAGTGTTTTAAAAATTGTAAACACTGGGGAAATAAATCCTTGTGCCAGACAATCCATAGGAATAGATTTATCTGGATATTATTTTTCAGATTTTAAATGGTGATGACTTAAAAAAATAATTAGTGGGAAAGGTAGGGTAGAGAGAAAACCAGAGGGAAGTCTGTTTTCTTTGCTGAATAGATAGCTGCTTTGCCAGTGCTAAAGTCCAAACTTGCCCATTTGGGGGAGAAGAAAAAAAACGTAAATAAAAATGAAAAATGCCATCAACAGTTCAAGTGTCCAGACCTTTGCATACCTCATTTAGAATCACTTGCTTTGGCCCATAATTATTTTTATCTTCTGTAAGTCACAAGCTAAGTCATTCTTTTTTTAATATATGTTTTATATTCCAGGCCCTATCAAGCCTGGCCACAACAGATGAAGTTTTATGTTTTACACATATGTGGACAAGAGTCCACAGCTTTGCTAACAGACCATGAGATCAGCCAGAAAAACACACTGTTCAAGCTACTGCTCCCTTCATTTCTAGTTTAAAGCCATAATTACTTCCCTTTTACAAAGTAATGTTGAATTTCATTTTAGAGTGCACATTAGAACTGAAAAAAGTTCAAGAGAGGACTCAAAGCACAAGTTTTTGCTGTAAATAGTTACATTCTGTACAAATGCAAGCAAAATGGAATATAGTCTATAACCAAATGGATTCAAATACAGTGTTGTCTGCTAACCCTGCAATCTTATTATGAAAGATCTGCTTTTGTGTTCTCAAGTTCTTTTATGTTAGCTGTAGCTTTTCATTTGCTTCTATTAGGAGCCGGTTTTAGTGTCCAAGTCCTGTCTTCGTAAGGAAGCAGCTTTCACAAAGAAAAATTTGTAACATGTATGTGCCCCTCCTGATGCTCCCCTATGTTAGTATGTTCCTATTACATGGTCCAACATTTACTCTACATCTTTAGGTCAATTTACTAATTTCACTGTCAGAATCTGGAAATTTTGGTAACTGCTTATAGCAACACAAACATTTCTTACTTCTATTCAGATAAAATTAGTAATAGTAGCTACCCTCAAATCTCAGTATTTTAAGATTTGCTATCCTGTATCCATCTTTTCTCAACTACCTATACAATATGTACATAGATGAGAACCCTGACCTGATTTACAGATCTCATCTTGGCTTTGCACACATTTGGAGTAAGTTAGAGATAGTGAGTTGATTAGATACAGAACATCAGGGAATGAAGACACAGCAGCAGCAGCAGAATGTCTATCATTTAATATGCTCACTTGTATAAAAATGAACTGTATCATGATTGTCAAGCCATTAACAGATTTATTTAAAATATTCAAATTTATGTCCACTGCAGTGCAAAGCCATCTCTATACTAAAACTAACTTTAAAACGCCAGTTAAAAGTCAGTTTTGCATCCAAGGAGAAAGGAAAAGAAACAAATTGGTTTATGTTTTGATGGGGGGGTTGGGTGTGTGTGTGGGGGTCTTTTTGTTTTGGTTAAGTTCAAACTGCGTATCTCTGAAGGGCTGTTCTTCTAAAGATCAGCACATACTTAATAATTGGTTCTTTTTGTAGCATAAGAAAACATTCATTTCAGTTCTTCAGAAAAATGTCATCAGGAAAATAAAAAGGCTTGATCTATTTTAAATGTGGAATATACCTCCAATTTTAAGAGAACACAGTCACCATGACTGTCAAGTAACACATCAACAGATGAAGAGACCAAGTGGCCCTAGGGGATTTTAACAGTTGTCTTCAGCAGGAACAAAAAGGTCTGCAAGTAGGACCTTTCAAATTAGAACAATTGTAGAAAAACACTTACCAGAGTTTAACAAACTGTTTGCTACTATTGGATATTTATAATTAAGCATCTACTACTTAGAACTCAACTTCTGTTCAATTCCATAATGAAACAGAAATCCTACACCCCAGAAACACAAGAACCAGTAGAGAGTTGTCAGAGGCTCTGACAAACTGCTAGAAATATGAATATCATGTCAATGAATCCTACAAAAACAAGAACCCAGTTGGGTAGAAACTGTGAAAGAACAATGTGCATTCACCAGTGCACCAGCTACATTTTGTACTGAAATGGGGCTTGAAGAAACATGTCAAAATCCCAGCTGCAAGAAATTCACTTTGCAACCCTGAAGGTGGTACCTAGGCATTAGCTAAGAACAGTGCCCGTGTTGTGATTATGCTGTTCAACTGACAAGAGAAATTACCTCCAGAAATTACCACTTGTTGCCTTTAGAGTAACATGCCTTTTTTTCCATAAGTGCTAAATGTTAGCACTACAGACTGGCCAAGCTCCAACTCCTAACTGCTTCCTAAAGGCTTAAAAGTTTGCTGCAGTTTCAGATAGCGCATTCTTCCTGCGCTGGTAGGATTTGTTTTGCTGGGATCTAATTAGGTTTCAAATTAAAATTAGTTAAGATTTCAAACATAAAATAATCAATACCAAATTCAAGAAGTGGTGTTATTTGTTTTGCTTGCTGTACTTTACCTTCAAAGTCAATATTGAACCAGTGCCTGAGAAATAAGAAGTAGCACTGTCCTTAAGAAAAAAGATCCCTCTGGAAGCCCTGACCACTTGCAGTCAAAGTGCATATGACACTGCCTCCAGAAATTAAAGAAAATAGTCCCAGTACACCAGCTGGAATACCAGTTCTCAGAATTGTATTCTGCCTATTCAAGATCCACTGGTAGTATTTTAGATACAGTATCCACTTTCTTGCTTAGACTGCTGTGCAGTAATGCTGCCACTGGCAAACTATTCTCTGAAAAATTCAGTAGTGTGTAAACTGGCACACAACACAAACCCTGAATACAAGGCCAAGGTACATATGAAGTGCGGTTTAACTTTCACATTCTGCTCTCCCCCATCTCCTTTATCAAACTCCTACAAAAAGGAGTGGAAGAAATTGTCAACAGTTTTTATTTCTTTATCTTAAATATGACATTTGAATGAACAATTAAGGACTGGTAACCTCAGACTTTCATTTATCTTTGTGTGACTATATACTCATATGGACAGAAATCTTTTCACAACTTACTTAACAAACCACTTCAACAGAACATTATTTTAGCAAGCCATAATAAGTGATACCTGCAATTACAACATAGTAAAAAATATATGGACTGTACTATAAATCATGACATAAAAAAACATATCAAGATTATAAGGTGTCTCAGTAATAAGAATACAGACTGCATTCATAATGACACCACACCAAGAAAGCAGACATCTGGTCTTTAACAAAGATTTGGTTTGCAAATATAAAATACAAGGTCTTCTTTCGGAATAAGAATATCTTGTTCTGAACTACTGATCCAAATGCAGAAACACATTTCTTTCCTAAGAGACACATTCACTTTGTTTTAAAACGAAGTGGTACATGTGTCCTGGTTCCGGCCAGGACAGGGTTAAGTTTTGCAGGAAGTGGCATAGCTAGGACACAGGAGGCATCAATTCTATACCACCTTAAGTCATTTTCTGGGGTCTGGGGAAGGGTTCTCTTATGGGTCAGCATAGCCTGGCAGAGGGAGTGGTCAGTACTGCTGGGGGTTTCCATAGGGTGAACCATTCACCTCTTTCTTGTACCTTCTGTCATTTGTGTTGTTGCTATTACTGTTTGTTTTCTTATCTCACTGCTGTTTTCAGTAAATTCTTGTGATCTTTACCTTCCGTGCCTCAAATTCTCCCCTCCTGTCTGGTGCGGGGGAGGAGCAAGCAAGTGGTGGGTGGAGTGGCTTCAGTGGGAACACTAAATTAGAGAATACCATTTCTAAACAACAATATGTCTCTCCACAGAGAAAACTGTCAGATTTTATCATACAATAGGTACTTAAAAGAGTAGGCAACTTGGGGGATCAAACAGGAATAAAAGTTTTCTTTGGAATAACCAGAAAGCATAACCAGGCAGTCCAGCATCGGTAGTTACACATCATACCTCTGCAGTGCTGTCACTTTGTTCTTGTTCTTGTCAACTGTACCCGTAGATAACTGGAGGAAGTTGGGGTTTAGTTTGTATAATTCTTGCAGTAGTTTCTGTTCATATTCCTGGTGCTTACCCGCCTAAGGAAAGAGAAACTCACAATGAATCAATACTGGTTTAATATATATGTTTATAGTTATCATTTTTTAAATATATAATATACCCAAATATATATAATATGCCCATATATATGTCCCAAAGCTTAGAAATTTAGCCTTTACAACTCATCAGGTCACTCCTTTCAAACTCAAAACAGTGCTTCTCACTCTCAGCACAGATGTGATCTCAACAGCTCTAAAGCTTGCCTAGAAATTACTTGGATGTCCCTACTACTTTACAATTTTTTGAGACTTCTAAAGCAGAAAAACACCAACAAACTTATGAGAACTTGCTCCTTAGAACTAATTAAGACCTTCACAAATACACCTTAGAAACCACAAACAGCTACATCTCCAAGGCAGTCTGCATTTCATGAATCAACCATACTTAAGCTTTTCAGAAGATGGGAAGGAACGAAGAGCTCCTTTTAAACAAAAAGCTCTTCCAAAATGAAAGTAATTTTATATTTGCTTAATAAAACAGCTGATGTGTATGACATGACAAGCAGTATATTCTAAGCAATAACTGATAAATCATTTTTAGTAACTGAAAAACTGAAATATTCTTTCAGCTAATTGAATCAATTGAGAACAACCTCTTGCTTTCAGAAATTGAGGAGGTCCAATCCAACTCCAGAATGCTAAAACTTGGCAAGTGAAGGAAGAGAGTATTTTTCAGTCTAGCTTGCAGATAACATAGATAACATTCTATGGCTTAATATATAAAACAAAACCAGCAAGATCTACTCCTACCCCCAATATGTAAAGTAATATCTGGAATTCAAGACGAGCATTCATGGTTTTTGTAGGTTGCTATGACACTCCAACCTAAGAATCACTACTTGCAAGCTAAGTATTGTTATGAGTTGAATCAAGATGAAAAATAAAACAGTGAATTTGAAGTTGTCAATAGCTTTTATCTAGTTTCCAGACACTAGAAGATGTCTTCTAGCAAAGGAAAGAAGTGCCAAGATTTATGGTCAGGTCTTCTGAATCTTAAGTCTGAAACACGGAAGTTATTATCTTCAGTTATTACATCTTCAGTATTGATTTAAATGCTCTGACACTACTTGTACATCTAAAACTTAACTTTTTTTTTACATTACTGAATTCCTTAATATTTTGTTGGAACAGGAATGGAATTAGTCCACAGGCAATGTGGACATACCCCCAGAAAAATTTTACAACCTAAAAATATAACTTGTTTTTGGTTTTTTTTTTTTAATTAAGCATGAATATTTGACAAAATACAAAAAATAGTACTGTGGATAAACTACATTCCCTTATGGGTTCCTTTAGAAGGCCAACTGCATATCTCACTGGAACACTTCAAGTCAAACACTATCAATGCCTCCATTCTTTTGCTACTTAACTCTCCAGTTCTCCATCACTGTTTGACTCTGAACATGTCTGTATGTAGTCAACTTATACAACTCTCAGGAAGGGGTGAAACATGAGGTGTATGCATCATCTTACCCACTTTGTCAGTGCCTACACCCAAGCTGCTGCCTATAGTAGAAAAAAGTGTGGTTCTACAGTATGGCTCACCTAAATGCAAACCTTGAGATATTCTGCACCCTGGAAATGCTTCTTTCACCATCCAACTATGACTATAGCAACTGGGTTGATGCACAGATTTGCACTACAAACACTAAGCTTTCAAAATTCAGTGCTGCCATAACATTCAGCAAACACATTACACGTTAGACGAAATCATAGACAGTAAAACATACATAGCACATTTCATGTGTTTCCCCTTCACTACACTTACCTGCATTTCTTCTTTTGTGAAACTGGCCGCTTCATCACCTAGCTCATGTAGATACATGCAGTCTGGTTTTGGACACTGCATATTTTTTAGAAAATAACTGCAATATTTTGTTGTACCTAATGATGCCTGAAGGAAAAAAAAAAAAAATTAAGTACTGGAGGTTAAGGATACCTTTAACCATATAAGATAAAAAAGATATATTTAAAAAAAAATTACCTCAAGATTTGAAATTCCATCATAATGCATTTTTGATGCAGATGGAATAAAAAGTCCATTTGTAAGAAATCTATATATTCTTGAGGATTAGATAATTAGGATGCATTTTTATTTTCATCCAATCTAAATAAATGCCAAAGTAAGAGCCTCAGTAAATATTTGCATAATCATAAGGAGACAAGTAGCAGGGTGAGGAAATTAATATTAACTAGAATTTCTATAGCCACCAATTTGGCCAAATCAGCCTGAACACCTGTTTACACAGACACCAAAAGGAAAAAAATTCAATTTCCCAGGGAGCTTTTGAGGTGTAGTGCATGGACTGCAGAAATGTTCTGTAAAAGCAAATAGTGGGTTTTCACACTGTACTATTATGCTAGACAACAAAAAGCCTGTGAGGATGGGGAGGAGGTACATATCTTTGTCTCAAACTTTGTTTTACGAAGTTACCTGCTAACCCACCAAACCACTGCCTGCTGGATGTTCAGTGAACTCCCACTTTGGGATTAACACCAGGAAAAGAAGTCAAAAGCCAATGCACTGGACACTCTTGTTCAGCAATACAAGCATACCCATACAAACGAAATTGTATACTTTGGCCTGATACTAGTGTTCTCAAACACATACATAAAAACATTAAAGTATTACCACCTTAAGTGTTCTGCCGTCTACCACCACATTATTGACGCACTGTATGGCTCTGAGGGCATCTTCTGACCGGATGTAGGTTACATACGCACTGGCACTTGGACCCTAGAAAGGGAACATACACTATTTACTTGTTATTTTTCTTTCCCCAGATAGATCTGATCATTGAGTCACCTTTTTAGCCACTCACTTCATAAACTGGTATATTCAGGGCTCGATGTTTTTAACAAGAAACTGACAAAAAAGGCAGAAATCCTAAAAACTCATATGTGATGCATAAAGAATGAAGAAAAGAAGAAATGCATCAGTATGTTGCATGAATGTTCTAAAAATACTTAAAAGGCATTTTATCCCCAAAATGCAGATTAGTGACTAAATGCCATATTGCTGCTTCTTTAAAGTTTCTCATCCTGTCTCCCGACTTTCTACATTGCATTTTGCATCCAACTTTGAGAGTCTGGTTGGAAAATGCCTCAGTAACTTAACAGTGATTTGATTCTTGCAATGCCTTTTATTTTTTTTTTTACACTCTTACCTATTGCTTAATCAGAAATAGGGAGCCCTAGATTCACTCTGCACACATGTATTCTCTAAAGGAATTACAATAAAAAATTACAAAGACCTCTGACTTACCTGTGAGCCTGCATATGATGTGCTGTTATTAATGACAACTTTATGTATTTTACCAAACTTCCCAAAATATTCTGGTCGTTTCAAAACCTGCAAGAAAAGAAAGTTCATGTGGTATACTTATAATTCCTACAGAGGTGTACTTATTCTTCCATGAAACTGTGCAGCTAAAACCTTTAACTAACAAAAAACAGGTCTCTCCTACAAAGAAGAGCATATAGATTTAGATTTGTTTTCCCACATAAAAACATGGTTACTTGCAATACAAAGCATGTTGTCACCACAGAATTTTCATGACAAATATCCCACATTTCACGTTGTACTTTAAAAAATCCTTTTAGTACTCTGATTACCCAAACCCCACCCTGGCAAAATATATCCCATTCAGCATAAAAAGTTCCTGTATATGTCTATTTTATAACTTGTTTTAAAAAATAAAAATCACATTCATTCTAGTTTCCAAATAACCATACACCTTAAACTTGCATCCAGCTATATTAATTACTACAGCTACAAAATGCTGAATCCTGCCTTGCCCCACACTCCAAAGAGAAAGGGAGCAAACCAATTAGCTCAAGATGGTCTCAAGTTTTCCAAAGACCAGACTAAGGAGAGGAAAACAACATAGGAAAATTTCCAGGGGCAAGAAAAAAATTTCCAAATCAACACCATGCTGAAATGAATGAGTGACTATCACATCTGTAAAGGAAAAAAAATACCATCTTGCCCTTCCCTGGAATCAGTTAGTACTAACACATCATTTAGGGAGCCTGTGCAAAGCAAGAACATCACCAGCATATTAAGCAACTCTGCTGAATAACAGTTACCTGTGTGCCAATGAACTATCTGACACATTTACACCAAAAGCCTTTTTTTTCCATTTCTGTGATGGAAGAAGGTGCAAAAGTACTGACTACTCAGACTGAAGCTAGACAAAATAAGGGCATTTCTAGTTCTAGACAATAATCTGAGAGGTTATAAAGGAAGATTTGTTTCCTTTGCTCCATCTTCACATTCGCATTGGATAGTGCAGTTAACTGATCCAAGAACTAAACTACCACCCCTCCCTTCCCAAGCGATCATCAATGTCTTCAAGAACTAACAGCATCACACTTGGAACATCCCAAAGAACTACAGGGCACGTTGTATAGACAACCAGTCATTCATTGGTCTCTTCTGACTGCTCTTCACCTCGTCTACACCCTTGTGAAACATACTACACCCACCCTCCAGGCATCATTCCAGAAGAGAGTGACAATCCTGAGGAAACTTCCCTTTTACTCAAGCATATTGCAGATTATACTACTGGTACAATATGACAGAATAGCCTTCACAAGTTTCCTAAGAGCAAGTCAACAGAAGAGCATCCACCTGTACTCCATTATGATCCACAGACCTATTTCCAGAAACAGCACATAGCAGCCAAGCTCCCATTCCAAATAATCTCAATTTATGAAGGAGTTTTTTGCCTGCTTAAGTAGAAAACTTGAGTATATTGTATACTTTTTTAGCTCATCTCTCTCAGGCTAGGTTTCTTGGAGATCAAGGCACCTTGTGCTATATGCAATATTCAGTAAGTACATGTTATTTTCTGGTATGTCATTGAGAGTACTGCTACCAAAATACCTAATACAGCACATCCCCACCCCACCAACAAACCCATTCCTAGTCACTTCGAGTATTCAGTATAGAATTATCTGAGACTTAAAAATTAAAAGAAAAAAAAATCAACTGTATTTACTACTATTTCTCTTAATTACAAATCCTCCATCTGGTCAAAGAAACCAAATTTCAATAATAAATTCATATTGAATTTTTCAATGATAAATAGCCCCAAGCCAGTGCTGACAGTTGCTTGCAAATACTTGCTGCTATATTTTAGTACATACTGAAGTGTTACACACCAGATCAGTTTTAACTTGATTTTTTTCTCTTCCCTTATCCTCCCTTTTTCTCTCCTTCACTAAAAGCAGCTTTTTACATTTGTTCTTTACCAGTCTACCAAAATACAGACCATACTCTGAGACCTCAGAAAGAACCACTTCTGTTTAAGAGTTCTCTAGATAATTTAGTCTGATAAGGTGAATTTAACCTGGCAGCATAATTTTGAAGACATCTATCTTATCCTGTAGTATATTTCCTCCATATTCTAATTGAAGATACTTTTACTCATTAGCACGTATTCCACTGGCCACCTGCAGCTCTGACTGATGATGGAAGTAAATAAAACATTTGAAACACAATCAGTTTTCTCAAATGAAAACCTTAATTCTGGTGATGTAGAGTAGCAAGCCAACTCTCTCCGAGGTCTTCCTCTTACTTATTTTTTCCCCCGCAACTTCTTAAAGACATCATCCTTATGTTCCTTCCTAGTGTATACTTCCAAGTATTGGCTTTTTTCTTCTGTCCCTACAGGTTTGTGTGTATATCAGTTCTTTGTAACCCATCCAAGCTCCCATTTTAGAATTGGTGGTTCATGACATAGCTGCATAGTGCCAGCCGATCTACCCTAGGAAAATGAGTATCTAAAAAGTCCTTATGCTTATTTTTAGCTTAAAACCAAGCTGCCATTATTAAACAAATAAAAGAACAATATGTCCACCCACCGCCCCCCCAAAAAAAAAAATTTCACAGAGCATCTGTACTCCCTACAACAAACACTTATTGAGGTTATTTTGGAGGGGGAAGCTAAATTCCCTTAAGAAGAGGGGGCCTCATGGCAGCGAACCTTTTCAACATGGCTTCATTTTGTTCCTTTCAGGAAGACACAAGGGTATTTCAATGTTTCATGGCAGAAAGTTAGGAGCAAGATCTGCAAATATGAACTGCTCACCTCTGGATCTGCTAGGCGCTGAGATAGCCCTACCACGAAGACAAGGTTCTTCTGTACAACCCGTACACTGGCCAAATGTTTGCGATTCTCTGATATCTTCTGTTTCCTCTCATTTTGTTTCTGTTTCTTTTCATTTTTTATCCTCTGCAGCTCTTCCTGGGAGAGTGGTTTGTACACTGCTGGATCTTCTGGATATGGCTAAACATAACAAATAGCATTAAAACTAACCCATATAAGAAACAACACATTTGAAAACCATTAATCACCATGTTTTAATGCAAAAATTTCTTTACTCCATTACACTGATTTGATTGTTATGGCCACCCACATTTTAGAGGCATATTCACTCCTTTGGGAAAGGTAAACATCTTGCACATTTTCATGGAATTCTCCTGTTTATAGGCGTAATATTGATTTGGGCAACAGCCACATTCTAACCGAGATACCTAGTCAATTTGGTAACATTACAAGCAGCTGCAACATGACAGCCAACATATCCTGTTATAATTTCACTAACAGAGCTTGGTAAGCAGGGTGAAAGCATGCACTTTATTGTCTGATACAGATCTGGCTACTTAAATGTATTCAAGACTGAGATAAGAAATCAAAACATAAATGTAGTTTCAGTGGTCCACTAAGTTCAAGACAGTAACACCATTACGCTACTCAAACCTTACATGGTTAATTTCTAGTGAAGAGACAGATTTCAACAAAATTAATGCATACTGACTTAACAGTATTCTTGCCATGCTTATGTGCCAGTTTGAAATTTGGTCTCTCCCTCCCTACAAGTAATTCCTCAAACACAGACATAACACTGTATTTTAATCTCAGAAGTATACAACAGAAGTACAAGTGTCCTCAGAGTTACCTAGAAAGACTGCTCTATTCATGCTATAAAGGCACTAATTTGGCCTGGTCTTGCAGACTACAGTGCACTGTCCTCTGCCCCAGATTACTCCTCAAAGTAGTCCCACATTCTTTACCTGTCCCAGTTTTTTCAGACTCAAAAGTCAGGTTTCACACTGTACACAAAAAGCAATGCTAAGCACAAAAGCAAGTACATAAAATATATCTCAAACAAAAAGAAGAGTTTCTAAACACCAAGAAGCAAAAAATGAGAAGAGTATGGGAGATGTGAATTAAGACAAAGACTTAAGACAAAGAAGCTAAGCTCAAGATCACCAGTATGTTGAACTAAGGTCTTTGCTTGTACTACCATAAGCAAAGATTTCAGTGTGCAAGTCCAACAAAAATGAATTTAACTCTTTCCTGATTGTCCTGTGTTAATGACAAGAGTACAACTAGTTGTCATACTAAATAACCTGAGAAAAATCTACAGCAGATGAAAATGTTTAGGTTAAAAGGGTATCTTCCTCATAGTTGCATAATGTTACTCAAAGAGCCACCAAGTGCTCAGACCTGATAGTCTTCTGAGTACATCCCAAACAAATCAAGATCCATTTTTCAGTTTAAAGTTCAGCACTATTATGCTACACTTGAGATATCTTCTGAAAATATGCTACAGTTGACCTGAGCAGATGGCATCTCACAGTCAAACATCAAGTCCTCTGGAACATGTTTTAGTATCACAAAGGAATTTAAATTTGTAAGATACTTTAGCAGTAGCTAAAGGTGTCCTTAACATGAAAACACAATAAGGACTCAAGTTACCCTTGAAGAACAGTCAAAACCATAACATTTCTCAAAAAGATATGTTATACAGATTTCAGAATGTACTTGCTGAACACCAATGACCCACTAGTAAGGTCATTAGAGATTTGCTATAGCCAATTAATATCTTGTGTTCTAACACATCTACATATGAGGACTTCTGAAGTGCAGAATAATTTTACACTTAATGAGCTTCTCCAAGTCTGTATTAGTCAATCACGTAAACTAAAGAATGTTGGGTTTTTACAGAAAAGACTACTTGGGGCAAAGAGTGAGTTAACTCAGTTATCACTGAGTTCAGGTAGGAATGGGAAGAAAAGTGCACCAGTTTAACGTAGATATAGTTCCAAAAATTTGGCTTGCCCTACATCAAGTGATGTTGTATCATATCCACAATCCATTCTTTTAAAGATTAATTCCCACCCCACATCCCAGAATAGGCATGGCAAGGCTTTCAATAGTGCTCCTCTCTGGTACTGTGCAAGAAATGCATTCATGGTTTTGAGTAGGTTCAGTAAGCTTCCTGAAGGTCCAAGAAAACTACAGCAAACTGCCAAAATTCATCAGCTTCTTTCTTGCCAAGTATAGCCACATTCAGAGCATATTCTCAAGTGAGTAGCAAGTTAGGCAGGATGTTTCTTCTCTGTACAGCTGCTTGTTGCTGGGGGTCCTGAACGTGAGTCAGGAAACATCCTGGGTAGCTCAAGCATAACCCTGAACAGAACGCTTTTATGTCCAACAAGTAGTTTGTATCTCTGCAAGAAAGCATAAAAACTCCTAGTAGGAACACAACTAGGCAGCAGCTTCAGAATCAGGGCAAGAGAAATGTCTCCATCTCAGCAGAAAGTTTGAGACTAGCTGAATACGAATTTCGATCATTAAGAAGCAGCAGTAGTTGGTTTGCCACCATGGATAACCACACTTGTTTGAGGAACAGAATCTTCCAAAGTTCTCACTAGACACTGTGGAGCTGTACTATATATATGTTTTGCAAGTATATCACTCATATGACACACATATAATGCTTCCAAGGAATAGGACTAGTTTGATACCCTGACTTGCAGGACCTGTAAATCAATCTGCATACACCTCTTGAATCCCAAGAATAACTCAAACACAATTGAGGGGTAGATGATTTTCCTATCTATATATCATGTGTGGCATGACAACAAATTAGGAGATACTGCACATTTAAAGAGGTGGAAGGCAAATAAGCACAGCATCAACATTTCAGAAACTAATTCTTAAAAAATTAGTATTAGAAATAATTTTCCTTTCAAATAAGGACAAAGTTAGTCTACAAATAGCAAAATAAATTATTTCATCTTCAGAGTCATTGCTGCCCACAGTGCTTAAGTTCATTAACTCGGATGATGGTTCAACTACAAATAGGTGCATGCACTGGAGACTGCTGGAACACGTCTTTGAAAGCCAAGCAAGGTGGACTGACAGCTGCTGTATCTCACAGTACCATTCGGAATGTTGTTTACGCTGTCTAACCCTACAAATCAGAAGCAGAGAGAGGACTATACACATCAGAAGCTCTCAGGTCTTGCAACAACTAAAGTGGCAATGCTACTGACATGCCCACATCTTACTGTTTTTTAAACAAGATATTTGCTTTACATACTATCTCTAATGCCTTAGCTGATAGAGGATTTGAGATCAAAATGAAGTAGTAACCTCAAGTGTTATCAGCATTGATGTATTTTCAGATGCAAGACATTAAGAGATATAAACATCACTGATTCACTAAGTTTAGCTGACACCTTTCACTTAAGTTACACCAATGCTTTTCAGCAAAAACCATTGAGGTTCCCCAAAAAGTGTGCCATCATGGAAAATGACCAAATTTTCTTTACACTAAGTGCAAGGTAGTCCCTACAAGAACTTCGGCAAAAGTTTGAATGTCTCTTTTGAAGTCTTGTGTCTCTAATCAGAGATGGCCCTTGATGAATTCTCAGTCTTCCTGACTAATTTTGTCTTGTTATTTAAGGTCTGTTTTCTTTCAGACTTTTTTCCCCATTTCCCAATTGTTGAAAGCTGAGCTGTGATTTATCAAGCACTTTGCTTTTGTCATTCCCGGATGGGTCACATTGCTTCCACACAATGGATGTACCAATATATTCCACTTGTTGTCTTCCTACCAAGTAGGTCCTGAAACAAGAAATACAAAGAAGGTCAGTAAGGTTTATGCACAGTATATATAATTATACTTACATTTTAAAAAACCCAATTTCCCATCTATTTCAAAATATCAATTGTTGCACCAAACTACTTTGTTGCGGGATTAAAAGCATGGGAGGAAACACTGACATTTGGAGACTGTGCATTAGGACCAAGTGTACCTTCTACACAGAAGTAGTAGGAGAAACATGGACAAAAACATGCTTAAAGCATGTTAATTTCTTGATCATACATGCAGCAGTATACTATTTCTCTCCATCTCTAACACAAGGTGCTAGGAGAAATAAGGAACTGGTCGCTAAGCCAAGGAACTGGAGAAAAAGTCAAAACCACACCACAGGAACAACTGTGTATCAAGTAACATTATTTGGTGGAAGTGCAAAGTAATTAAGAAACATGAACAAGCTAGACTTTTTTGTTGTTGGATTTTAAAAGTGCAGGAACTGACACTAAGGTCTGAGAGTGACATGTTCTAACTAAGCAATTGAAACGGTATGTATTATTCACACGACAAACAGTACCCAGACTGCTGAATTTTACAGAAAAGAAAACAGAAATATCACTGCAAAGATAAAAATCACTGGCTTTACAACCAGAACCAGCAAGTCTGCTAACCTGCAAACCAGCTTTTGGCTACTAAAATCTCTTTTGAGGACAGCATATTTTCATTCTAATTTGACTAGTTAGCAGCTATTTCACTCACAGTTAAGAAATCAATTACCTGGAAAAAACAGGAAGCCTTGCTTAGTATCTTACAATTGGCTACACCTACAATTCCGAAGGGCATCAGGAACTCAAAGCAAGACAGTTCCATTTTTTTTAAGTAGATATTTTTTCACTTAATGAATTAAATAGAAACAATTTCTATTTCTCTAGAAATAGACCCTAGTTTCCAAGTCTATTTCAGAAGATTCGGACAAAGTTTAGAAAGTTTTTAATATGTTAATACTAAGAAATACCAGTTTCCAACCAGAATCTAAGTTTAATTCATAGTAGCATCTTACTAAAGCAAATGTTTTTGTACTACTGTAATTCACTGGAGGAAACTTAAGACAGACTAAATCAATTGACTGCAACCACATGAACGTATTCTGCACATGCAGATGTTAAGCTATATAACAGCTCAAACATGTAGAAGTACTCTCGCCTTGGTAGAAGAAACCCACAAGCTAACAACTTTTCAGTTAGAAGTGAATTAAAGAAGCTTAGGAAGATAATGGTGTATATGCAATGCGCAGTTAAGATGTACCAAACTAATGGCACAGGTGCCATTACAGCATTTAGCCAAGCTATTTTATTACAGACTTCTCCAAAATCTCCCTCAAACCCTTCAATCAAAATCCCTGGACAGGGAACTTGTTCACTGCTCCTCTCTATAGATTAGCACTCAAATCACTGGATAAGTCACACTGCATTCAGTAACACTGGCACAAATAGCAGATTTCTATTATGTAATTGTGAATAACATACTCGTCCTTGTTTTAATATATGTTTATTCACAGTCCATTTTGCAGTAAGTATCCCGCACTGGTATACTCATTATAAAAATATGGCATACCTGTTGAAACCATTGTACCTACTATAAACTTTCCTGCTAAAATTTTATTGCTTTGCCATGTTCTGTGCTTCAGCATTTTAAGTGGCCACAATCAATATAACAGAAAACTGCTCAGATGTTTCCCCAGAACCCTTAGTATGCCCAGACAGGGACTACTTAGACACACTGAACACAAATACACATACCTGGTTCCTTCTGTCCAGCACACTTTGAAAGATGGCTTCCTCACTTATTTAATGCTCCAACTCTGTAGCTCAAGATGATTTATTCCCAAGATCCTGGTGGGGGTCTCTGCACCACAATATCTTTGTCTATGCCATGGAAGAAATGTCCTCCTCAGCCAGCCTTCTTCATGCCAACCTCTTACAATCCAGTGATACAGCTCCAAGTCAGCTCAAGAATATCTTGCAGTCCATGGATGGAGAAAGTATCAAGAACATAATCCTCGTCTGTTATCAAAGAAGAGGTCTCCTTTCTCTCCAGGAACAGTCAGTATGTTTCATTCCAATTGTAGCACTTATTCCAGCTTTCCTCATGAAACAGTTTTGTTTTTCTGAGCAAACTATATCCAATTAGGAAAATATTTGCACATCCAATCAGAGGGCAGAGTATTCCACATTTAAGAGTTCAGCTGTGGCAGTATCCATATTTCAAAGAATTCAGATACCCAAAGGCAGTGAATAGCACACTGCTTCTGTGATTCTTCAAATACATTTCACAAACTTCCAGTAACAAACAGGTAAAAAGTAGTGTAATAAATCCAGGAAAACAAAGCAACTAAGACAAGGAAATCCCAGAAATCTCATGTTGTATCAGAAGAGTAGAAATTTTCTTGTACTAGAGGAAATTACTATACAGCATGTGTCATCTACAGCAGGTATCCCAAGTGGAGAATGATTTGGCTGATGACATGTGGATCTTCCTTGTAGAACACAGAGCTCAAATATTGCAGCAAATTTTCAGAATTTTTAAAACAAACGTTGCTGTGGGATAGCTTTCAGGCTTGCAGAGGCATCCAAAAACAGGTATGCAGTAATAGCTGTAGTGTAGCCAAAGCCCAAAAGAGCAGCAAGAAAATACAACTGGAAGGGCTTATAAAATACTGTGGCAGTGAATAAAGATAGTGAGACCAAGTAAGATTACTTGGCATCTGAAAAGGAAGCTGTAACATGAGACAGGAAGACAAGACAGGCATAAACTAGGGACAGGATAATGATTAAATAGTAAGAGAATGAGAAGACATAAGTAGCTGCAACTGCAGGAAGAGAAACGCCAGGCAAGAAAGTTACAATCAAGAAAGTTACAATGACTTCCTTCAAAGGAAGTCATTAAAGACAAGAAGATTCTGAGAAAGAATTTGATTAAACACTGAAGATAAGGAAATAATGAGTTTAAGAAAAATACTAGAAGAAGAAATAAAATAATTCAAAGGGAATAACAGGCAACTCAGGTGAAGCTGAGGTTTACAGTTGTGGCCAACCAAAGTATCAGCCAGATATCAAGACACAGGGAGATATTAAGTACTACCTTCAAGCACTTGGCAACAAGATCAGAATACTACACAAACAGACTTAGTCTAGATTTTGAAATGCTTTAAGTTTGGCACCACTGGTTATTTTTCCACAGGTTTTATACATTTAGTATCCACTAAAATATGGATTAAAAGTTCCAGTGCCACAAACAAAACAAGCAGGTGCTTTATAAACTTGCCTCTCAGTCTCAGCTCTGTCAGTTTAGCTGAACCTCAGCTCTCGGCAAACCCCTGATGCTGGAATCCTCACTGCTCTTCCTGAGAAGACTTTGTTAATGCATGAGCACCCCAACTCAAAGGATTTTTATCTTTGGCAGTTCTCCCAGCATCAGCATGCCTTGGTTCTGATCCACAGCTTCCCCTATCAAACCGGTTCTGAATTTAATAAACCAAGACTAGCCTCTTCGTAACGGCTTCAACAAATATGCAGACAGAATCTGAAAGATCCAACACCTCACCCTCGATCTAGGCCATGACTAGATGATTGTTTCCCTTAAGGAAAAGGATGTCTTTGGTACCAACACAATGCAAGAGCCTTGTGATATAAGCAAGACAAGCCGCTGTTCCAGGGATTTACCTTTCTGCAAGCAGGACAAAGTCCATTCTCATCAGTGCGAATACGATGCCAACAGAAACGACAGATTTGGTAGCCACAGGTGCAAGGGAAGAAATTGATGTCATCAATTTCCAGAGGCTCCATGCAAAGAGGGCATTCCACAGGGTCTTCCTTAGCATCAGGGCTGCGAGACATCTTTATATGTTCGCAGAGCAGCAAAAGTTTATAATAACTTAATAGACCAAGAAGGTCAGCACTTGAAGGTCTGCAAGAGGGGAAAAAAAAGGAGAAAATATTATTAATGCTGTTGACACCTTTTCTTTTGTAACTTTTAACATTTCAGTTCTTCATCACTTTTCTCCTCCCCACACAAGTTACCTACTAACACACAAGCTTTTGCCTAATAAACTTGATTGTTTTTTCCTACTTATGAGCCTCACAAATAATACAAAGATGGTACTGGTGATGCACCCTCCCCACTTGGATAGAGAAGCACTTTGGCAGTTCAATAGCCTGTCTGGGTTTCAAAATGTAGACTGCAAAGAAACTGGTGTACACAATACATTGGCTGTTGTTCCACCAAATCATTTAACTATTGCTTTCTTGGAGCCCTTTACAAATCTAAAGTTAAATCCTTGAATGCAGGACTTAAATGTTTAAGACCAATTTATTCCTTTGCTCAGAGATGTGGAACAATGAGATTTGCAGTAACATTTAGGTCATCCATTCAGACTTGAGTAGGTTACAGAATTAACAAACAAAAACAAGGAAAGCTTCTTACTCAGGACAATTTGTTTCTTTTGTCTATCTCATTTTTTGGTCCAGAGACTGATCTGTGAGATCAGCCTTAGGACTACTTCATTAGTCAAGATTTTTCAGGTGCACATCTTTCTACATGCATCAAACTTTCATCCTAGTCAATTATGCTTTTCATCAGCACCCAATTCACGCCAAAGCCAAAATACATGCAATGTGCTTGAAAAAACTCAAGTTGTAACCTAGAGTGCAGCCATGATAAGGTATTTCTGGACCAGAATTTTAAAGAAGACCCGTACTCAAGTCACCATTTTCTTAACTTATTTCCTGAATTCAGTCATTTGAGTATGCTTCTATTCTGTCAGTTTAAGGATGCAGCACAGGAAATTTACTTTCAGACTCAAAACAAGACACTTGGAGTCACCACTGAGATAACCAATTTGGGTGTTTTCTTCTTTATTTCATTTAAGTACCACGCTGGATATGCGAAATTGTACGTAATCTCAGCAAGCTGTCTCCACCTGCTGCATGACACATGCAGAATTCAAGGGCAACAGTAGAATTTTTAGGTGGACTTTCGGAAGAAAAATAAAAGGAAAAAATGAACATAAACTAAAAACCCAATGAGAAATACTGAAAAGATGTAACCAGAATTGATAGTTGGATGGTCATGCGTGAGCTGTATCACTTCTTTAGAAATAAGTGAGCTCTAAAGTTTTTATAAAATCCAGAATTCTTTTTGCAATCATGTTTTTCCCAAAACATCAGTAACTGAATTATAATTGAACCACACACACAATCTGGAGTCTCCCTTTACTTCCCCAAAAAGTTTTCTGTTTCATTTCTAACCAAAAGATACTAGATTGTGTACTATCCAATATTTCTCCAGGCTTTTAGGAGCAAATCCAGAAACCAATTCTCACATCCACCTACTTGAAGAAGAGTGACATTTAATTCTGTCCTTGGAAATAATATGACTGAATGCTTTGAAATCAAACCCTTGCTCAGAGATTTCAGTATGGTCTGATGTCAGCCTTAGGTAGCATCGATTTGATACTTTAACCACCCCCCAAAAAAACAAACAACTGGTTGTATTTTGATCTTCCTCACCCCATATCACACTTCCTTGCATGAAGTCTATCTTATAAACCCCAAGAGGTTCCAGCTCAAGTTGGGACCCCTCCACCATACAGGAGAGGATCCATCTAGTGTCAGTCTGCAATACTTGTCCCTGTCTGCAAACCACTTCAGGGACAGACATTCCTCTACAAGCAGCCAGGAGAGAACCCTTAAGAGGAAAAACATACATGCATGCAACCAAAGCACCATCCAAATACATAGCAGAGAGCATACAGCATTGTATGGGAATGGCTGCATTGTCATTAGGTTAACCTGTAATCACAGGCTGATATCAGAAGCCCAGACTACCTGCGATTCCAACTAGTTTGGTAGGGAGTACATCCTCTAAGCACAAAGTGCAGTTCTGGTAAACATATACCACTGCCCTTGAGAGAAAAAGTTCCACTGGATGACTACAAAAAAAAGTAAAAAAGTAAGGATGAGAGAACAGTTTTCACATGCTGTAGGCATAATTTCTCTATACAGCATGCACTAGCAGCAGCACTGTCCTCTTTCTTACCGTCACAATGACTAAAATCAAAAAGTTAAACTTCAGTGATAATACAGCAGCTTTCATTTCATTATCTATGCTTTCATTCATGCATTTTCACAATCATTTTGACAGTCACAAGACCAGGTTCTGGAATTTTGCCAGTGTTTTCTACAAAGAACACTAGCAGAATCTGACCTGAAGGAAGGAAAGGATTAGTTTGTTCAGGAGCTTTGTCTTGTTTTTAGGAATACATCCCCACTGGCTGAAGAGTGGGAGGAACTGTTAAAAGGCCCCAGAACATCATTTAAGTGGTTATTATGCAGATAATGCACATTTTTATAGTAGCCTGTAAACATCTCCTGTAAACTTTTCACACTTGTATAGCAGCAAAACTTGTAACAATATGAAAGTGACTTTCAACCAAAGCATGGGATACACTCAACAGACTTCCTTCAGTTTGGCTTTGGATTTGACTTCGTCAGAGATCTCCCAACAACAGGTCAGTAGGCACCCAGTATATTCCCTTCTACTGCATACTCATTCCACCACCTGCTCAGCAGCTCTGAGCCTACTGAAACACATCTAAGTAAAGCTGTACTAGTACAAGTGAAACCGTAGTTAAAAGAACAGTTTTGAAGAAACTTTCACCACTACAGTAAAATTACTGAATTTACTTAGGAAGTTTTTATTTGGAATCTCCATTAAGATATGTCATCGGTTCATGTGGAAAAAAGGCATAACATATTAGCTAGTGCCTCTGGGATATGCAGATCAGCTCTAACAAAACTGCAACATAATTAACATTTATGAGCTGTTTAAGTTAACACTAAGAGTTCAGCAGCTGCTAGCAATAATGTCAATAGCTTCCTTCAGGCAGCAAATGGCCCGTTATTTTACAACAAGGAGTAAGGAGCAGCTGTGTGCCATGTTTCTTGAAACTGAGGAAATATTTATTTACTTGGCCACAGACCATTCAAGCATCCCATTTAGAGATTCTCCACTGAAGTGTGTCTCCATTTCAGAACGGTTTATATTACCAGGATTTGTATCTGAAATCATCATCAGAACAGTGCTTGTTTTTTTCAAAACTGGAATAACATGCATAGTAAGGCATCAATAATGCATTCTGCATATAGCTCATGCTCTACCAAGAAACACAGAGTAACTAGTCAGTTCTAAGGCTATTCCAAACAATTCCAGATTAACAGCACGGGAAAAGTAACGCAGCAATAGCAAAAAACAAAAGGCAGTATTACATGTTGTGCTTCATCTAGAGCATTTGGTCTTCGGGACCAAATTCCAAGAGATTAAATTAATAGTGTCTCAGGAGAAGAAAATGAGGAAGGCTGTGCAGGTGTACACATGCTTTACAAGCAGCTAGAATTTGTATGTACATTTCCAAAAGTCCAACAACTGCGGTCAAACATGGCTCCAACAGTTCCACATCCTGTTTACAGGACACTATGCCAAAACATTCACACAGGGATGGAGCAGAAGTGGACAATGTCCAGCAGCATGTTTTAGGTGTAGTGATTTTGTAAAAGGTAATACCCCAACTACAGAAACATGAAGTTGTGTGGTTTATCCCTTCTACTAAACCAACTAATAAGTTATTTTCCAAACACATACAGAATGGAAAAAAAAGGAGAAATTTTTATTAACTTTTTAAAGCGCTTACTTAGCAGATGACAGCTGTGTCTAATCAGCTTCACCAAACAATTGTTACTCCCAATGAAATCCTCCAGATTTTGTAGTTGGGGAAAAAGTGATCCTACTGTTTGAAGGTACTCACCTAAACACAACTTAACTTCTAATATACCTAGTGATTTCAGTTCATTTAGGATGCAGATGTTTGTTGCCTTTCCCTTCTGCACTTGAGGGGAGCAAGTTTTACTTCCAGCAGTTTATCTTCCCTACTTAATTTAAAAAAGGGTCATAAAAAAAAAAGGGGCGGGGGGGGAAGGCAGGGGAAAAAATAGCTTGTTATTCATTCTTTTTCCTCAAGTTTGTCAGCAGTTTGAGACTTGACACACACTCCTCATCTCTCCACAGTAGACATGAGAATATCTCCATTTGCTGGCAGTTCATTTTAGTAAACATGTCCCTTAAAGTTTAAGTTCTCCTCCAGGAAGGCAGCTAGCTCCATGGAATACAGACACATTCTTCTCACACAATGGACTGAATCCAGCCTTGCTACTTGCTTTAAGAAAATACAGGTGTCACAGCCAAAAATTCTCAAAATCTAGTAATGAAAATCCTCAATAAGGACTCACATCCCAGAAAGTATTTGGAGACTCAGGGCCTCTTGAAGGAAAAAATCCAGACATGCATTAGCTAATGTTTCACCTAAAGTTCAAACATACCTGACACTTGAAGTGAAACAGGTCGGAGTCTATGCACTGAACCTTTAGTAAGGACTCATTAAACTTATGCAAACAGAAACCTATGTTTTTTTTCATGGCCTTGTATCTCTTGAAACTCGTCAGCCATGAGAATTCTCAAAACCTGAATGTATGTAGATGCTTGCCTGAGTAACGCTACTGGGAAGGCAGCCCCCCCACCAAGGCCTCTGCTCCCACTCTGCTGAAGGATCACTTCCCTTTCTACACTTCACCTCTGTGCTGATCCCACATACAAGCTGGAGGGAGAAAGACAAGCAGACCACAGACAGCAGCTATAATGGGTTACCTCTTCCTTGAATCAGCTCTGTCAGCACAGCACTCTCTTTCTGGCCAGCATGGGGGCGCAGTGGCTGAGGCACATTTGGACTACCTGCTCCCACTCATGACTGCTGAAAGGAAAACAACACCCACCTTCTTCTGACTCTGCAAGTAAGAAAGGCTATCACTCCATTGCATTGCAGTGACCACTGGAAGCTTTACATTAAAACATTTCATAGGCACGCTACAAAGAAAAGCCCATTTTTACTGATTTAAGCATGCAGAACTGAGGGAGATTCGGTGAGTTAGTTGATAACCCATACGGTAGAAAGTTCACGTATGCACATCCTAAATCCATGTAACAGACACAAGACTAGATGTTTTTATGAAGTCATCCACACAATTCAGAAGAAATCTGTGAAACTTCCACAGAATTTTCCATCTCTTTGATTTGTTACCCTGTACTTGGCTGTCATTTTTTTGAGCCCTACACAAGAGTGGTCCCTTTCTCCCACCAGCCCTTCACTCTCATCAAAATACAGCAATATTTTACAATCACCTGGTTAGCAACACTGACATATGAGACAGCAGGAGTGCTGGAAAGGGGCTGTGCTTTTCTGAGTTTTACGGCTCTGGTACCGACTGGGAACAAAGACACTTCGGTAGCAAGCAAGTAGGCTCCTGAATTCATCCAAGTTAATTTTCATTTGAGACCAACGGAAAGTTCACTTCCTACTTCTATTTCCTGACTGTGCTGAACATTTAAAGCAAAATGTACTACAGACTGTAAAATCATGCCCAGTAACTACAAAGTCCATTTTCCCCCATGTCTTCTTTCTGGGATAATGCTTATTACTCTGTTTGTGATCTGCAGCTACATTTTGATCACAGTACAAACAACATCCAAGAAAAGTTAAGACATTGACAAAGTCCCAAATGTTTGGAAAGTATGACCGGGAATCAGGCAGTCATCTCAGTATTTCTAAAAACACTGTTATGCTGGCGAGGATTATCCCCAAGTTATTTAGCTCAGAGGTCAAAACTGAAGCCTCTAGACACTCCTCTGCTTTGTGTCTCCCTAGAGGTGCCTAGGGAGCTCATGCTCATGGTCTCAGACTTTGAATTCTGCCAGCATAAGCAGTTGTACCATCACTTGAACCAAAAGAACAAAACACAAATATCTTTGCATGGTCATATTTAACTAAATCAATCCTCCATCTCCTTCATCATACAGCCGTACAGAAGCTTGCTCCAGTATTATGAAAACACAGAAACAAGCACCTAGAGGTAGCAACTGCTCAAGCAGCATATTCAGCAACAGTGCAAAACTCAACCCAAGAAATCACTAGAGAAGTTTCTACCTAATGCCCTCAAGGCGGCTACTAACAAAAATAGTCAGATGCCACCTGCTAAATGAAAAGGGAACTAATCATTCTTTATAAACCCAATGTGAACACAAACTATTTCAAGACAGTTATGTGGCAAAGAAAAATAAGTTATTGACCTAAAAAAGACACTTTTCTCTCATTTAAACTGAACCAAGAATTGGTCATTATTGGCTTATTGTTACAGAACACTGATGCATAAAGGCCTACATACTGTCAGGGACACGTGAATGCCAAATAAGGTATTATTTACTCAGATAACTTACTTTCTTACAAGTTATGAACAGAATCGAGATGTTATATTTTATTCAGAAAGAAAAAAGACCAAATAAGATTCTGACAAATTCATCCACAAGCTGATAAAGCTCTGGACATAATTATACAAGACAACACTATCCCAGCATGTAGGTCATCTCACTCAGTGAAATTAAAAGCATAATATTGCTCTCTAATTGTAAAAATTAATTTCCCACATTCATTCACATTCAGTTCTAGGATTCCTTTTTTTTACTTTCTGAATGCCCTTATTTCTTTTTTGTACTTACAATATATAGACATGATACGTCTAAAGCATTGGGATGATGAATTAGAAATGGACTATACAATTATTAGTTTACATATTTTAAAAGCCTCTGTCACACACAGAGACCATGTAATATTGGTATACATATTCTTGCATGGTTATTTCCTCCAGACAAAACAGATGCTCAAGCAACAAGTGAAACAGAATAGCTATACCTGTACACGTTTGTATACAGCAAATCATGTATCACAAATTGTTGTCAAAGGATGTTGCAGAGACCTTAACATGTAATACTAAAAAAAAAAAATCTGTCCACTCGCATTAATCTGAAATATGTTCCATCTGAACTATTCTGAATTCCCTAAATCTCTCGTTACTGGGGAAAAAGGGTACTACTCCATTCGTTGTACTTTTCGTTCAGAGCATCTGCTACAAGTCACTGTCAGAAACATGATCTAGATAGACCAACTTGCCAATCATGCAGCAACCACAGGTGGTTATTAAACAGGCTGTTTGGGGAATGGAGTGCTCACACAGCACTCTAGCACGAAACACTCGCTTTACAGTTGGGGTATGTACACATCAGTGTGCCATAGTTCAATTTTTCCACAACGCTGTGTTCTATCTAGTCCCTATTAAGGTGCTACATACTCATGCACATCATCTACAGATCACTTTAGAACTTAAACTCCAGAATTCCCAATGTGAGAAACTTAACACACTGCCCCAAGTCACCACGTCAGCAATACCCCTTCCTGCCTTTGCACTGCCATTCAGGATATTCTTCCATCTCCCATGACACAGCTCAGCTCTCTGCCTGTCTCCTAGGCAGTATGCTCACCATCTCCCATTTTCATTTGATCTCCTGGCACCACTCAGGCTATTCACATTTCTGTAGAATGCCTACACCCAAAAGATGAAAAAAACCAGCATTTGTTCCAGGCTTCCAGGTACCAGTGTTTTTATCAGTCCATTTCTTTTTTCACAGAAGAGGTGAGAACATGCCATTCTATAATGAAAGCTTCTTGTGCTAGCTTGTATTAGATTGCATACTTAATAATAATGGCAAATATTCTCAGATCCAATTAGAAAGAACAGCTCAGGTCTGAAGAGTTCCACAGCCTTTAAAGAGAAATGACCCAGAAATTCTTACACACACAGGAAAAATCTGCCCACTTGAGGCTGTAAGACTGTATTTGAGTATAACTCATTTGCATAACCCTGCCTGCAGCCATCACCTTCTGGATAATTTTCCAGAAGGACTTACTTTTGACCTGTTGCTCCAGCTGCATTAGTTCACACAGACTTAATATTCCAACTGGTCTGATCTGCAAATCATACCATCACTGAAGAACAATCTGGCACAGAACACCACCAATGCAGTATGCTCAGAATGAAGCATATGATTTTTTAACTTGCATTCAAGGACAGCTCAGCTTTTACATTATAAAAAACTCCTGATTTGCATTTTCACAGTGCAGCACGACCAAGACCACTGCAGCATCTTTAGAAGTCCTAGCCTGCTTATCCAGCTGCACTCCCTAAAATTACAACAGTTGTACTACCCAGTGCAAAAAACCTGTAAGCAGTTTTCTTATTAATTCCTGGATATTTATGTTATCCAAATGAAGGAAAAAGAATATTCAGTTAAACCTCCTGCAAACATCTCCAGAGATTTAAGCATTTATTAGATAAATACCTTCCTCTATAGCAAAAGTATTATCTCTTATTTGCCCCTGAAGAAGCAGGTACAGAAACAGTACTACACAAAGCATAACTAAAGAAACTAACTTGTCATCAGAGCAAAGGCACACTACACATGAAATTTTTCTCTCTGGATTTTTAATTGTTAACATGCAGCACTTTTGCTCTTGAGAGAACAGTATCCAGTAGCTAACACACACACTTCTGAAATTATCTTGGGAATAATAGAAAGTTACAGCTGCTAGGGGCAAGCGGGAAGAAGCACAGGAAAGGGGGATAGAAGCTGATCACACTGAAGAGATGTGCATTCTTACTTGTAGCACCATGCTTTATAAAGACACACATATATTCCTTTAGCCAATATCAATTACCAAAATGCCTTGTAGAAAACTAGATATAAAAGCAAAGTCAGCATGATCACAGGTTATGGCTTCTTTTCTCAACCAGTTAAGTGTATCAGGAACCTTCCAAATTCTGTAACTCTCCTTATGAACTGCTGAGTTGTCACAGCAGTATTAACTGATAACAAACCAGGAAAAGTATAGCAGCCACATATTAGTATTATCAAAAAACTCTCACACAAGACACACGACAAGTAGTAAATTTTCTGTTTATGCATAAGTGTGGGGATCAACCACCCCACAAGCCTTGCTTCTAGTCAAGAGCCCCCTTGAACATTGCTCTTAATTTCACAGACAGTTTGAGATGCTTTTCTTGAATAGAAAGAATATAAATCAATGTATGAGGTAACTTTTTTTCCTTGTTACCAAGACATGAATAAAATTAAGAATTATTCACTCTGAAGCTTAATAACACAGCTGAATACACTTCAGATCTAGGGTATAAGAGATCCAGTCAGGGTTAGTAACTACTCCTCAGTTCCCTTCCATAGCATCCTTGAAATCAGGAAAGCAAACTAAGACACCAGAAAATCTGAGACAGAAGAAATTTTAAGTAATTCTCAAAGTTCTTTATGTATGTGTTAAAAATTGGTTTAAAACAACCTTCAAAAAACAGATAACAGAGCACCTAATGTTTATTTGTTTCCTCTCTGCCTTCTCAATTAAAATGTTTTTATTAGGCTTCAACTCATGCAGTTGTCCAGTATTTTCAAATAACTTGACCTTTAGAGAGCAGCAGAGTTATTATGCGACTTTCAAGTCATTTTAAATAGCAAACATGAACGTAATATCAGCCTAATTACTGATTTCTTAGCAACAAGAGTATTAAGTCTCTCATGTTTTTCCATAATCCATGAAAGCAAAAAGACTTTTTAGTTGGGTTGGAAGGTGAGAAATGCACCAAAACAAGTTTAAGACAGAGTAAGAAAGCCTTATACAGCTTATAGGTTCTGGATGAGTAGTGATTCCAGCTTGAGTGCTTCTGCTAATCAAGTAATAATGCAAAGCATTGAGCTCAGAAGAATAAAAATCCTCTGTTAAAGTCCATACACTTCTCAGTGCCCACAATTCCATCTTGAAACTCACTGGCAGCTGATGCCAGAAATTAGAAGACTGGCATAAAGTATGCTGTATGACACATTGATTGACAAGTCAACAGTCACATAGAGTACTAGATTGAAAATGCTGTCTTATACTAGTAAAACACAAACTATTACTGCATCACTTCCCTAGTCACAAACTGTGAAGCACCTATGTCAATGCCTCCCGTAGCAGTTTGTACTTTATGTCTAACATTAACTTAGGAAAAAAAAATTCATTTCACTCTGAAATTATGTGGATGTTTTACAAAGAATCCAAATCATCATCTGATTCTCCAGACTGCAGCTTTATTCCTCACAACTCAGTGTCCCACCGGATGCCATGAAGCAATGAAGCCTTCACAAGTCTTTTTAAGTACCAACTGTGATAATCAGAATAGTTTGAATGTTACAGATACAGTATCACAATGGAGAAAATTCCAGAGATCCCTCTCCTCCAAAGCTGCAACCACTCCCCTGGAAAGATAACAGGAACCACACTTTTCTCACTCAAGACAAAGTTTCCACACCTAGGTCAGCCCTATGAGCAGCAGCATCAGCACATGGCTACTAACTAGGCCTCTTGGCTTTAACTGAAGACCACAAGAGAGTAAGAAGTGATGATATGATCAAAGCCCCACCATTAATCACTATATAAGCCATTCTTGAAAAGGTCAAGAACGAAGCAGAGACAGTAAAATTATTTATTTAAAAACTATTAAACACTTTCTATTTCCGGACCTAGCAATACGGTGTAGGAGCAATAGTCAGCTGCTGTCATTCCTCTACATAGGACAGAACTCAAGGAAAACTGCTGGAGCAATAATGGCTTCCGACAGACTATCAGCTTTTTTGCACTACACCATTTAAAGCATTTCCAAGTCTGAATCAAATATTTTTCCTTTTAGTGACTGATTAGATATGGTCAAACCAAGATGAAGAGTTCAGGGTTTTTTTAAATCAGGTAACTCAGCAGTCATTTCTCTTCACGTAACTCACATTTTTTGAATATGCTGTTGTCTATAGCTCACTTAGAAAAGAAAGAAAGAAAAGAAAAGGGGAAAAAAAAAAAAAAAATCAAACAGATCCCCTGAATGTGTTCCTGATTCAGCACAGGAAGAACAATGCCAGAATTTTCTCTTTAGGAGCATCAAGGCAAAGTTAATGAAGTTGCATTTTGAATTTTCAAGAAAAATACACAGTTTGGGAAAGAGAATGACAATCAGCAATCAGTTACACAATGCTGACACGTGAACTGACATTCCCAATCACTCAATATTACAAAGATCTTGATTATATCAACCCATAGCCTAGAACTGGGATTTCTTGCCTCCATTTATACTTGTAAAAGCTCCAATGTGCTACTACACATGTGTGGTGGTTTTGTTTGCATCTTTTACTTTTTGTGAGATAAAGATTAGAAGAAAGGGCAAAGCAGGCTCAAAACTTTAAAGAATACAAAGAAGTTTATTACTAACAGAACTAAAAGTAATAAAAGAATGGTAAAGATTACAACAAAACTCTCCTTTTTTCCCTTCAGCCCCTCTCCCCCCAGCATCTCTCCCCCCAGCACCTCCCTCTAATAATTTCCATACTTGCACAAAGGATAAGATATGATTTCAGGTCAGAATTGCCGTCTTTAAGTCTCATTCATATTTGAAAGAAAAAGAGGTTTCTTCTGCTCCAGTGTGGTGTTTCAAACTGTCACTAACAAACAGACCCGCCCGGGGAAAAGAAAAATCTGGTGCCGTGAAATATCTCTCTCTCTCTCATGAACTAAGAATGGGGTGTCTTTTTAAGGACAAAAAATTCCAGCCTGGAAAGCAACAACTCTTTTCAAAGTCTCTTACAGCTCCCAAGTGGCTCAGCATGGCCACACTTCTCTTCTGCAGGCTACCATGGAATTCTCTTCCCCCCATGTCTCTGACTGAGAAATAACACAGTTTGTAACATCAATCTCACCAGTGTGCTAGAAGCGTGTTTAAGCTGCGCGCGAAAAAACACGCTGCCGCCCTCCTTTTTTTCAGTCCTCATCTTGGCTCACGTGACTTGCTTTCTCTTTCTCTCTGACTCTGCAGCCTCCATGTTGAAGGGCTGATTTCTTCTCGGGCTTTGCGGTGGAAAGAAAAGCCTTTTCTCCTTTATGCTGCCAGGATTTCCATGTCTGCTACGTTGGTAGTACAAAGCTGGCTCGGCCCGGCCCGGCGGGGCCCGCGCGGCCACGTGCAGTGGGGGAGGGGGTGCTCCGTCAGCTCCGGGTGGTTTCGGCTCGGCCCTGCCACAGCCGGTTCACGGGCTCTGGGGAGTTCTCTTGCAGCACCCCGGGGGTGCTGTGCCTCATCCCGAAGAGGGATCGGGAGAGGGCAGGGGCTCGGCCCGGCCCGGCAGGGCCCGGCGGGGGCCCGGCGGGCCCGGCCCCGCCACCCCTCCCCGCTGAGGGACCGGAAAAGAAGAAGGAAACTTCCCCTCCTCAGTGCCTTTTATATGCAAAATCGTGAGAAGCGATTGGTCTAAAACCTTGTCCATCAACTCAGCCCCTTCAAACCACCACAACATGGCCTGAAAATTTGGCTGAAGTTTTTCCCTCCATACCTGTGCATTCATTCTTTATCCAATACTTTTTCAATACAAGTTCTACTTGCAACAAATAAGGAGTGAAAATTTATAAAATCAAACATAATTAATGCTTGATCTATTTTGAAACAAACTTCAATGAGGTGAAGAATAAATCTCTTCACAAACTTTTTATGCAAAAGAGCTATAAATTCCAGTACATATTTATTTTTAAGAAAAAAGCCATTTTGCTTAAGAGTTTGACAGGGTTTGTCTCTACAAGTTTATAGACTTTCATGCTTAACTTAAATCGAGAAAAGCTGTCCCACCGTAACTTCAAGAGAAGTCCTGAAGATAGTTACCAGAAGTTAGTCTGGTAACAGGCAACAGATACACACACCATGAAATTTCACAGCTCTTTGTAGGAGTGCATCAGGAAATTATGTTGAACTGCTGAGAAGCATTCCCAAATTCTGATCAACAAAACCTATGAGAAGCTAATTCATGTTACAAACTGCTGAATCAGCCAGGTAACCACCCTCACACTACATGCACAGAATTGCAGCTTTTGCACCACTTGCACCACTTTTACTTTCATGCTACAGGTACTACCTGACGTTCTCAGGATTCACTGTTGTATCACAGTGCTTTCATTTACAAAACTTGAAAAGACATGATAAGCAAATCTACAGCAAAAAGCATTTCTGTGTCCAGCAACACCAGGTATTATGACAGAGAAACATTTACCCATAGCACTGACATACTGTCCATAAGCATGCTTTTCTAGACCCTAAGACCTGATAAAAATTTGAGGGAGACACTAGTTACATCAAGATTGGTTTAATCTACTCGTAAAGTGGGAGTACAGAGATGTTTCTGTAGTATTACTTGAACATCATTACACAAAAAAACCAGTTATAACCTAGCTCCAAAACTTTAGCATTCACAGCAGACACTCACTCACCTACTGCTAGTATCACTTGGAACAAGCTGCTTGTGACCATACTATTCTTTGTCGGTTTGCTTGTTATTATAAATAAAACCTTTTCCTTGGCACAGCAATATCTCAAATAACCAGATCCAAGTCCTAATATACTACAACTTCATACATGCTCTATACAGCCAGCCACAATTGAAATTGTAGACATTTGAAGAAAAAAGAAGCAACGCATCTACAGTCAATAAATTACATGGCCTCCTCATACTGCCTAATTAGAAGGACTCTCTTCTGGTTTTCACACTGGTACTGTCACTCCTCATTAGCAAATGGCTTTGAACAGCCAAAAGGGCAGTTTTAACCTGAAGAGCAACAGAAGTAAATTCTGGAAAAGAGCAGCATCAAAATACACAGAGCTCAGAGTTGCAAAGAACTACAGATACTGCTATGTGTAAAATGGGCAGGGACACAAAAAGAGACTATATAAGCCCAGTTTCCCAGTTTGAGCACAGTTTGTTTTACAGAAGAATCACTCATTTCTAAACAAGCTCCATTACACTCAACCATTGCACTAGACGTAAAGGAGACATCATACATTATGTGCACAGAACCTGTCTTGCAGGAGCAGAATTCAGAGGGCTGGTGCTAACAAAGCTGAGATGACTGTAGTAACACCACCTCACAAGAAAACACCATGGATTTTCCCTGAAATAGGACTACACAAGATTTCAAGAGCAAAGGAGAACTTATAAGAACGTAGTATTATCTATGGATTAGGTTGCTGTTGAAACAACCAATGTTTGAAACTGCAACAGAAAACTCATACCATTGTTAAGTGTCACTTATATTCAGTGTCAGCTTTCAGAATATATTGGCAAGTATGTTCCATTCCTGGAAAATCTACAACTCATTTCTTAATTGTATTAGAGACCAATGAAAATAGACTTAGGAGGCTGATTGTTTAGATCTCAGTAAAATCTGAAAGCACTTGTAAAATATTTCTTACCTTTCTACAAAATAAGCTGAATGAGTTTGCTTTGTAGCCTTCCACAGAAGCTGAGATCCTTGCCTTTGCAAAAGGTAGTTTACCACATTAAGGCTTCATACCATCCAACCTCACATAGTTAAAAGATCATGGAAGCATAAACAAAAGCAAGTGGGGAAAAAAAAACTTGGTGTGCCATCATGACTTCCCTAAAAAGCTATAGCTTTCTCTGAAAATCCTTGGCTTAATTACAACTGCCCTTTTTCCCACACTGGGGAGAAACACAAGTAGAAAGATGTCTTGCACCATTAACAATGCAAGCCTTTTTTGTTTGCGGCCTGATAAGCAAGTCTCAGAGTTTTTTGAACTGTACACCTATATTGGCTACACGCTATTCTCAGGGACAACTAAAATGCTCTGTTTATTGTGGTCTATTACAGTGCCAGACTCTGCATGGCCAGCACAGTGATAATCACCAAAAGTCCTCAGGGCTGAACAGTGCCAAAAGCTCCACAGTCCCCTCTAGATAAAACATCCGAACTGAGATTCTAGAGCAGTCTCAAGGTAATAGGTCTAGAATATTAAATATAGAAGGGACATCTTTGTTTCTCGATCAGTATTGCAATCCATCGTAAGTCTTTCAAGCAGAACAATCCTTTCTCTTTCAAGACAGTGGTCACAAAAGCGATCTCTACAGCCTCAGGAAGGCTTTCCTAGCATTTTTTATAGAGAAGCTGAATCCATACAAAAATGTATCAAAGCAGGCCACCAAGAAATAAAGTTACAAGCTGCAGTGACTTCTTTAAAAAACAAAGTACTTGGTGTTTTATTCAGAAAGTCATTAGTACCAAACAGCAATTTGAATAAGCAATAGATTACAAATAAGCCTCACACTAAGAGCAGCCATATAATCAATCTATCACACACATCAAATTAGGATCAGTAATTCCTAAATTAAGTCAGAAACAAGAGGTGTCTGCACCCTTACTTCTCCTTATTCTTCCAGCAACCTGGGCCAACTACAACAGCTACTCAGGACAGATTTGTTCAGATTTGTCCAGACTGGCATACCAGATCCCCAAGTACAGAATCCAGCAAGCAGCAAAATAACGTTCCTTTCCCCTGCTATGACCACATGTTTGAGATGTGCTGTTATTGACTCTTCTGCTTTGGTTTTCAGAGCTCAACCATTCCTGACTACTCTTCTAACAGTATCATTCTCTTTTCATTAAGACATTCCACTTAGTAAGCTTTATGATATTTGAGTCTTGGACATAACTACATCATTACTCACACATATCCTAAAAACTGATTCTCTAAAAAACAACTGACACTGAGTTTGGAGGAAAATAATTAGCAAGTCTAATTTTAACAGGGAAAATGGCTAACACACATAGTTGTTATAAATAGCCATATATCCCTGCTAATCAAGGTATTTGAAAAATAAATATGCAAATAAGCCTAAGTCAGCCCAGCAGTTGTGTCGCATTCTACAAGAAAAATAACCCACTCAGTCTGCTTTACTGTTCAGAATTTCTAGGGTCTTGACTTCAGGAGGCCAAGTAATAATGAACCAGAATGAAATACCAATGTGTGCTTTTTACATTTATGCTTACTATGGGTACTGACTACAGGACAGGCAGCACTGGCTATATTTTACATGCAATATACGTTAGGAAAACAGTTAAGCACAGAGCCTAATTTGATGAGAAAAAGTCTTTCAAAATTAGTCTTAAAGACATAGAAGCTCCATCTGAAACATGTGCGCAGAAACAAGAAAATAAAACAATGGGTCATATTGCACTGCTACTTTTGTGTGGGCTACTGTGTGATTCCAAACCTATAATAGAAACTTTACAGTGTGGTTTAGTCTTCATCTGCAAGGTGCAGAATAGTAATTAAGTGTTTTAAAGAGCAACCTGAAAACCCATATTACTGTTCCTACATCAGAGCGGAGTGGTTTCCGCTGTCCCTAACAGCAATGTCCACTTTCAAAATGAAAGTCACCACTTAGCATTAGATTTACTCCCTGAGTTATACAAAGATATTTCTCAACATTTTTCCTGAGGACTTGGGAGAGGGAGCAGGGGAATATCATATTATTCAGGGATATGGCACCCAGGTTATCTGCTTCCTCACAAGGAACAGGTTGCACATTCCAGATTCTTTTAATACCCATCTGCATAACGGCCAGTTATGCAGAGAGTAATGAAGAGAGGATAAAGTAATCTGTACAGATTGTAAGACCACATACAGTATCTTTTGTTCCTCTGACTTAATAAAATGACAGATTTTTATCTCCTTTTTAAGACAGGACATTTGTCTTTGGAAGAGGTTAGTGTTTTATCCTTACTTACTGTAACAGAAAAGGCTTGTGATCAGTATTGTGCATACAGATAGGCAAATCAGATGTTATCAAGAGTTTACGTTGATAACATAATGCACATGGAAAGATGCTGGTAGCTCAGATTGCCTATAAAGCATTACTATGGCTGTAGATAGTTAACAATGAATAGTCAGGGTGAATAAACAGCACCTTTGGTTTTGTGGTGTTCTCCTGCCATTTTGTTTCCATTCTGTTTATTAATATCTGGTTATGTATGCAGGTTTCAACTACATCACTGTTCCCAAATTTACACTAGAATGTCAGTCAGATAAATTCCCACCTCTTATACCAACAGCAAACCTCTGGAAAGGGATGAAGTATTACTGCTACTGCTGGAACATCAGCAGCTCAATCCCCTGACCTTGTGGAAGGAAATGCTCGTTGGGTGGAGTAGGTAGTGCAGAGAAGAAATCCAGTTAGAGTAATAGAAAAGTAACATCCTCTCCCAGGAGGAGGAAGGCATGCCGACGTCAGTCAGAGGCAAGGACATGCTTCCCACTGCCCCATTCCTTAGGGTAACAGATTACAACAGCTGCCAGGTTAGCTGCTTTCTCCGTAGGCAAGAGCTCCAAACCGAACACACACAGAATTTACATTTCTCCTCCACAAGGAATCTCAAGGTAAAGAACTAGGTTCCCAGTAACCATCTTTCAATGAAAACTATACAGTTTAGTTTTTCAACTTTCATATGAAAGTAATTTCTATGAAAGACTAAAAATTGTTCTGAACACTTTTAAAGGGGCATTAATAGTCACAGATAAAATTTTAAGTCCTTGAAAAACATGGCTATGCATGAGACTAATAATGTTAGAGCACACAGAATATTCCCTCTAGATTAAATTCACAGCATATAAAATAGCACATCACTATGCAGAATTAAGATTTTCAACATGAAGTCACAAGTCACTTTGCTACACCTGAACATAGAGGTACTAAAGACAAAGCATGTGCCCACAGCAGCTGTCCTTAAGCAGGACAGGGATCAAGGACAGCAACAAGAAAAGATGCAAGTGAACATGAAGGGAAAGAAAACTTGTCTCCTCCTAGCACTGCACACCTCTGCAGAGCCCTGAGACTGCCAAGGATGAAGAAGCCACATCCTTGTGCCTTGTATACACTCCTACATTCATCCTACTCCAAAGAAGCCACAAGGTTTGTAGGCTGAGATTGCATCTTTTATTAAACCAACACATATAATGAACTAGTATATTGGTATAACACAAGATACTATCTCTGCATCCAACAAGATGCTACTTCTGCAGCCTCCTTCTTGGACAGGGGAACAGGATGACAGTTTGACACCGTAAAAATTCAGTAATTACTGACTGATATATTAAAGGTCCTATTTATAACTTATATTCAGCACTTGATCCAAAGCTACTGTCCCAAATTTTCATCACCATTAAAGATGATAAATTTATCTTAGAGTGTGCATAAAAATTAAAATTAACAGTAATTTACCTTGTTATTCTCAGTGAACAGCAAAAGGAGAAACATCATTTGGAAAATAGATTAAAATCAACTACAGCATAGAAGAGAAAACCAATAGCTACACTTGGGGGGTGGGAGGGGTAGAACAGATCTTTAAGATACTCTTGGAACATACACACTCTAAGTTATCCACTACAGCAAAGTCTTTTCAGATGAGGTAAAAGGAAAAAAACAGAGCCTTCAGCATATTATAACTGAGCAGTAAAATAAGCATCTTGCATCAGTTTAAAAGGGATCAAAAAATCCCTGAAGTATCTATTATACAGTCATTACACAGTGTCTGTAATAGGCAGCATTACCATTGCTGAACATCTCAACTACATCTGCTTCCTATTTAAATGTGTTTACAAATCTCACATTTACTCTTTTCTTACAGATCAACACAAATTTGGCATATAGGTGGCAAAATTCATTACATGCAGGTAGGTAAATAATGCCAAGTATCTTAGGCAGAACTGCAGCAGCGTACTGTTAGAATTTATTATCACTACGAACTTTGCACAGAAAAAAAAGTTGACTTGCAAAAGCTTAAACTGAAAAGTTTATTTTACTGCTCTCCACAAAACATACAGGATCTGCTTCTCAAAAAAAGCCATTTGGTACTTCAGAATCATTTTCTTACGCTAATTATCTATAAAAGGACTATGATGTAGAATTGAACATATATAAGTAGCCTTCCCCTCACCTTTCAAAAAAGCTTACACTTGTTACAAATGTTACACCTGCATTTTTAGAGAAAGGAAATATTATTTAAATTTTATTTTCAATATATCTAGCAGCAGTTAAAATACAGATGTAATTCACGGGTAAGTCATATAGGAGGGAAACAAACAACCCACAACAGAAAATATCTTGTTATGTTCAACAGTTCCAAGAAAAAAAGGGAAAATAAATAATATGCTTAGAGGAAGAGCTCGTCCTTCATCATCTCTGCTCTTAGAACAGAATGCCAAAATTTCGTTTGCAGAGCACTACTTCTCCAGTAGCCACTGAATGCTTTAGAATTGTGACCTTCCAGCTGGCACCTAGATCCAGCTCAGAGTTGGTAGTGACCACACTGTCCTGGTTCCAGCCAGGACAGGGTTAATTTTTACAGTAGTCAGGAGGGGGCACTGCTATGGCACAGAGGTTATTCTATACCGTTTTCCAGGGATGGGAGAGTCCATCCCTTCTGGGTCACACAGTACGGCGGCAGAGGGGATTGTCAGGGGGTTCCCAGGATGAGCAATCACTTGTGAATCATTCACCTCTTCCTCGCACCCTCTGGCATTTGTGCTGTTGCTGTTACTGTTCGATGTCTTATCTCATTGCTGTTTCCAGTAAATTCTTATCTCAACACGTGGTCTTTACCTTTTGTGCCTCCAATTCTTCTTCCCAACCTGCTTCCAGGGGAAAAAGGAGTGAGCAAGCTGTATGTGGTTTGGAGTATATCAGTGGAACACTAAATTGTGGAGTACCATTTCTACACCACGACACACATGTAAACTACTGACTACACCTGTCAGCCCAGGTATCCAGCACCCACAGTACCCCACAGTTTGCCTATAACCAACTAAGCTACCACCCATGGAGAGAAACCAAGAAAAGGTCAGCATGAAGAATGAAGTACCTTTGCCTTACTCCAGGCCAGAATTACTGTATGATTATTTACATTATATCCGCTAAACTTCTGATTGACAGAGAACTGAAGAATAGTACTAGACACACAAAAAGCTCTCTCAAACACTTCATTTACAGCATTCTATAAAGGTTTACAAACACATGTATTTGTTCATCAATCCCTAATTAGTTTTATTTTGCAAGTGCTATTAAACCCTCCCGAATCTTAAGAGTCAAAAGAGTGAGAATCACTGTCCAGTGCTTTGTTTTTAAAGGAAATACAAATGCTAATGCACTGAAAAATTACATGTCCTTCAGATTTCATCTAAGAGCAATACTAACATAGCAATAGGTTAGTTTAAAAACACTTTTCTAATTACCCGAACAAAATTCCCAAGCCTGAGAAAGAATACCTGCAAAATCTAGAATAACTAGTGTAAAGGACATTATCTATTGGTACAAGGCAAAGATGAAGATAATTGCTAGGATCAGATTTTCCTTATTCTCCCAAGAGACTCTGCAGAAGATATGAAACACCATAACGATGCTCAACACCTAATTTTATCTTTCATTAGGGGCTCTATTCATAGTCCTGATCATCACACAGAAGCTACCTAGAGGTCTTAGACTAAATTCTGCCATAAAATAAATCATAGTGTACTTGCAGTTACAAATTGAAGAAATTATTCTGGACTATCAAAATTGTGCTCTTCAGCCAACAGAAGTAAAGTATGTTTCTCCTGCTTTTTACATAGACACAACTACAGAAACAAACATTTAACCAAATACAACGGTATTGCTGTTCCTGGGGCTTTGGACATAAGTACCTAACCTGAAGGACAAACAAGGAAAACTTTACAATGGAGACTGGAATAAAAACACCCACAACCATCCCCCACACACATACAATCCAGCCCAACTTTAATATTAAATCACTTTTATTCCAACGCACTCTCACCCTGACTTCAGCTGCGGAAGGGAAATGTCTGCAACTGCAGTACCATGGACAGTGTATGGAAAAGTTCATAGAATACGTTGAGTTGGAAGGGACCCATCAGGATCATTGAGTCCAACTCCTGGCTCAGCACAGGACACCTCAAGAGTCACACTACGTGCCTGAGAACATTGTGCAAACGCTTCTTGAATGTGCCATTGACACCGCTGCGCTCCACAGATTCTATCCCTTCCATTATAAACAATGCCACCCTTCCCACCCCGACCTCTTCTGCCCTGCCCATTCGTCCTAAACAGCCTGTAACCATCTGACAGGGCACTCCAATCACAAGACTCATGCCACCAGGTTTCACTTATGCCAATATCAAATCTCTGAGACTGGGCCAAAGCTTCCAGCTTGTCTTGCTTGTTCCTCATTCTGCCTGCATTGGTGTAGAAACATTTCAGGTGTGGTACTTTGTAGCCAAACACTTCCTGAAGCAGATTGAGGGATCCCATTAGTAGTCATTTCCTCAACTTTCAGCACACCATTCCATTGCTCATCACCGGCAAGTTTTTAAGCAACCGGCTTGAACTTTAAGAAAACAAACATCCTGTGTCAGTGCAAGAGATTCAGAGATTCTGCATTACATCCATAAGCTTCAGTTTTTACATCAAGGAGTACCTTTAAGTTTAAAAAAACCTTCCTGCATTTCCACTGAAGCCACACTATCTGCTTTAAGCCTATTAAAATAGAATAATGGAATGGCCTGGATTGGAAGGGACCTTAAAGATCATCTAGTTCCAACACCCCTGACATGAGCAGCGACACCTTTCACAATAGACCAGGTTGCTCACAGTTCCATCCCTCCTGGCCTTGAATACTTTCAGGGACAGGGCATCCACAGCTCCCCTGGGCAACCTGTGCCAGTGCCTCACCACCCTGACACTAAAGAATTTTTTTCTAATATCTAAGCAAAACCTACTCAAAGTTTGATTGTCACTACATGATGCTGCAAAAAGTCCCTTTCCACCTGTCTTCTAGGCTCCCTTCAAGTACTGCAAGGCTGCAATCCGGTCACCCCAAAGCATTCTCTTTCCTGGGTTGAATAATCCCAGTTCTTTCAGCCTTTACTCATGGGAGATGTGTTTCATCCCTCTAAACCTCTTGGTGGCCTCCTCTAGACTCACTCCCACAGGTCCATTCCTTTTTGTGCAGAGGACCCCAGAGCTGCTGCAGCACTGCAGGTGGGGTCTCACCAGAGCAGAGCAGAGGGACAGAATCCCCTCCCTGGCCCTGCTGCCCAAGCTGCTCTGGATGCAGCCCAGGTACAATTGGCTTTCCGGGCTGTGAGTGCACAGTGCTGGGTCATGTCCAGCCTCTCATCCACCAGCACCCCCCAGTCCTTCTCAGCAGGGCTGCTCTTGATCCCTTCATCCCCCAGCCTGTGCTGATACCAGGGATTGCCCTGACCCAGGTGCAGCACCTTGCACTCGATCTTGTTAAACCTCATGTGAGTTTATAGGCTCATCACTGGTTTTTAGTTTCAAGCTCTAACAAGGACAATTTTATACTCAGGAAGTTGAGGATGGTTACAGTTTTTGCTACAGATTCATAAAACAATTCTGGTTGGAAAGGATCTCTAGGGTTCTTTAGTCAACCTTCTTCTCAAATCAAAATAGCAAAACAAGTCTATATTACACCGTGCTTTATCAAGTTGGGCACCAAAACATTCAAAGCTGAACACTGCAGAACCTCTTTCACCTGTCCCAATAATTGCCCCACTCCATAGAGAAACATGTTCTTCTTAAACTATTTTAATTCATGCCTGGTGTCTCTTGCCTGCCTTCCACACACCACTACAAAGAGCTTGGCTCAGTATTCTCAACAGCCTGCCCATAGGTACTCCAAGGCTACCATTAGTTCCTCCTGCTTCACAAAGTCTTTCCTGCAGCCTAAGGATGTATTTCCCTAACAGCAGACAGAATTTTAGCAAACTCTTACTTCTTATACACATCTGCTAGATTTAAAGTCTTCCAATACAAACACAAAGTATTGATTCAAAGCAGCTGTTATCTTTATCCCTGCACTTTCCCAGATACAGCTGCAGGAACTAAGACTTCATACTAAAATCTGCTCTAGTACAAGCTAAAATGAGTTATACACTGCCTTTCTGGGCTCACTATAACCACTCTCTAGGATGCACATTAACTCTAAAGAGACCATCTCCTGTTCAGCCTGCAGCTCTGTTTCTAAACTAGAATTAAAAGTTATGGAAGAACTTCTAAAAGAAACCATCATACAGCTGAATGAAGAGCTGTAGTTTTACAAGCTCATATTTATACACACACAGAGATACTTACGAAGATAAAAAGATGCCCTGAACTGAAGGGGGGAAAAAAAGACCAAACCAACAACCAAGCCTCAAATGTATCAGGAAGGAGAATAAGAGTACATTATTAGGGCTGCTGTTGAAACCACTATTAAAAAAAAAAAAAAAAAAAAAAAAAAAAAAAAAAAAAAAAAAAGGTAAAAACATTAACAAAAGCACCACAAGCACTCCAGCACCTGAAGCAAATTTCTGGTAAGGTGTAGTACCCTACTGACAACTACATGCAGAAGCTCCTGTATCAGTCTTCCCAATCCTCCAAAGTTACTTATCAGACTAACAATAAGATATTTCAGGACAGTAACAGCTCTTCAGAAATAGTCCCTCACTCTTTGACGAAGCAAGTAACATCAGGAATTATTAACCACTGGAAAATCCATGTCATGACTAGTCAAATCAAGAAATCCCAGAGACAGGGGAAGGAGTGAAGAAGAAGAAATGTATCCAAAGATTTACTTCATACCTCCTATCAGTAAATGAGATGTGTTCCAGCACTTACTTCTCAAAAGAAAAGGCTGGGGGGAGCTACAGATACTGGAAGAAGCAGTGATGCTTCCTTAACAAAAAAAGAAATCTGCTCCACAGACCTCCACTTTTCTCTGGAAAACCCACATTCTCTATTTCATTCTCAGCTGAAGGGGAGCAAAAAAGTTAGAAAAAGGTCTGTACTCTTCATCCAGCCTATTAAAAAAAAATCCATACAAATAAAATAAACTCTTGCACAGGCTTAAAACCGTTCTTCAGAATCCTTGAGAAACTACCAAGAAATACTGGGAACAAGGAGCATTTGGTCAGTCTCTTCAACCTCATCCTAAAGCTTGTGGAACAGCAGCCACTGCCCCCAGATTCACTCTCAGCCATTCACACTCAGTATCTTTACAGTCACAAGTGGAAAAAAGCAAACTTGACTTTTGCAAAAAGTGACAATGCTTGCCCCTCACTACAGAGTCGGGAGACACAAGCAAGTTTAAGCCACAGGTGAATGAACACTGGGAGACAGAACATTATTAGCTGAATAACTAACTGGGGCCTGCAGTGTAACAAAGACTTGAAACTGTTTCAGCAGGTGCAGAGAAGTGCCACAGATGAGCAAGGGGTTGCAGTACCTTTCCTGTGATATTGAGGTTGTTCAGCCTGCAGAACAGAAGGCTCCAGGGAGATCTGGATAGCAGCCTTCCAGTAAAAGTTTTAAACTGAAAGAGGGTAGATTTAAATTAGATATTAGGAAGAAATTCTTCACTGTGGGGGTGGTGAGGCACTGGAACAGGTTGTCCAGAGATGTTGCGGATGTCCCATCCCTGGAAGTGTTCAAGGCCAGGCTGGGGAGAGCTTTGAGCAACCTTGGTGAGTGCAAGATGTCCCTGCCTACAGCAGGGGTGTTGGAATGAGATGATCTTTAAGGTCCTTTCCAAACCAAACCATTCTGTGATTCTATGAAATTGTCTACACTTTCCATTTGAAACCTAAGGCAATGCATTAGAACTTAATTGCATTTAGGCAGTGCTCAAGGCAGAAAACCAAAATACTACAAATGAAGGCTGTGATCCTACAAACATTTAAGTAGTAAACTTCACCCAGTGGAATAGATCTACTGACAATAATGAAGTTACAGAACATGTTTGAAACAGAGAAACAAGCCTACATTTGCAATACAGCTTCAAAAATGTAAGTTTTATTATAACAATTCCCTGCCATGAGCACTGCTGTTACACAGTATAACAGTCTTAATATGTAAATACACAAGGCACAGTGGAACTGTAAAGATATAACAGAAGTTTAATACACACAAGCCAATTTCCACTTTAAAGAGACTACAGTCACACCAAGGTACCTACACTTGCAAATTTTCAAGAGTAAAAAAGTAAGTAAAGCATTAGCCCCTGTAGCTAGCAACTGCAAAGCCCGATGGAAAAAGAATAAATGAGTGAACCATTTCAGCTTTTTCTTGATGTGTATCTGGGAGGTAAAGTCAATTCCAAATATAGCACACGTCCTGTGCTCAAATTTGTGGCACTATCTGAAAGTAGGTGGAAATGAGGCCTGTGGCTTATTTCTTGTTTCATGCTAAAAATGACAAAGGGTGAAGACTCTCTAAAATCTGAAATTCTCTAGCACATAATTCAAGGCAATAAAGTACCTCTTTTAGCAATTTATAAAACAGCTGGATAACATAAAAGGTACATCTAATTAAAATGCAGTATCAAACAAATCCAATGATCTATCAGTTCTATTAGCTGAAGAAAAAGATCAACTTAGAGTTCAGTATGGAAAATAAGAATGCTATGCTTAAGACATCATCTGCTTCAGACAAGAGCAGGATGCTGTTTCAATAACATTCACTGACATCTGAGCAACAGAAAATAGTAAAAACATCTACCATGTCACAGTCACACTCAATCACAGTTTGGGGCTGGTTTGGCTTCTACAGAGAATACTTAGAATTTTACTTTACTTTCCATTCTGTAATTTTAAAAATTAGATTTATTTCAAAAAGCAAACCAATCATTTAAGAAGAAGCACAGAAAAGCTTCAGAGAGTGGAAGAACCTTCTTATCACTCATACTCCACGTGCCTGCTAGAAATCCAGCAAGGTAGTTGCTTCGTACAATATTCACTCACATCATAAATACCCATTCCCACATATCTGGTACACAAGCCACAATTGCCTACTTCTGCTTTTCAGGGAAATACATATTTGTTACTAAAAAACAAAGTTGAGAAAAATCAAAACCTGCATGGAGGGAAGCACCTTTATCCCAGGGAGGAACAGAACAGAGAACTGCTTGAAGATTATATGCTGTATAGTAAACAAATTTTCTAGACAGACACATATAAAGCAATTGCCTTAAAATAAAAAAGGAAAGGGAGAACAATGAGAAGTAACAGCATCAGCTTCCACAAATTTAAGCAGGATGTGCAGTATTGGTTTGATATAAATTCCTTCTACTGCTACCTCCACTACCAAGAGCTGCATTAACTCAGGCAGGTGAAGTTAAGGAGTCATTTGGTACATACAAAGTGCTGAATGAAACCCCAAACAATTTGTCAGACTGTGACAAATATATGTTATAAAAAGCACAGAAGTTCAAGCAGACTGCAAATACACTTGCCCAACATATCTTTCAAATGCTGTGACTTTTTAATACCAAGAGACAGGTCTGAGGTTTTACCAAGCAAGAGCAGCTGAATGCAATTCCTTTGGAGAAGCCTAAGCCCATATGAGATGCAAACTAACCAAAACCCATAAGAAAATCAAACAACTGCCTTAAGAGAACAAATAACTGGTTGATAGATCTAAGTTTCTTTAAAAATAGAAGAAACAAAATACAAAATGAAGACATTAAGGATGCCTCAGAAACATTTACGCCGATATCAGCTCTGGGAAGACGCTCTCCGACATCTGACTTTATATTTAGTAAATAAAAAAAGTAAAACAAAAACCCAAATAAAACACAGAGTGATGGAGTGACACTGAGTTCAACTCCTTCCTTATACTTTCATATCCTATGGTATTTTCTGAGTCTATCACAAGTCTCAGGAAAAACCGGTACAATCAACAGATGCTGCACTGCACCTTTACAGCAGTTACCTTCACCATGCTTTCAGAGATGGCACACACTGAATATAGTAGAAACAGCAGCTGGTGGTAAGTGGCTCATTTGTTAAGAGCGGATGACTACAGCACTGTAAATGCCAAAAGGAACCTGTCCCTCCCTCTCACCTCATTATACCAAATTACATATATTTGAAAACAAATTTTGCTTCACCTCTGGTCAAGAGTTTAATATATAAGTGCAAAGAATTTAAAAAAAAAACCCTCATGGTAACTGGTATTAATTATGAGTAGAGACAGAATAACCATTTTGCTTCAAAAATGCCTGTTTTCTGACTCTTCACTTTACTTATACTCTATACAACCACGGTCAAAAAAATAAAAGCCACGTGCCTCTGCAGGCTTCCTTATAAAGATGGCTGTATAGCGCTCTCTTTTTGGTCACTGAAGTCAACAGCAAATAGGTGGTTTCCCAGGAAAAGATACTCCAGAACCAATTCTAAGCAGTTTCTGCCCAAGGTGTGGCATTTTCTTCAGACTGTCAGAGTCACATGGTCACAAAACATAGCTGGCTCTCACCAAGTTTCACTGTGCTATGTATTTATACAGTAGTAACCAGAGGAATAGTTCTCATACAAAGTATGCCCCTGCCCCACCCCGAGGGAATCACAAGCCTCAAGTTAAATCAGAATGAGACCATGAGCAAAAAATTTAAGAAATTAATGGCTCTAAACGGGCTCAATGAGAGGAGGAAGCCATTACACTGGTGAAAACTTACAGTGCATGCTTACAATTATAACTACTATTCAAGACTCAAATGAAACTGTAATCCAGTCAAATGATAACACTACCCATGTACAGAAGACAGCCTGATAAAAGAGCTGCTATTTCCTTAAACTTCCTAGCTGTTCTTCCATATTTTCAACGTACACTAACAGTTATGTAAAGGATAACCAGTGATCATCTTCTGGTTTCAGACCTACCACCTATGTTCTAGAACCAGTTTGCCACTAACTGTGAAACCACAACATTAATACGTTAAATATATGCTTTACTAAATGAAAGGATTAACGAAGGAGCTTTCAAAAATGGGAAGAGGCTCTAACTTCTCTAACGTGATTCCTCAGTTATAAATTACTTGACCCTTAACCTAGGATGAAGTTTCATAAAAGGAAAGATTACCTTCTTAGGAAAAGGGATTCAACATGCTAAACGATCAACAGAAACACATGCAAGAAGGCTCGTTCAGAGGAGCAGCAGTTACATGATAAATGGCAGTAAGATTAAGTCACTAGACAAATTGGATTAATGCTACTGGGCCTCTCTCATTCATACCAGTGTGTTTAACAACTTCATGAGTTTAGGGGTCCCTACAGTTCACACTGATTGAAGGAAATGCATTCAAACTAACTATTAGGCACGCTGACCTATAAACACTAATTTTGACCTAGCAAGTTTTGGCCTTTTATTTTATGCTAGTTTAAGAGGTCTCAGGGGACAGACACATTTTATGAATCAGATACTGAAGACTAATTCTAGATTTCATTCAATAAAAAAAAAAAGTCACATGTAATGAAGCAGGAGCTATTCAAAGACAGGGAATAGTTTCTATTTTTGCAACGTCCAACAGCCCAAGGTAACATCTACAGATCAGAGAGAAGCTCTAGGTCTTTAACTGACAGGCACAGCTATAGCTACACATACGTATCTTCATTCATTATATCTGAAGAGAAGACAGAGAAAGAAAAAAAAGCAGCTGAACACTTCCTCCCCGCATCTAGCGATTATTGCTACACACTTCTTCCCTATCCTGTTTCTCTATATTTCCAGGCTGTAGTAGAAAACAAACTCTGAATAACAGCCACCACATGCTTACCTATCTGGGCCACAACGTTCATCAAAACTTCTATCACAAACTCCCTCAGGTAGGCAGTTCCAAAGCACATATAAATATAATTACTTTCTCCCAGTCCTGCAACTCAAATTCTGGGGTTTTAAGACAGCAACTTACTGTAACATGTAATAAGAGACAGGTTTAGAAGTAAGAAAACTTCTCCACCTCTAAGTACAGTATTTCACACTTGAGGTGTCTTAGCTCATGTATCTTGCAATTTAAAATTAGTATAAACTATTCAAACAGGATCCACATTAAATCTATACAGGTGAAAGAAACTTTAAACCAAAACATAACAAGAAGCCTGCTTTCAAATAAATCTCATCTGTTGAATTCAGTGTTCCTGAAACAAATTAACCTGGAAAATTGTTAGCAAGTCTTCCTATGCAGTGTATTTTATCCTACAAGGAGTAAGATTGCTACCCTTTTAGTTACCACTCTTGCGTATCAAATCTTACATGGAAGAAAACATTTAAGAACATCCACACTGGGAAAAAAAATAAATGCCTCTTCTGTTAAGCAAGGAAAAGATTAGGCCTCAGTAGTCTGAAACATAAGCACTCAGCCACAAAAAAGGCCTAAAAATGGGCCAAAGTAAAGCCTGGGATGAAGCACTACTCGAAAAATCACAGTACACATGCCTATCACATTTTTTGGCCATCCCTACAAAGCTCGTGTGATTCTGTTCCGAAGTTGAAGAACTCATTAGAAGTGAAGACAGAAGTGTGCTGCCATTTTTGCAGTTTCTTTCACTTAATTTGTTTTTAAAAAGGAAAACTAAAAAAACAAACCCCAACAACACAAACACCACCCCAAATTTCTAGTGTTAACAATTCATACTTGCAATCAAATACACAATATTGCAATACCACCTTCCAGCAATGAAAGACTGCTAAGCTGTGAAAACTAAAATACTCAAAGCCCAGAAAGGGACAGTGCAAGAACCTGCACTACAACAAGGGACCCTCCCTCCATCTCACAACCAAGATAATGCAGCAGTACAATTACTTTACATCAGATTTCGTAGTCAATTGAAACCCACTCCATATTAGGCATCTGTTGCTCTCAAGACAACAGTGAGATAGAAGAAACAGATGCTGGGATCACAGTGTGTTAGAAAGCTACTCACAGGCAGATGAAGTTTTCCCTTCTTCCCTTGCAAGGGAACAGAACCAGATCAAAATCAGACAGCACTGATCAGAGAACAAGCCTTAGCAAAGATCCAAGCTCCCTTCCCACCAAGTTCAGCAGCATGTTTGCTTGATCTCTACATCCACCTTTATTTTTAACTCAGTGACTAAAGGATAAACACCCCCCCTTATGCCAATCCCAACTTATCCTTCCCCAATTTGAAAACCAGCAACAGATGAAATACCTTAACAAAAATACACAAACGACTTATTAATTATTATGAAATCAACACTAACATATTCTGCTCCAGAATACGAACACAGTACACAGCTTTCAGGATACACAGAAAAGGATGAGAACTGTCATTCCTTTGGCCTGCATTTGGCTTGATAGCTTCGGATGCAGGCCTCCTCAAGTTGTTAAAAGCACATGCATGAGATTTATGAATACCTTATTTTGTAGATATGTGTTTAGGAAACACTTGCAAGCTCCATTTAAATGATGATGGACTCTTATTAGAAATACCTTGGAGTTGTCATGTTCCCGGAACAGCCAAGTGGAAGGAAACAAAGTTAAACATACCGCCACAAAACTTACTTAATCTTAGTATTATATGGACACCAACTCTTCCTTCTGAACTGATGCAGCCAGCCTAGTAACAGCTAACCAGAAGTCAAAAACGTGTATTCTGAATGCTCACTAAATTTGTATAATCTTGGATACAATTTTTAAATAAGGAAATGATGAAGATTCCTTTTCCAAACTCATACAAGAAAAATGCCATCTGACAAAACCAAGCATATCAAAGTTTCTGGTGTGACAGAAGAAAACCCAGTTTGGTAAAAACACGCACCTAACTGATCCGAACAGTCTAACGCAAAAACGCATACATGCTTTTACTTAGAGAGGTTATATTCATATTTCCTGCCGGACACTTGCATTGCCCTCCCAATTTACTTACAGGAAGAACCAGAAGGTCTGAGCAGCAGCTCAAGCCATGCCAAACCATTTGCTGCTATACTAATTTTCCAAGTCTGGAAAGTGTTTACAGTTGTTAAAATGTTAACAAATGTTAACCCATCTCCTGAAAGGCAAAAATTCATACACTATTCTCCAAGAAACAGAAGAGGGGGGCCCAGAGGGATGGGGGCTCCATTTATTCATAAAGCTCTAGCTCCTCACACTGTTTCCATCCAATAAAAAGGTGACTAAGCAGGTAGAAAGATACACACCGAAAAACAAAAAAGAAAGCATGAACATCTTTAAAGAGAGAAAGCGTTCAGGACATTGAAGCAAGGTAAGTTATGCAGTCTTTCACGTATGCACTTACTCAAGTTATCTCAGCAATACAGCATAACTGCAAGTAGGACAAGAGGTGGTTTGTACAACCTAAGGCACTATTCACCGTGTGAAAGTTTAGGAACCCTTGACCCTAGCAGTCTTGCTGAGCAAGTAATTTCCTTTCAGCATGTGTTAAGGCCTATAGATCAGCCTCATCTTACCAGAGCAACCAAGGCCCAAGATGCAATCTGTGATCAGCCACTTAACAGTTACCTGTGCTTACAGAGCAGTCTATTTGAAATAATCTCATTTATTTCAAAAAGGCAGGTGAAATTCTGAGAAACAGTTGCCAGAGTTAAGTCTTAAGGGCCCATACTTACGATCTTGGTCAGAGCAATTTTAAAACATTTAACTCACAAGGAATATCCTAACTTTTATGAACAACAACCATGAAGGAAAACATGTATTTCTACATAAAGATTACTTTTAAGTACATAAAAAAGCCATGTACTTGTGTATACTCTCTCACCGGCTTTCTTAACCCAAGCTTTTTATTTAGTGGGCACTCTAAGGATGTTTTTAAACTTTCTGAGGTTCGAAGAAACTAGTAGAGCACTATTCCTGACAGACACTCACCACCTTTTCTCTGTAGAGAAAAGCTGTTAGGATCCTCCAACACTCATAATTTTAAAAGCTAACGAAGAGGCACCTGAAAAAACATGCAAGTCAAAAGAAGACATAGTTTTATCACTGTATTCCCCCTTTCCAAAACAATCTTTTCCCCTAAAATGAATTTAGTTAGCAATTCAGTCAAGTTCAGCTGCCAAGCATTTCTAAACACTTGCATATGTTCATCTTGTTTATGAAATGGAAACTCTATCACAGAATTGCAAAAGCCTAAGGTGCAGCACAGCTGAATCCTAAACCATGAGTTAGATCACATTATTACAGTGATGCTTAAGAAACTAGCAGTATATTTGACTATTTGTAGGCCATCTGAAACTAATTCACCCTCTCGAGTCAAACAGCTGTTTTATTCCCTGCTCTTCATAAGCCTGTATTTTATTTTTTCCCTTTCCTTTTTAAGCAGTGAAAGGGGCTAGAAAAAATTTCATTCTTCTATATATTCATCTTTCAGTATGAGTGCTCTTCTGTTAGTGCCAGACACCATGTTTACATGAATATGAAGTCAAAGTACAGGGATGTTCAAGTCAAGACATTTCAAAACTAAAACAAAATACAGACAGTTAAAACACAGCGAGTTAGAAACCTGCACAGGCTCAGTAAACACGTGACTGGCCAACATTAACTTCTAAAACTTTTGGACAGGAGTAAGCCAACATCTGCCGGTCTAGAGTTTCCACAGCTTTAACTAGCTGATAGGTTTTGCTTACATTAACATATGCTCTGGAGAGAATGTTCTCCTGTGAACGACATACTTGGTATTACTACACTGACAGAAGAATACAAGCCATGGACAATTAAATCCTTTCTGGTATGGTAACAAAGCATTTTAAGGTAATTACCTAGTGTATTTTCCCTCCCTTTACTGTACATACGAAGGCACTGGCAGCTCACTTTTAAACTGGCAGGCAGAGCTGTAGGACGGTCGCTAGTAGTAGGATCAGCACCCCTACACAGCCTTGTCATTTGCTTCTGCTAATGCACAAAATGGAAAGAGCTTCTACGATTTTGCAGGCAAGAGATAGAAAGTTACATACCGGTTATTTTACTGACAGACAAATCTCAGGAGGTTGCACGGACTGTCCAAAACAAGACCAAAATTAAGAGGCTGCCATTCACCATCTGTTTGCCTCTCCCTCAGGAAAAAAGTGCATCTCACAAGAAGAAATGGAGCCTGGCTCCAGGGAAGAGGAAGAAGGGGAGAGAGGAAATTTCCACGCAAATTCTAAGTGAATCACGCCGCAATGCCCGCGCCTGGCCGCGCCGGCCTGCCCCGGCAGAGGCAAGCGGTTCCGGGGCCACCGTCCCTCCGCCACCCCGGCCGGTGGCCCGGCCCGGCCCAAGGGCTTCCCCGCGCCGGGGGGGTGGAGGGGGGCACGAGAACGAAATAAAAACAGCCTCCTCCGGGCAGCGGTACGGACGGAGCCCCTTCCCCGGCGCCCCCCGGGGAGGAGGAGCCGCCCGCTCGCCCCCGCGCCCTCCCCTCACGGCCCGGTGCCCTCGGCGCACGGCAGCGGCCCGGCGCGTCCCCCCGTCGCCGGGGCTGCACCGGCGGGTGGGCTGCGGCCTGCGCCGTCCCAGCGAAGCCTCGGCGCTCTCGTAGTCAGAGCGGCCCGGCTCCCCCCCGCCTCCTCCCCGTCTCTCCTTCCCTCCCTCCTTCCCTCC
>VWZT01003939.1:633142-649581 GCA_013397055.1 Pachycephala philippinensis | reverse complement strand
GACCTTTACGCGAGGGACGGGCGATCTCCGAGCTCGGGGCGCTCCGCTGCCAGCCCGGCCACCATCTTACATTGGGGAGACTTGCCCCGGACGCCGCCCCCGCTGCGCGTGCGCTGCCGGCAGTGGGCGGGGAGCGGCGCGGGAGGGGGGACGGAGCGCTACGGCAGCGGCCGCGACGGCGCGGGGCATGACGGGACTTGTAGGCGGCCGCGGTGGCCCGGACAGCGCGGGAGGAGGCGGAGGCGGCGCCGGCTCCAGCCGGAGCACGGGCCCTTTCCTCCAGGCTGGGGGTCCGAAGCTCTCCTCCGGGCAGGGCTGTTCTACAGCCCTGCTCCGGGGAGTCCCCGTCCGTAAACTCGCTGCAACTTCAGCCACCTGCTGCTGGACATTAAACCGCGCGGTTTTCAAGCACTGGGTTGGTTTCCTTAAAAATATTTTTTTTCCTGTCACTGGTGTTGCGTTGGGGTATTTTTCACCTGCCAGGTCGAAGCGACCCCGTGTACCTCCCCGTCGGACTTTGCCGGTTGTCGGCGACACCGTCAGGGGACGTGCTGTGCTGTGTTGTCCCAGGAACACCTGACGCGGCTGTCACAGCGGCTCGGTCGGGGCTGGACGCGGCTCCCGCGAAAGCCGCCACGGGCTGCTGTGCCTGAGGGTGCGCCCGCCCCTCGCCCGCCGGGAGAGAGGGACTGTGCCCGGGCGCTGCTCCCGTGCCGGCCCTGCCGCCGCCCCCGGCCCTGCCGCCGCCCCCGCCTGCCAGCCAGCCGCGCTCCCCCGGAGGGAACCCCCGCGACACCTCCCACCTTACCCTTCCCTTCTTTCGCTTTATTCTCACTTTCTTTTTTCTTTGTCAGAAAAACTTTTTATTTTATAGAAACTCAGAGAAATTATATTGCTTTTGTCTCCTCTTTCTACCACGGACACCCTGGGCCATGGACCTGTTAATATCGCACCCATATCCCTCTCTTTTTCCTGTGATCCCCAATGCCGCACAAAGGAACTCATCGCCTCAGCTAACAGGCAAGAGGGCTTTTACTCATCGCCTTTATAGCTCTCTTGTGGCTTTCCTGCCCTGGCATCCTTAGCTCTCCAGACAGACAGCCTCATCCTGGGTGTTTAATTATCAGTTATCTCCAGTGCACAAACTATTACTACTTTTGCCATGACAATATTCACCTGAAAATGTTACTTATTTCAGCAATTGATAGCAAAGGAAGGTGTTCATCACCGAGTGCACTGGCACAACTATTACATTTAGTGGCATGGATCTTTTCTTCTTTACTTTTGTTTCTTAGTTTGAAGTGTTAGACTAGTACAGCTTTGTACAATATGCCTGTTCTACTAACAGTGGAACTTGTGTTGACATAGCTCATCTGCTTCCTAAAACAAGTTAATGTTACCTTGTGCATATTAAATTTTAGACTGATATATGTATCTCCCCCACAGGAAAGCTCTATAAATTAACTTTACTACTTCTTGCTGTAGGCAAGACCCAGGTCTGCATAAAAAGATTTGCTATTCTCAGTAGCAGTCTTGACATGTGAACTCAAATGCAATGTTATTCTGAAAACAAAACATAAAATGGAATGTAAACAGCTATATATGTGAGAAATTCTGTGTTTCTCTGCATATATATTAGACTGTAATGTTGCTTAATATATTAATATAAAAGTAATTAGTATATATTAATCAAATTCAGATGATTTTATGTATATAACAATGTATTTCTCCAAAACTTTATTATTTTCACATTCTCCTATCGACTGATATATAAACTATTAGGTTCCAGAAATACCCATTATGTAAGTAACTTATATAAGTAATGTAATTGTTGACACACCTAATACCCAGCAACATTTGTGTTGAATAAAAGCAAGTGCTCTGACTTGGAAAGAAAGGTTAAAAATAATATAACTGAAAGCTGCAATTTTGAGTCAGAATTGAGGCTGTTAATGTTAAGTGAATTCTGTGATTTCTTTTAGTTCAGAATTAAGGAGTCTTTCCCTTAGTAAAAGTCTGTTCAAATCACTTTGCCGAGACCTGCACGAACACAGATAGCAGCAGCATCCAATAATAATGTAGGAAAAAATCTGCATGGCTAAAGATACTCTGACTGATGTTACCAAAGGTTGTCCATAGCCCTGCTTCCACCTCTTCTTTAATCTGGTAAGAATAATTCACTGGGCCATCATGTGTCCATTTTAAAGTTATAAGATGTCCTTAAATTAATTATTTTATTACTTTTAAGTAATTGTAATGGCTTTCATAAGGTTACTTAACCCCATTTTGACACCTTATTTACTTTTGGAAATGTTTGGGTTTCATTTGTTTTGAATGGGTCTGATAACTCAGCAGGATTGTTTCTAAGAAATCATTTCCATGTTTATAAAGAAAAGCTTTTGGAATACATTTTCTTGGAAATAACCAATGTGTACTAGCTAGAGTAAAAATGTCTATCCATATGATTTATATATTGTGATTCAACCCCCAGTTCCCTGAGATTTGTTGCATATACAGTTGTGCATTGATTCACACCATGTACTGGGAAATTGTTCTCCTGGGCAATGATCCACAGTCACTGTCTTGTGGAACAAATATAGGAACCTACTAGGATTCTGCAGTTTGGTGTGAAACCAAACTATTTTCAGGATTCCTCCAGTATTAAGCCATCACCATTTCAAATGGCTGCCAATCTCTTTGGAGGAAACAATAGAGGGTCCTGAGAACGGACTAGAAAGAGACATGATGTTGGTGTACTGATACTGGCAGGAAAGGAGGAGGTGGAGATCGAGTAATTCCGTGCCTGGTTGGGATAGAGAGTAATTATGCTGGGACTTTAGGATGGTAAATGTTGCAAAGCATCTGTACAGACTGCAGTCTGAATATTCAGCAACAAAAAACCATACAGCAGCACCTCTACGTGTGGACTGCTGCTCACTGGGATTGATAATGGTCTACCAGTATGTGCTGGAAATATTTATCACATGCATATTTCACTGTGCTGGTACTGAGAAAATACTTCCAGATTTGTGAAGTTCGTGACCTCAAGCTCTGCTGGCAGCAGTGGCTGAATGTGCATGCCTATATTTCAGACTGAAAATTGGGTTTCATAAGTAGAAAAAAAATATTTCTCTCAAGCTTCTGCAAAGCCCCATGGATCGCTACAGAAAGTTCACAGATATTACAGAATGATATACAATGGTTGATAACAGGTTTTTCAGAAATTCAGCCTTATTTACTGAAACAGGAATAAGAATTTCTCTGCCTACTGCAATGGATGTTATTGATGCGTCCACTCCTTCTGTCACTTTAGGAGGTCCAAACATATTTCTGCTTCTATGACTAACGATGCCTTTTACTTGGCAAATGCACTGGAGAAAGGAACTGCATGACTGTTCTGACTAACTGTAGAATAATAATGAAGGACTTTGTTGGGAAGTTAAGGGCAGGTGGAGGAGCCTTACAAGCACTCTGATCGATATTTGCTGCAAGTAGCAGATGTTCACTATGTCTTGTTGGAAATACATGAGAGGAGGAGATCTCCATGCTGCTCAGGGAAACAGGATGAGTGCATTGTCCTGCTCTTTCTTAAATGAGAGAATAGAGTGGTGAAAAAATGAATGTATTATAGCCAAAGATATGAGAGAGATGTATCTTTGTTATGTTTTTGAAGTATTAGGGGAAAATGAGAACTTTAATGGGATGCTTTGGCCAATTTTTTTCTTTACAAACTTTGCTTATTCAGCATAACTCTGGCACAGCACACCTTATCTGCTAAGGGCACCTATCTTTGCAAAGGAAAGCAGAAATCACTCCTGTTTTCTGGAAAGGGTGTAGTGGGGACCTCCAGGAAGCTCCCACTGTTCGTTAACCTCAGAGTGCACTTGAAGCGGTAGTATAACATCTTAATATTCTTCAGAGGACTGGGTTTTTTGCACAATTTACAGCAAATCTTCCTGCCTGTTTTTTTTTTTTTTTTATCTTGTCCCAAACTCCTCTGAATCTAGACCCTCATGTCCAAGTTAACACAAGTTGTTATAAACATAAGTTGTTACAAGCATCCTTCCAGCTCTTTTTTTGCCTTCTGGCTCCCGTGCTGAAATCCATTCACAGAATCCTTGAACTTCTCTTTCCTACCCTCCTTTTCCTTTTTGAAATGTTTTTTATGCATTAAGCAACTTGTTAGGCTAAAGTTCCTCATCATAATGGGGCCTTTGTTGTCAGAGATAAATTACAATTATTTGTTATTTCTGCACTGAACTCAGTGCCAATGATCATAGGTTTCGTACTTTTTTTATCAATTTTGGAATGTCATTCCCATCTGTTTTTCCAGTTTGGGCTTCCCTAGGCAGTGGTTGTTCTCAGGGAACCCCATAGTATGTAAAAAAATTAGAAGCCTCTCTCTCTACATCTCCTTTCTGTAGAAATCCTGTGGTGGTCTTGGAACGGGAAGGAGAGAAGAAGATGCTGGGCTAATGAGAGAGATAGTATCCTGCTACTGAATAGTAACAGGACTTGAGTTTGCAGTTTTATGTGCACCTCTGTAGCAATGTTTCCAAGAGCCGAGAAAAAGTGTTATCTCAAAAGGCAATGGATAAATCAGAAAGATGTGCAGCATTGCACAGAAAGGTACTGAAGTAAAAAGTGAGACAGACTATACAGATAAGAAACTAAGAGGGCTGGATTGCTTTGTTCTGTGTATAGTTAAAATGGAACACAGTCTTTGCCCTAAGATCTCCTGTAACACATGCAGGTCACTAGAAAGGAACAGACTGTAGAGCAATTGGCCTGAATTCAAGAATTTTATATTGCTAAACGTTCGATTACAAGTGTTTTATAATCTCAGCATTTTGAAATGTTTAATTTTGGTAATTCATCTCATAAAATGTGAAAGGAAGCCAAAGAATGCTGAACAAATTATAAGCCAAAGTATATTTGCTACTGCCGTTTTTTTTTTTTTTCTGCATTTGCTGTTGCAGTAAATATGCCTGCCCCGCAGTCTGTGTTCCTTTTAACTCAGGGGATGCTGCCACATTATTTGAGTGGCAGGAAGAGCAGCAGTGAGCCCAGATACATAGCAAGCAGTGCAAGGTGGGGACACAAGATTGAGTTCTTGTTTGTGGAGCACCACGATGACCACAGTAGAGAAGGTGGCACCAAACAGATGGAAAGAGGCTCATGGTTCACACAGCTCATTTTCCCCTGCCAGTGATGGCATCCAGATACCACCTGGCTTAGAGATGCAGAGCTACGACATAATATAGGATATGATAGGAATACTTCCCTCAGCAGCATTTTCAGGCTAACCACCTATCTGGATTTCAAACAGCTTTTTTGTAACCTCAGTCTTTGCATTTCAGTTCAGTGGTTTGAAAGAAATATTAGCTCTACAACTCCATATTTGAAGTGACATCATTTGACAGCTGTGGTAAGTCACCTGGGTCCATTACAATAGGGGGGTTCAGCAGTGACTTTCCATGGATCAATCTTTCACATCTTATCCTATTCTGGCCAGTTAGAAGTCCTGGAGGTCCTGTTGACATCCCTTCAGGTCTTGTAGAAAAGCCAGCATTATTTTGCTGCATGGCGGCAGTGGTCCATTTCTCAGGAATGTCCCTCTCTTGCATTCAGTTTGACCAACAGTCACAAATAGTAATATTTGAGGCAGTGCTATAAGTTGGGGCTGGCTGTGCTGATACACACAACCCATGAGACAATATCAGGGGAGGGAAAGAGGTGGTCCTCAAAAAAAGTGTGTGGATCTGGAGGAACACACACATACTGGAATTGCAAAGGAAGCCATCAGCATTCAGCAAGAGTGGTAACATACTTGATCCAGATAATCTTGTAACAGAAGAGGGCACTCAGGGGCCAGACAGCAAATAAACCTTATCACATTATACAATGAGGGAAAATCATTCGAAAATAGGCGGAATCCTCTCATAAACTGGTTGCAGCTCATAGCTGAGGGCTGGTGAACCTGCGTTTCATTCATGAAAAAAAAGAAAGCCCAGCCACTTTAAAACAATCATTACAAATATGCTCAAGCCAACTCATCTGAAATATTTGAAGTAACATGCCCTTGTAGATAGGACTTCATTATGTTACTTATTATTGTTTTCAGGGAGTCATCACCTGCTCTCTAAAGCAAAACATAGATTATGAGACAGAATGATTGCTCATTACTGTCATATTCCTTAATTGCCTTCTATATTAGTGCATTCAAAGGAATGTATTTTTCCTCCTCTGCCCTTCTCTGCCTTCATCCAACAGCACTCAGCATTTTCCACAGAGCTCAAAATTGCTCACATTCTTATAAAAATGCCTCAGCCGTATGGGATTTGCTGAGATGAAATAAAAAGTGCATGACGTGAGAAAGTGCAATACTTTATCCTGCATATTGATTCCATGGCTGCTGTGTAAACAGGAACTGTCTGTTACAAGAACTTCCACTGACTTTTTCTTGTGTTGGAACTCATGTTCTGCGTAAGCCAGGTGTGACAGGAGCTTACCTGTCAAGAAAGTATGACGCTGCATTAAAGCGTTGGCATGAACTTTGACGCTTGTAAATATATTGCGCCAGCCAAGCTCCAGCTGCAACCTTGCAATTTTCCAGACAGATATATTTCCTTTTGCCAAAAGGAATGTGAGCTACTGCAGCTAATTTTATGCTATATAAATAATGCTGATAGAGAGACAAGACTGAAATTAGATAGGTTAGATAGGCAAAATAATAGAATATGTAGGAAAGTCAAAGCATTTATTAATCAGAAGTATGAATATGTTCCTTAAGGAGCCACAGGAAACCAGCTGTAATGGTGACAAATGAGAGATCCCAGAATAATAAGATCAGTTTTGTATATAGGCAGCACTGTAACTGAGATTCTGTATGACACAGATTTGCTTGTTGTACAGAGAAATTTGGCTCTTACATTCTGATGCAGAACATTTCCGCTTCTTAGCCTGTGCTTGACATGCCAACAGAGGGAAGGTTTTGCTGTGTGCCTTGTGCTGCACTGCCCTCTTTCCTCTTCTGCTCCAGCTTTCCTTCGGCACTCTGCACCATGACAGGACCAGGCCAAGAGCCACTACAGGTCGGGAACATATCCAGGGGGTGCAGAAACCAAGCTGGTATCCTGACCATATTTTGTAGATTAACCAAGACACCTAAAGAACGGTAAATACTTTCCTATTTTAATATACTTTTTTTTGTTTCTTCCATATGAGTTTTAAAATTGTACTATGCTTTCCCCAGCAACACTTTAAAATCATTGGTACATCAGTGTATGAATATGAGAATTTCCTGCTAACAGGCCAGCCATGGAATTAAAGCCCTGGGTAGACCCAGTTTGTTTTACTCCTAATAATCCAGCGTTTGTGGGGCTTTAAGGAATGATAAATTGCCTCATCTTAAATAGGTTATTTTAAACTGTAGCCAGTCAGCCTCTGGTAGGTGCAGTATTTTGCTAAAGCATATAAATCAGGTGCTGATTTTTATTTTAACCTACTTTCATTTTGTTTTCTCCTAGTTACTTTTTTTGTGTTGGTATCATACTTGGGAAACCAAAATTAATTTTTGCATGGAAAGCTTCAGAACAGATGTACCCCAAACATTTCCACTGATAGCGTACAGTGTCATGCTTGCCTGAAGTGCATATAATTTGCTTTATGCAAACTCATTGTATGCTGGGCCTTAAAATGTACTGCACAGTTGTCAGACTGACAGCGGAAGAAGGTAGGATATGCTCAGTGTTCTGTGTGGTTTTAGTCCATGCCTAGCAGTATTTCTCCTGACTGGTACACAAACCAGTGTTATGTCTAAAAGCCACAAAATCTGAATTTTTTAGGTGTTTATATCTGCTTGGGATCCCCTGAAAGTAGCCTGATTTCCAAAAGAACTGAGCGTTTGCAATTTCTCCTGAGGTCAATGAAAACTCATCTTCTCTGAAAGACATTTCAATTCTCCAAGTTTCCACACAGGATTTCTATGTTGAATATTAGACCTACACTGTGGAAAACACTATGTACAATATTATGATCCGAAAAAACCAGGGATACACACCAGTTTCTACCAAATGTGCCCAGATGCTTCCATGCTTGATCTCTCAGGTGTATTCTGTTGGAAATTTGGGGAAGACTTAAGGGTAAAGCTATGCCTAAACAGAGTAGAAGGTAATGAAGAATCTCTTGAGAGAATAGGGTAGGGAATGTACCATGGAGTAAGATGCACAAGGTGATGCCTAACAGTAGGGTCTGCCATAAACATGCGGACATCTCCTTGTCCTTCAGAGGCAACCCATTCATTCGACTGGTGTGGTGAGCCATCACTTTCTTCACTCTCCAGCACAGAAGCAGCAGAGTAAGAGCATTAAGATTAGGTGGGTAGCCAGCTACTTCCCATTTGTGTAAAAAGACTTGGCCAAAATCAGGGACAAGAGAGAAGTGAATTGCTGGTTGCTTGCTTCTTCACTCCTGCTCTTTGCAGATAGGAACCTAGACATTGGACTTCCTTCCTTCTCGTAATATATACCTTTCCTCATTCTTCTGAGCAGTATATACCTTGACTCATCTCAGGCCTACTTCAAAGGCACAGAAATCAGAGGGAACACTCTCAGACCTTTCCTATTAGTGTGAAGTCATGCATTCTTACCTCAGGACAAGTAAACAGTGAGTTGTCTCAGCTGAGATCTTAGTAAAGGCAAAGGAAGTTTTCATCTTCAAGATCTCATTAAAATTCAAGGGTTTTTTTAAATTTAGTAATTTAAATGAAAATGCCACTATGGATTTTATCGAAAAATAGTTTAAAAGGTATAGTATCAATTTGTCGAGGTACATCTACTTTCATGCACAAAAGAAAAAAAAAGCTCAGGTCTCAAAACATGCAAACTGCTGAAAGAATAACCATGGTTCTGTTGTACTATAAAAAACAGGACCAGGTGGCCTAACTGAGTTTTATTAGGCATTGCTTTCTAAATGTTGACATGACTGAACCATCAAAGCTGTAAAAGGTGCTTATCTAATATTCTGAGCAGTGTACTTCCTTAAGAAAACTTAGCTCTGGCGCAGCATTCACCTTTAATTAGTACCTTTCCTCTCAGATAACTGTGGAATTAAGATGATAAATAGAGTCAAATGAGTTTTTCATGGCTCATCTTCATCTCATATAGAGTTTTAAAGTTTAGAGCATGGTATGTCCTCCTTACAGGAGGTCTGCATGTGTCAGTCTGCAGAGGGCTGACAACTGCCATGGAGCAGACTGACAGCACAATTACCTGCAAGGTGTGCCCTACTGGGAAAAGGCTGAGCTTCAGCAGTTTGGTCATGTCACAGCATGTGACAAAAGGTTACTAAAGAAGTGATTACTCCTGTCCTACCACAGCAGTCCTTGTATCAATTGGTTCTACCAATGGCAGCCATGCTAAAATTGAAGAACTTCTTACTAAGCTATCTATGGCTGACTCCAGCCATGATTTGGATGAGAAAATGTGGGATGTGGGCAGAGAAGCATGAGAAAAGCATACACTGCCCTGGGTGATACTATAGCTGAGTGTGTACTTACTGTACTGCATTGTATTCTTCCCCTTGTTTTTAGATACCAGTAATTAATAACTATCCCCTTAACGTTGTCCAAGTTTGTGTTTGCACAGTATTTAAAGAGGAGGTAAGTTGCTTACAGACAGGGATTCCTAGAAACGAAGCAGACTGTTAACTCTAGAGGGATACTAGCTCCTCAAAAAGTTCTTTTCTCATGTTATGCATGAAAGTGTTTGTGTGAGGCAAGACTTAGAAGTGGATCATTATTTCAGGGAGCCATGAATAGAGAGAAAAGATACAACTTTCAGACAAGAAATCAGTTTATTGAGAGCACTGGGGCTATATAACTCACTGATTTATCTGAGTAGGCAAACAAGCCAGAAAGTATTGAAAGAATAGCTGTGATCAATGAAAATAAAAACAATTTTGTTCTTACTGAGATCAGAAAAAAAAAAAAAATCCACTCTATGAATACAGATTGCCTAGGTTTGGAATATCTGTAAAGAATAAGGTTATAGCTGATCAGGTTGACAGAGCTGGTAGTTTGCTTTCACATATGGCTCAGGCTTTCAAGAACTCTCCAAAGTAGTTAACACATAAGTTACATCTTTTGTGAAAAGAAAGTGAATTAATATTTGAGTCAAACACATGCTGATGTGTTTGTCAAAAAGACTTAATCACTGAGACAAGTCACAAGAGAAATATTCTTCACCTGGCAGTCAGATTAGCCTTTTGAATGGCAGGATTTTCTCTGCCCCATTCCCTGGCAGGTTCCAGTTGCATATCTGGTGGAAGTTTAATTATTTTCACAAAATTAAGTCACTAACAAGAGACTGAGAGCATAGAATGCCAAAGACCCCTCCAGCCTTTATGGGAGGTAGTAGTTGCATATTAAGCTGGGATGGGAGAATTCAGCAAGCCTCTCACAACCTGAACAAGTAATCTGAACTCCTCCAGTGAAAGGGAGGCATCAATCTTCCCTAAAATGCTCTTCGGATCTCACCTCAAAACTGACACTAGACTTTCTGAGAAGTTCTGGGAAAACATACTTTGAAACACATTTACCATCTTCCATTATAAAACAATGTCAAACTAAGACACCCAAAAGGCATAATCAAATCCTCATTAAAACTATGGCCACCTAATTTTTAGGGGTTTCTCATAGCTTAGTGTCCTTGTGTAGTTATAGCCTAAATATACCTGCAAGCAAACCTTTCCCTCAGTGTTTCAGAATGAGTCAGTACCTCAAGCTTCTCTTGGGCTGCACCTCACCATAACAACTTGTTTCTGCAGACAGACTGCTCATTAAAGAGGACTTGGAGTGATGCATAAGAAAAACAAAATTATATTGTTAACAGGCAGATGCCTAGGAATGCAGCTGAGTGATGCACTCTTGAGTGTTATTTTCAAGCAAATATTGATTGTTCTTTGTGAGGAGATAGCACAAGATGGAAAGCTAACCTGAGATTTTAATCATAACTTACTGCTATCTACTTAAAGAGACCCTTTTCGTGGATATCAGCCATAATGCTGAATGTATGTCTTGACCTTCGAATTTCTGTTCTTCAAATCAGTATTTCTTGTATGCATGCTTTCAATAGGTTCTTAACTTCGCAGCGAACTATTCTCCTAAGTATGCTTCATTATAACTCCATCAAAGTTAATCTACAATAGTAGTTGTCCTAGCTTGCAGAAAGACTTAAAGGATTATTGTTCCACCATGCTGGACATCTGTAGACATACACAAATATTTCTGAGAATTTTGTTTTCTTCATTGGTTAGGTCTCATTTTATCTGAGAGTCCAGATTAACTGAGCAGGTGTTTTTCAGAGACATTTCAAAGACACAGATTTAGCTTTGTCTGATTTAGAATAGGAATGTTCTTGAATGATGAGAGAAATTAATTTTGACTGTCTGGCACCACCTATAAGAAAGGTAGGAGAGTTATATGTGCCAAGCAGCTCAGAAACCTGCTCATAAGACGTAAGTTTTTTGCTATTCAACTCTTAAGCACTCAAGCAACTGAATGAGCATAAACCATAAACTCCAGCCTTGACTATTCAAGCACGTAGTATAGTTTAGTGCTCCAGTGTCTAAGGTGTCACCTTGGTAGGAGTTATTGAACATGTGGTCTCAACAATTGCCCCATTAACTGTGAAGAGCTAATATTGCTTCTCATTATCCTTCTGCAGCAGTAGTCATAAGCAAATAAGGCAGGAGGAGACTTTAACAGACATATCACTTCCACTGAAATATTTTGACATCAGAACCAGTTAATACAGTTGCTTGTTCCAGAAATTGAATTTGTTCAGTCCATATTCTTTGGATTCTTGCTCCTGAACATAATTCTTCCTGATTCTCAGGAAACTTAAATGAAATAAAAAAAAGCACTGGAGCAGAAAGCAAATTCTTTCTTATGCTACCTATTTAAACAGGGTTTTTTGTCAAATAAGTTATCTCAGAGCATCAGAACAGGGAAAGTATTTCAGTAAGAAATTGTCAGAAGTGCACAAGCTATATTTTGCATACATCTTCTGTGTACAGGATGCTTCTTGTCTTGTGCCCAGAGAACTCCAAAGAAGTGGACAGTGTTGGGAAGATAATTTTAAAAATGGCAGCATAATTTGTGAAGCAATTTTACATTGCAGTAGACGCGGCATTGCAAGATACCCTTTTCCTGAGTCTCATTGGTTCCTATATCAATGTCGCTCAGTTTGTAAGTATAAAGTAATGATTTATTTAAATTTAGCTTAAATTGACTGCCAAGATACTTCCTCTCCCATTCTTGCGTTATATCTAGTTACAGAAACCCTCTGCTTTACATTATTAGCACAGACATTTTTGTGCAACTTTACACATCTTCAGTGTTGCCCAAGTGAACACATTACACTGTTGTAGCTTTGCACCTGTTCCAACCCACCCATTCTCTGATGGGAGTCCAAAAGGATGAAAGAAGCGTGTAAGTCAGCTGCAGAATATATTCAACATGCTCTAGAAAGTGCTCAGTGAGTTACAGGATAAAGCCTGAATTTGTGAAACTGGCAACTTGCAAAAACATCAACCATCCTTAAATCTGATATGTAAATCCCTGAACAGAATGAATATCAATAAGGCAGTTGATGTGCCAAGGCTTCTATTTACTATATCAAATATCTCCACTTTGATTATGCTTTGTTTTTCCAGCATTTCCTTGGTTGTAGGTTTCTGCACCTCTTGTTGTCAATCACTAGCAGCTACATCCTTACACTGATCAGATTACCTTCTGGGCTAATAACTGCCTCATTGCCCTCAGTAGCTGAATGGAGAAATTATTACAAAAAAAGAAAGGCTATTCTTCATTCCAGGATGGAGAAGAAAGAGAAACAAGACAGAGCTTTAAGGGCCCCAAAACAGGAATTAAGGAAAAAATAACTCAAAATACATCACAGAGCCAATAACAGTATTTTCGTTTTACTTCTGAAGGCTGAATGAGGATCATAAAGACCCAATTGACAAGTAGCATATTGTTTATCAAGGCATTCATTTCTGGTCAGATGCCTATAGCCAGTAATTGTCCTCACCTACACAGGAAGGGAAGCGCTTGCTGTTGTTCAGCTCATCTCCCCCTGCTCCCTGACCCCAAGGAAGGTGTTCATGTAACTTTGAGAATGTTCAGCTCATTGTTGCTTTTGACTAGATAAACCACTCACACAAGCTAGTGACAACCTCACACAGTTTCTTTGATGAGCTTAGATACCATGGTGACACTAGAAATATCTAGGATGGAAGACAGAGAAATTACAAAGTTATTTCCTTGAGAAATGCTGCAGGGAAAGGTCTCAGACTTTTTTCTAAGATTTGATGCCAAGCTAACTATCTCAATGTATAAAGCACACTTCTTTGCAGCAAAGACAGGATTATAGCCAGCTAAGAAGTTTCTAGGAAAATTAGCTGGCATAGGAAGAGAATTCAGGATTTTTTACTCTGCCAACTAACATGATGCAAAAATACATTATTTTTCCTGTTCAGATGATGGGGCCAGGCTGAAGATCCATTCAATCGGCATTCCAGGCCTGCTGTGAGGTGTTATATACATTTTTACAAAACAGTAAGCTAAGATGTACAGAGTTAGTCAAAACTAACAGTCAAAGAGCTCCAGGAAGTTTTATGGTCTAATCAGTAGCCAGAAATGTTTTTGACTTTTTGGGAAAGAGGCATATTTCACAATGCAAGGATTGGTCTATTTATGTAGATGCACTTCTACAGGGCAACTTTTTCAGTTTCAGCTGCAATGCAGAAAAGTCTTTTTTCATTTTTCTCCGTCATGTGATGGAGATGTGAAGGATGTGTTCATAATGACACTGAAGATTAAAGGTAGGAAATTAAGCAGGGCCTCCTAGGCATTTGAACAATACTCTTTTTTTGGCTAATAATTATTCTTCCTGGTAATAATAACATGTAAAGAGAGTAAATTATATCATCATCATCGTTATCTTCATATCTTGATGTATGATTTGACTATGAAGCACTATAGTACTATCAAAATTAAGAATGTTACACCTGTAGTACATCACAAACCACCTACAAGTTGCAGTCAAAGAGTAGGTTCCCACTGTGCAGCTCAATTTAATTATTACTAAGAGTTATTTCATATTTGGAGAAATGAATATAGGTCTCTCACCTCACAAGCAGAATTTGCTACCCTACAGGCAATTCGGAACCTCCTCTCCCTGGAATCCAGGGGAATTAATATCCACCCCAGGTATTTAGTGTCAGCCTACCTTTGATACTTCACAGATTTCTGTCTAGTAATTAAGGATGAAAGACATCGGTGTCCCCTCCTGAACCCATCTGTATTACAGAACTCGCTGAGAGCTATTGTTAGGGAGAGGAATGAGGTATTCTTTCCCTATAGTGACTTGTCAAAAATAGACTGCCAAACCAGCCAGTGATCCTGGGTAAACAATGGGAACCTAAATTAAAGGACAGCAAATAAAGCAAGAATAAGCAAGAATTACTTTTCGTGGACTTTCCTACTCATTAAAGCATGGATGGATGGATGCAGTTATGCCAATATAAACACGCGCAGAATGTATGGTATGGTGCATCTAGATACCTCTCTTACTTCATCCATACTAGGAGCTGAACTGTCACAACTATTTTGCATTAAAATATCACATTGCTGACAGAGAAAGAATATAATAAATGCTGTGCAGCTGGAGCTAAATGTGGTATTTTTTCCTCTGAAGTTCAGCTGCCCAATGACCTACCCCTTGCCATCCACTATTTCAAGCTGTCTTTTTTTTTTCTTGTTGCTATGTGACCCTAGGTCAATTGGCAAGGAGAGGAAAGAATTATCTGGAAATTTAAAATACTAAATGTGCAGTGGTTAGAAAGGATTTTTTCCTTCAACAGAGTTAAAAAAAAAAAAGTGGGTACAATCTGGCTGTATCTGAATGCCAAAAGAAATATGACAGCTCTTAATGCCTGGGAAAGGCTTTTTTTTTTTAGAAGTCCAATTATTTATTTCTCTCTCTTCTTCAAAACTTCATGTTTCTAAAGGAAACACAGCTTATGAAATCATACTGTATGCCAAACTTTTTCAGTAACTTTTGAACCTGTTTCAATTTCTTAGTCAATTCCAACCTAATTTGATCAAAGGCTAAAGGGCTCATAAACTTTGTGAAAATCGGGGAACGTATAAAGGAAAAAGATCAAAATTAGAATTGCTGTGGAAGGAAAGACTGAAGCAAACCCTCATTACATTTGCTGTGGCCAGGTGATCTCCAAGTTTATCACGATGCCTGCCTTTCATAGTCATGGGTCTTGGGGTGGCATGTGGGCAGCATAGGAGCAGAACTATGGCTTTGCAGGGAAGGGTGCATGGGAGAGGATGCAGGAATGCTCTGCCCGGGTACCAAGGCTGCTTTAGTTCAGCTGCTTGTGGAAAAACTTCACTTATTTTCTACTTTTACCTCTTGCCTGGCATTCTTCATTTCCTAGAATAAAGTGAACAATTCACTATCATTCTCATCATTATAGGTCTAGTCTGTTCGTGGCTAAGACCAGGAAAGGGTAAATCTCAAAGAAATATGGGGCCTTTGACTAAATCAACAAGTTAGACCTAATTAATGAGAACACATTCATCTGCTGAACTCTGAGAGAAGCTGTTCTTGACAGGATAGGCGTTTTCCCCCTTTTCTAAAATGTCCATTTCTCTCTCCTCTTCTGACTAATGCTTGTGAAACAGTTTCTCTGCTTTCTGTCTCTTTTTTCTTATAACTGCCTTGCCAGTTCACTCACCCCAGGACCACTGCTCTCTCTATTACCCCTTCTCCCATCCCATTATAGGGGGGATCTGGAGAAGGAAAGATAGTTATTTTGCCAATTTCCCATGGGTCTAGTTCACTCGACATGGTTTTGCAGCCATGAAATACTGTTTTAATAAAGTTCAAGAGGGTAAACTATTGGAACTAAAAATGAATACTCTTGGTAGAATCTTTTATCCTAAAGGTGATACAGGAGGGAATTTCTGTAAGAAAGTTGATTACTGCTGGGACAGAGAATGGTAAATTGACATCAGACAAAGACTACTCACTCCTAACATACTGATATTGTTCCTCAGCTCCAGATATATAAGTGTATCAACATGCTTTTTGTTTTCTTCATGCCTGGTCCTTTTTTTTTTTTTTTTCTTTCTTGCATATACTTTGAGTTTAAATACAGCTTTCTTCACAGGATAACTCCTATCAGAGCTGGTGGGTTTTTGTTTATTTTTTTCTCCCCTATACAAGACTGTAAGCCCTAGTTCATATTCAAAAATTATTTATTGACTCTACTTTTTTAAGACTTCAACCAGAAACCAGAGAAGCTGAAGCCATCCTGGTAATTTTTTTTTTTTTTTTTTCGTTAAAAAATAAATTAAA